>CM057349.1:322069145-322459145 GCA_030015575.1 Agapanthus africanus
AGGGCAAGCACAGATATTACAATCCATCTACACATCTCTACATCCTCTACGACATCATGGGTAGCGACCTTGATGCCCTTGTTGCCTCCGTTGAGATAGGAGTTCGATGCACATCTCCTCGGGTGGATCATCATGGATTTGAGGAGTCCGGTGAGGGAGCGGCGATCCAAACGATCCACGTAGTCAACAACCAGAAGAAGGACAGCGAGGAACGAAGACCTGAAAGACCGGAATCGTGAGGTATAAACTTCTGTACTTTATGTTAACTTCACTTTTAATTTGCTAGTTTGGGTTTAGCACCGATCGTGGAGTCCAAGTCCGTGCCGCGATCTTGTGAAATTTTTTTTTCACCTATTCCGCCTCCCCGCGATCCGGCGGCGTGCGCGACATGGACTTACAATATCGACGTAAAAATCATATCAAAACTCAAAATTACGAGATAGGTACCCATAAGTTAGAACCTACAGTATACTTAACCCAAAAACAACACTATATATCAGTTGTTAACGTATAAACGTTAACAGTTCAAGCAAAGTACAGAAATACGAAAAACCCGTATCGTAATATCGGAATTTTAATAAACCTTTACTAAAACATCCCCAGATTTTATTGTGTGATTATTGGGAAATATCAAACAATATAGTAACTTACAGAATACCAATATAACCTTACAGAACAAAAAACCAACATCAAAATCCACCATATACCCGGCGAGCTCGGATTTTGGGCATATGTCGCCGGCCAAAACATGGAGTTAGGGTCTCGAGCTTTGAGTAAAGTTTTCTAGTGGTCTCATTACAATTTTGGTCTTACTAGTTTTTCTAGTAGTTATTCCTAATGGTTCCAAATTCAGTTTCAGTGAGCTAAATATCACAAAATACACTGTTTTCCTATACTGCACACTAAAAACAGATATGGAATTATACTGAACTTGCAAGGAGGAAAGGAATTATACCTATGGAGATTGTGTACAAGAAAATCCTGCTCAAGAAGTGTATGTGGAAGTATCAAGGTCTCGTAGTGTATTAAGTTTGATGAAGTGCACATTTGAGGAAGGAGATCATGGCTTACTCTTGTGATATGAGGAAAACATATGAATTTGGGTGTTGGAGCTTGAATGATTAATTTTGTTCAGTTGAGAAAGCAATGACTTTCCTAGGTGTTGTTTGGTGTACAGAGAGAATGGGGTAGAGTGTTGTGAGATGGAGGTGGTATGGTGAAGTAGGATGTGTCAGTTAGGAACGAGGAGGTGTAAAGTTAAGAAGTAGATGGAGGGATGTGAGCAAGGGTGAGGGTGAGTTATGTGAAGGTTTAGCATAGAATATCATATACTCACCATGATTAAAAGAAATGTAACAAATAAAGAAAAACTTTCATGTTACAATTTAAATCCATTTTACAATTTAAATCCATGTAAAATAAAAGATTTGAGATATTTAATCTATCACTTAAATATCATTATCTTAATGTAAAATACAATGTCATGTTAAATAATTAAAAATATCATTTTTGTGATATCACATACTTTTATTCATATTTATCAAAATAATTACATTTTTCAGATATAATTCCGATACCCAATTTTATAAACGATATCATTTTTGTAAACTTATTAAATTCATATTTAAAATTATAAATTAATATTTATAATTTTCCAAAATGTTACACTGAGTATCATTACGTTCTTTCTTATGAGATTATTCTTCGGGATATTGATAAAAGATTTGAAGAAATCTTCGCTGAAGAACTCACATTCTTAGAAAACATAGGAGTTGTGATGAATCAATCCCAACACAAAAAAGTTGAGCCGCCACCTCTTCTTCTTATCAAGAATGAGAATGCGAGTAATCCACAATCATTATTTCGTCTCTATAAACCGAGACGTAAACCCATTCTATTCCACCTTTTGTCCCCTCCGCACTTCTTCACGTCTATAGGTGACATGATTTTCTACCAACTAGTATGTTACATCGATAAAATTTTTGAATGGTTGGTGTTGACTTTTGGTCTTTATAAAGTTTTATATTGACCAATAATTTTAACTCCCCTCTTATATTTTTAAATGCTTAATACAGTTTCACTCAAGTTGGGGGGATATATTTTGTCTCTTGAACGAAAAGAAATTTTTACAAAATTTTGAGCCAAAACTAAATTTGGGGGAGGATTTGACTGTCATTTATTCATGTCCCCATTACTAACTTTTCCTCCCAAGTCTCCATTTTTTTGTGACGCTTAACAGATGATATCAATGAGGACACTGCTGCAAACAGGTTTGGGGGAGGTTTGTGCTTATTCACGCATTATTTTGCATTATACTATATATAAGAACAAAAAAAATTTGATAATGAAAGTTTGAAAGTGAAATTTTACATATGGAAGATAGGAATAGTTTAAAAAAAGCAAGAAAATTAGATGTTTTCTTAAACGAAACTAGTAATAAGTAGTTATGAGTCGTTATCCCAAGGGTTAGTAAAATGAAGGAAATTACTAATCTGAGGATAAAAATAAGTCTGAAAAATTGTCTCTATTCTTGAGGCCAAACATTTGAACGTTGATACCCTATTACACGCACTTGCACACATCTTGAAACTTGGGATAGTAGAGGATACCTTGAAATACTCTTGTCTAAAAGCCTTGGTATGAAGTAAAATAAAAAAAATGGTGAAGAAAAAAAAATGAACACTGATTTTGTAATTACCAAGCCAGCATAAAAAAAATATAGCGAGTGTGCTTTATCACCTAGTGCCATAGACCAACTGGTTTGGGAGTCACTGCTAAGCCTTAGGTGTTGCAAGATTGTAACATTTCAAAAAGATAAAATATTAATTTTTGGGAATTTTTATAATTTAATATTATTTTAATGAATATTTTAATATTTTGGTATTATTAAATACAAATAAATGGGAAAAATTTTGGAAAAATTTTGGAAAATTCTAAAATAGGGTAATTTATGGAATTATGCCATTCTTAAGTTTTTATGATTTGTTATATGCTAATTTAATGCTAATCGCGATTAAAAATCGCTAAACAGCTTTTAAACAATTTTGTACAAAACATGCGCATATCTTTTATTTTCCTACACTTGTGCATTTTCTACCATGGTTTCTCATTTGGGTTTACTATTTGAGTAAGAAGGAATTAAGAGAAAAGGAAAAGAAAAGAAAAGGAAAAAAGTAGCATGATGAGGAGAGAGAGAGAGTCGGTTGCTTTTGACTTTTGACCGTTTCCTCCATCATTTCCACCTCATTTTCTCTCCCCCTTTATAGAGCTGCTGCTGCTCCTGCCCTCTCCCTCTTCTTCCTCCTCCCTCTTCAACTTAGATCCACCATTAAAACCTAACCAAAACCCTATCCCCATTTCACAAAAGTTGCTCCCAAGCTCAATAGCTACACATTGGACTAAGCAAGGGCTGATCTTGAGGACTTTGTGCAACTCAAGAATTTTCTTGAGTTGCCAAAGAAGGTAATTTCTGCACCCCTAGTTTAGTATTTCAATTCTTATTGCATCAGTTCTAGTTTCTTGTCGATATGGTGTGGTTTGATGGACTTGTGAACCTCAAGTTAGGGTTTAGGGTAAATCTGAAATCAAAGGTGAAATTGAAGCTTGTAGTGATCTTAGAACCCCTGTTGGGATGTTGTATTGGACAATACCTGTAACATGAACCCAGAATACGGATTTACGGAATCGATATCGGGGAAAACTGTAAATCTGTCACTGTGTTTGGGAATCTGCTATCACCCGAGACGTCTAAAAATAATTTTGAGTTGGCAGTGAGATGTGCAGGCAAATAGAAACCAACACCCAAAGCCCTAGCCCCAACCACCATGTTATGGCCGCCAATTAATTCCTTCTGGCCGCAAATTGCGGCCAGAGAAGGAGGGAATTGCCTCATATCTAGTGCATGGCCCTATTTCCAGTAGTTTAGACCCCTGACATGTATAGATTTGTCTAATTTGACCTAGGGTGAAATCTGGAGCATATTTCCTTAGTTGCTGTTTTGGATTCGTGTTTCCGTATTCCGTATTTCTAATTCTGAATTTTCTTATGGTGTTTTACCTCGACTACTTGGCGTTTATACGACGATATCGAGGGTTGTTGATGGTTTTGGGGGCATACCCGTAAGTTCTAACCTATAGGACCCATAGAGTATCGTTTTAGCTTTGATTTGGTTTTGATACGCATTTGTGATACGTTAATGTGTAGGTACCCTATGAAGAATTCGGGATGGCAAGCAAACGCATGACGACATCGATAAATAAAGACACAAGGTGAGTAGATTATATCTACAGGGGACGTCGGGTGGATGGCGTATAGCACCCCCGTAGTCCGTAGTTGTTATATATATATATGATAGTTAGGTGTATTATGGATAGTGTAGGGTTAGAAGTAACTAGTGTAGTTCATAGTCGCGAACCCTAGAATAGATTTACACCTACACGCACACCCTTGCATATTCATTATACTTGCACTGTGTTTGATGATATTGGATGACATTGGAGATGAGTCGATGATGTTGGGCATTGTGACGCGAGATCGGTGATTTGATATGATTCGTATTTGGGATACGACATGTGATCTCTAGCGGGCCCTTGGGCGTGTGTTTACACACGCAGAGATAGATGGTATCGATTGTACTAGATTTAGATCAGTACCCCAGATTAGGTGATATGATGATAGTGATACCTGATATGTGGTGAGATAATGTGATATTGACCCGTACCCAGCTATTGGGATGTCGTACGACGATTTACCGTACGAGCCTATATTGATGATAGATCCGCACTCATGACTCGATGATGTCTTACGATATACTGTATCATACGCGATATTATTGAGGCGGGATCACCGACTATTATATATATATATATATATATATATATATATATATATATATCGACTCAGATTTAGGTTGTTTCCATACCTCTCCCGATTGACTTGATACTTAGATCTGTAGTTTGCATAGTAGATTCTTCATTGTGGTGTTGATTATTTGATTTCCGCATATTCATGCTATTCGCATTGCTTTGCATATGTTTATTGCTATATTATTAACATGCTGTTAGGACACCAGCACCATTATCGATGATGTGTATGTTCCACGTACACTATTTGCCGGCTCACACACTTCATCATCGATAATTGCCATGCCACTACACTGTGGTACTGCTGCATTCATGATATGATTCTTGCATGGCATATTGTACACTTATACCTGTACACATACATAGATGATTCTGACTTGATTAGAGATTTGGGAACCGCAAGATATTCTTCAAAACTGATTCATTTTAAAAGAGCGGTTTCCCTCGACATGTGCACATTACTATTTCATGTTGCATGACTTACTGTTATGCTTACCTTTCTTTACATGTCGCATACATCATGTTTTGATTATACGCATTGAGATATGTTGTTTCCATGATATTTCTGGATTTGGGAACCGTGGGTATTTCAAAAGAGAATATATAATTGTTTTAAAAACCCGGTTACCCTTGATATGATATTTCAGTGCGTCCACCATGTGTTTTCTCGGTGTTGAGAGCGACATGTGAAACCCGATTCGAGGAGGCGGATGAGGCCGATTGCGGATACATGGTGGACCCGGTATGGTACCCCGGGGCGAGAACGGTTTCGCTGTAGTAGACGGTGAGCCTGGCAGAGGGACTACTACCTACCGGTGATTGTATTTGAGCTCGGCGGATATCTGGAGGATATCGACCGGAGTTGAGAGATGGACATGGGCTGACCCGTACTGCCGAGGCCGAGGGGCGATATCGCAGACGGAGCCCCATATGGATGAGGATTTACGTGCCGATGCTAGGCACAGGTTTCATGATGATTTCCATGATTTTGATTACATCCTCATATTTGCATGCATGATGCTTATTGTCATTGGGTGACAGGTGGACGGGATCCACATATATACAGGCATTGATTATATACAGATTTTGACTACATTGATCATACTTCATTTGTATATATAACAGGGTATGAGGGCGCTGTTATATATACTCTTACACCAATATTAGTGGAATGGGACGCTAATATATGTGTATTGATCTTCATTTGATACTTCATCATATTTACTTCATGCAGACATACCTTATATTTATGACATGTTATTACCTGAGGCACTGGCACGAGTATTTGGCACTACCTACATGTTTAGATGTTACATTGCCACCTTATCACGCTTCAGACTTACTCTTGAGGTTTATATCATATACTGATCGTATTGACTTAGGATTATGTCTTGCATTCGGTTTCTGCTTGTAGATATTTTCTATTCACGAGTTGGCAACTCACCCCCGTTGTGCCACAGTTCTTGCAGGTTTTGCCGTACAGGTTCCATAGCGGCATTTCTGGCACACTGCTTCCTTGCGGGTGAATTGCTTTTGGTAGGTGGGTTCTTTTGTATCAAGAACCACCATTGTACTTGTATTATTCATTGTATCTAGAAATTCCATCAACCAAAACTTGTATATTGTTTCAGACTTAGACATTAGTGATGTATTATTCAACCTTAGAGTCGCGCTTAGTAGTATTGTGGTTTTCATGCTTATTGAGTTTCTTTTTGGATTTGACCCTCGCCATTCGGCATTGTATATTATTGCTTGCATGGTTGTGACCGTCAATTGACGAAGAGCTAGCTCCCGCTTGGGGATGCCTTTTATCATTGCATATATATTGTTCTTATTGTACCCCGTTCGGGGCCAGTATTTACAAAAAAAACTCTACCGAAATTTTTAGAAAAGACTTTACATTTTAAAATGTATATTCGGCTTAGTTATTTAAAAACCTTGACTTCAAACATGTTTTTCTTCACTTCTTTAAACCAGTTTTCTTTACTTACTCTTAAAATGGTTTTAGATTTCTGGGCTTTTGGCTTACTTGGATCAGAGGGAGTCCTATAGACTTCATATGGTTCAAGGGCCAGTCACGTGCTCTTTTGGGTCGTGACAAAGTTTGTATCAGAGCGCTAGGTTGACCTTGATTCGAGTCTAAGTTTGACTATGTAGAGCCTAAGGCGTTTATATATATACGGAACTTAGGCTTGACCTTACGGAACTTAGACTTAGTCGAGGGGGTATTAGACCCGAACTTTCGTCGCATAGGATGACCCTTGGTTGATGGAATAGGTGACTAAAGTAGAGTGACGTACCGTGGGTATGTTCCGCGGCATACTTACGACACGCCACTCCGCTTAAGGAACCTTAGGATGTACATATTTTCGAGATCAGTGATTCTCTTCATATCCATGATTATACATCCATTTGAGATTCTCGATTCTATTAGTTCCATGATCATACTTTCATTGATGCTGTTCCTTCTTATGATCATGTATCCACTCTGGATCTGTTGTTTTCTTTCTTTCCATTGATCTGCTCTCTTCGATACTCGATTGAGGTCCCTGTCGCCATGTTTGAGCGCAGTTTGGGCTGCTGCTAGGGTTACGATCAGGGCGAGCTCGTCTGGTACGAGAGCCGACCGTTGTGTTTGCTGGTGACATAGGAACGTCTCGAGTTAGTATCGATGATTGTGATCTCTTGTGGAGGCGAGTGCTTGGTTTTACACCGGATGATCGGGCCACTGTTAGAGCTGCCAGTTGAGAGAGGACTGTTGATGTACATCATACCTCAGAGATGATGATGTCGCCTACCGTGCAGACAGATAGACCAGCTGTTGCTGTAAGTCCATATTGCGACCCCCGGTTCTTACGGGGAGGCGGAAACGGTATAAAAAACGAATTTTATCGCAAGAGGCAACATGGACTAAACTATGGTCGGGATCGTTACCTAAACTAAAACTAGCATACTAAGCTAAAGATATTTAGCTACTCGGATAGAGATGGTTATACCTAGTTTGTCTTGAACTCCTTCGTCTTCAAGCTCCGGTGGTGATCCGATGGCTCCTTCTCGTCGTCTCCGTACGCCGAAGATAGATCCACTTGAAAGCTCCAACCTTTAGCTCCTTCTTCGGTCTTTGAAGAAACTAGCTCACTTGGTTTGCTAAACCTAGTGAACTAGAATGAGTAGAGATGATTTAGAATGGGATTTTATCTATGGTTCTTGATTCTCAACTCATGAGACAAGAGAACCATAGATCAAGAGAGGGAGCAAGAGGTTGAGGATGAGAGCAAGAGGAGAGCTCAAGAACAAGAGAGAGAATGAGCAAGAAAAAAATGAGCAAGTATTTTGTCTCTCACCCTCTCATAATCCAAAGCAATGATAACTCATCATATCAACAAAAGTCTTATGTGATGGTTGAAGTAACCATAACCTTATCATGTCATGCACTCATTTTACTCAAATGAACAAGCAAGAAAAAAGTCTTTGGCATGAAATGATAACCATGGTTATCATGATGGTCAACTAGTCAAGCCTAGTCAACCGGTCAACAAGTCAACAAAAGTCAACAAGTCACCAAAGTCAACAAGTCAACAAAAGTCAACAAGTCAACAACCATATCACCATAATACTTAATTAATATAATAGTTAATCACAAATCATATTCTCATTAGGGTTGAGCAAAAAGTCAAAAAGTCAACGGTCAACTGTCAACAACCCTAATGAGAATCCGCTGCCTCTGCCTCCCTGTCAACTGTGCATACACACCCGCATCCGCGTTCCGAGGAACACGAATGCAAACTGGATAAATCCAATCCCATAAGGTACACTAGGATCTGGCTTAAACCAAAGCCCGCTAGTGTAAACTGTCCGGACACTGTACGTGCACAAGTGCACGGATGTGACCGAACCCTGTCGCAAAACCATGCGACCTGTCGCAATACCATGCGACCTCTACTCTTTTGCCTAAAGGCGAAAAGCTTTCTGTGTGGGACTCTAAAGACTCAACACTACGCTGGCAGTGGGTTTAACCACAGACCGCAAGCGGCACTAGCTGTGCGTAACGGTCCCCAGGTAATGCCGACAAGAAGACCGACGAGGCGAAACCCATCTGAACTCCTACTGAGCCTGAGCGTGACATTCTCCGTACAGTCCGGTCTGTTCGTCTGATACATCGCATGGCGGGCCTAGGGGGCGGTAAACGTCAGTCCCCCAATAGCGGTACAAGTCGTGCCGGAGTGAAGCCCAATACACCCTGAGATAACACTGGAAACCTACCAGTATATCTCGTTTGCCCTGGCCAGGGACTACTCGTGTAATGGCTCTCCTAGACACAGCGCGATGTCAACCCCCAATACCGGGAGAGACGAATCCTGTCTAACCGTCACTGCCTCCAAGTGCTTCGGGACTGCACCCAACCACCACCTGTTTGCACGACTCCTTTGAGCCGTGGTAGGGTAGTGATCAAAGTACAGTGGGAACACACCCGAGGCGAAGTGACAGTGTCAAGTCAGCGGACTAAGCTGTACTCATGTCACCTGGGAACTGATAACTGACGATAGGTATAATACCAACTAATCAGTTCCCTACGAGTCCTGTCCAGTGTACCCGTAACCTAACGAGCACCCGCATACTATCTCAAGTACGACGTACTGACGGCTGTGGGACAGACCGTCTCCCACACTGGGATGAGAAGCGCATGCGCTGGTCTACTCCGGAGTATCGATGCCCTGTCTCGATAGTCCTGCGACCAGGGACCTGAATAAGGATGTGCTTATAGATTACCCAGCCCCCACTAGTGTGACTGCCATCACAACGCTGGTAATCAAGCAAAAGATCCTAAGGGCTCCACTAATGCGTATAAGTGATATACTGAAATAAACACAAGTACACATTGAAGTAGAAACAAACCAAGTAGCATACTACTATTTTGAGCAAGATTGTATATACAAGGTGAATATCCCAAGCATCCATTAAGTAATATACAAACTAGTATGATACAGTAATGGCCTCTAGGGCATATACACTAACAATCTCCCACTTGCACTAAGGCCATGTACTGGCGTATCGAAGACCTATCATCTCGATCAGCCGCTCGAACTGAGTCTGGGGCAAGGCCTTGGTGAATGGATCTGCAGTGTTGTCTTCTGAAGCGACTCTCCGAACCTCGATCTCCTGGCGATCTACGATCTCCCTGATCAGGTGATACCGCCTTAAGATGTGCCTGGATTTCTGATGGGACCTGGGTTCCTTCGCTAAAGCTATAGCCCCGTTGTTGTCGCAATACAGAGGTATTGGATCAACAATGGACGGAACCACCTGAAGTTCTTTCAAGAACTTCCTCATCCAGACAGCTTCTTTTGCGGCATCAGATGCAGCGATGTATTCCGCTTCCATCGTCGAGTCTGCAACGGTTTCCTGTTTGGAACTCTTCCAACACACCGTCCCTCCATTGAGGGTAAAGACAAAACCCGACATGGACTTGGAATCATCCTTGTCACTCTGGAAGCTGGAGTCAGCAAAGGCCTCGATCTGGAGGTCTTTTCCGCCATACACCAAGAACATCTCCTTAGTCCTTCTCAGGTACTTGAGAATGTTCTTTACCGCTATCCAGTGTTTCTCCCCTGGGTTAGACTGATACCGGCTTACCACACTCAGTGCATAAGCTACATCCGGTCTGGTACATAACATCGCATACATTATAGAGCCTACCGCAGAAGCGTAGGGTATAATAGACATGCGATCCCTCTCCAAATCAGTCTTGGGAGACATCTCTTTAGAGAGGGTGATCCCGTGACAAGCCGGTAGGTTACCGCGCTTGGAATCTTCCATACTGAACCTCTTCAGTATGGTGTCGATGTACCTGGACTGTGAAAGTCCTAATATCCTCTTGGATCTGTCACGGTAGATCCGGATACCCAGAATGTACGAGGCATCACCCAGGTCTTTCATGGAGAACCTGTGTGACAAGAACCCCTTGACAGATTGTAGCATAGGAATGTCATTTCCTATTAAGAGAATGTCATCCACGTATAAAACGAGGAATACTACAGTTCTCGCTACAAATCTACTATAGATGCATGGTTCATCTGGATTTTTGATAAAGCCAAATTCTTTGACCGTCTCATCAAAGCAGATGTTCCAACTCCGCGATGCCTGCTTTAGTCCATAGATGGACTTAAGCAACTTGCACACCTTTCCGCTGCTCCCACTCTGATTGAAACCCTCTGGCTGGTCCATATAGACACACTCCTCTAAATTTCCATTTAGAAAAGCTGTCTTTACGTCCATTTGCCAGATCTCATAATCGTGGAAGGCAGCAATGGCAAGAAGGATCCGAATGGATTTCAGCATGGCTACTGGAGAAAAGGTTTCGTCGTAGTCCAAGCCAGGTCTTTGACGAAAACCCTTTGCTACCAGCCTAGCTTTATAGGTCTCAACCTGTCCATCTACACCAATCTTCCTTTTGAAGATCCACTTGCATCCTACGGGTTTTACCCCGTCTGGAGCAATGTCCAACGTCCATACCTTGTTGGTGTACATGGACTCCATTTCGGTCCGCATTGCATCCAGCCATTTCACTGAGTCAACGCTCTGAACGGCCTGCTGGAAGCTAGTAGGCTCATCATAATCTATGATGCAATCCTCTCTATCCCCGTCTATGAGAAAACCGTAGTATCTCTCGGGCGGATGAGACTGCCTACTACTTCTGCGGAGCGGCGTAGGAATGTCCTGTTCTTCCGAACCTTCTGGTTCCACTAAACTTTCAGTAACAGTCCGTGGTTCTGGAATTTCTTCCAGTTCTACTGTGCTCCCACTTATCTGGTTTTCCAAAAACTCAGTTTCCAAGAAGTAGGCATGACGAGAAACAAGAACTTTTTGTTCCTCTTCACAGTAGAAGAAATATCCTTTTGAGTTCTTTGGATACCCCACAAACTTGCACTGTACTGAGCGTGCCTCGAGCTTGTCCGCATGCTGCTTTTTGACAAAAGCCGGACATCCCCATGTCTTAATGTGCTTAAGATAGGGTCTCTTCCCACACCACATTTCATATGGTGTGGAAGGCACAGTCTTAGTCGGAACTCGGTTCAAAAGGTACGCTGCTGATTCTAGCGCATACCCCCAGAATGATCGCGGTAACTCAGCATTACCCATCATGGACCGCACCATATCCAATAGGGTGCGGTTCCGTCTCTCCGATACACCGTTATGTTGCGGGGTGTATGGAGGAGTAAGCTGAGAGAGAATTCCGTTCTCTTTTAAATAGTCCAGGAACTCGGCACTTAAGTATTCTCCACCTCGATCCGATCTTAGAATCTTAATACTTTTGCCGGTCTGTTTCTCTACTTCATTCTTATACTCCTGGAATTTTCCAAAGGCCTCGGACTTATGTTTCATTAAGAAGACATAACCGTACCTTGAGAAGTCATCCGTAAAAGTAATGAAGTAAGAATGTCCGCTTCGGGCATGTGTAGACATTGGACCGCACACGTCACTGTGTACGAGTCCCAAGAGCTCGCTCGCTCTTACTCCATGTCCAGTAAACGGAGTCTTTGTCATCTTTCCCTTGAGACAGGATTGACAAGTGGCATACGACTGATATTCGAACGCATTCAAATACCCTTCTGTATGTAACTTCGTCAACCTTCTCTCATTGATGTGACCCAATCTACAATGCCATAAGAAAGTCTGATTTATTTCTGGAGACTTTCTTTTGTGTGTATTCTGGACATTAAAAATCTGTGGTTGGTTTAACACGTATATACCATTACTCAGAGTACCTGACCCAATCAATACTTGATTAAGGTGAATGTTTACAACATTACTTACAAACGCAAATTCATAACCTTCTTTAGAAACTAAAGATACAGAAATGATATTACAAGTTGCGTTGGGTACAAAAAAGCAATTACGCAAAACCAAAACATGTCCATCTGACATTCCCAGGTGATAGTCCCCCACGGCTTTAGCATCCATGCTAGCTCCGTTTGCAACTCTGAGGGTCATGTCACCTGCTTTCAAAACACTATGGTTTCTCAACGCCTGCAAAGAATTACAGATATGAGATCCTGATCCGGTATCCAATACCCAGGAAGTAGAGTTTATTGAAAGACAGTTTTCAATAACATACACACCTGAAGCTGAAGCTGCAACCTGCTTCAATTCCTGTGTTCTGGCCTTCCAGGCCCTGCAATCATTCTTCCAGTGTCCTTTCTTATGACAATAGAAGCATTCTTCCTTATCCACAAGCTTCCCCGCTATCTTTGTTGCTTTGCCTTTTCCCTTCGTATCCACTTTACCAACACCGCCCCTTGGTTTGGCGGGGGCCTTCTTCTTCTTTCCCTTGGCTTTCGCCTTGGACCTAGAAGAAGATGATCCTCCTACAAACAAAGTGGATGTTTCCCTACCTTTCTGTAGGGTGCCCTCTGCGCTCCTCAGCATGTTGAGGAGCTCTGATAGTTCAACCTCTTTTTCTTGTAGGTTGAAGTTCAGTATAAACTGGGCGTAAGTGGAAGGAAGGGACTGGAGAACTATATCCGTATATAGCTCACTCTCCAATGTGATCCCTAGGTCAGCGAGCTCCTCAATGAAGCCGATCATCTTTAGCACATGCTCGGCTACTGATGATCCGACGGCCATTCTTGTCGAAAATAACTTTTTCGACGCTTCGTATCTTGCGATACGTGATTGCTCTCCATACAGTTCTTTTGTATGGAGCAATATGGACTCCATGTCCATATTCTCATGCCTCCTCTGATGTTCGTTGTCCATCGAGGCAAGCAGGAGGCACTTGGCCTTCGCGCTATCAATCTCCCAAGTCTTGCGGATTTCCTTATCCGCGACACTGGAAGTTGGACCAGGGATAGGGGGAGCTTTGGTGGTAAGAAGATACCCCAGCTTGTCATAAGTGATTGCTATCGTGACATTCCTGAGCCAATCTTTGTAGTTTGGCCCTGTCAGTTTGTTTTTATCTAGGAGTAACTTAAGTCCAGTCATGTTGATTGGTCGCTGCAATTAGGAGAGAGAAGAAGAAACACTCAGCATGATGCTCTTGCAAGTTTAGAGTGGTTTTTAGTTTGTCTAAACAGGATGGCTCCCACTGTTTCTCGAATCCCTCCTCAAACCATAAAGGAAGAATTAGTCAGGATCAATCCCACCGTACAATACTTGCTTAACCGTTCAGCCAGGCCGGTGTCGGTACTTCGAGGGAGGTTTTCCAACGCTTTCGCGAAGTTCCTTAATTAGAGAACCTCTTTTCCCTGGGGGCGTAGCCCCGCTAACACCTTTCTAGGCACCTACTAGGTTTATAGCATTGATCGTTAAGTGAGAAATTTCCCGAGGAGTAGCATATACTCACAGTAGGATCGGGATCCAAATATCATCGCGTGACGAAACTGAAGGAATCCTACCAGAATCATCACACTCCAAATGGTATGCAAATCTAGCAAGTTTCAGTACTTATGAAACTCCCGATGTGGATTTTTGCCCCATGCTCTTATGACCTTGACTTTGGCCAACAAATCATAAGTCACATGTCAAGTTCTGCCCGTCGTTCTCCAGGTTAATTTGAATCCACCCGCACCTACCCTTGACTTTGGCCAACAAGGCAGTACGACTGTTCCAAACCAACGCATCTATCTATGCTGCACATGAATACCCAATAGCTACCAATCACTGTGCCTTGACTTTGGCCAACAAACACAGCTTGAATACTATTGACTATTCATGTGAAACGACGGAGGGCTACGGATGGTTTTGGCAAAACCGTGAACGTAGTGAACTTGATTTGGTCGATGGAACGAGATAGCTTTTAAAAGGAGTGGCTCAAGCTCCGTATTTAAAAATTGTTTTGAAAAGAACCGAGTGGTTTTTCGAAAGTGTTCCAACGACTTTAACTTGGTTTATTATCTTGCATTAGTTCTTTTAATGCGTGATATTCTTGCATTAGTTCTTTTAATGCGTCCCATCATTTAATCCTACCATTGCAGAAAACAACCAAAATATGATGTACGCTTATGCCATTCGCATTCGCCACGGGGCCCCGTCATTACCCGTTAGGTTACTTAACTAACGACAGAGCGGGGGCTGGGCTAGCGCGTCTGTAAAACATAAGCAACGCCTAAATAGTAAGCAATGATAGACATTACAGATCACAGATGAATGCATTGGATATACTAGCAATCCGCAATCCTTTCGAGCCTGAAACGAAAAGCGGATAACACGGTCGCGGTGAATAGCCAAATACCCCACCCAAGACCCCTACGGGTGCGGCAAACTACCCGCCAAGTACTCGGTAGTTTGTGCACCCCTCCATGGGTCTATCCTAGGAGCAAAAACAGTAAAAAGAATTATACAATGACGGCTACAACCCCGACCCGGTTGTGCGGTCAAACAAATAATAATTATTACATCAATTTACATTTACAATGAATGAAAGAAAAACAAAAGCTCATCTCACATCCACCCCGGCTATTCACCCGCGACAGTCCAACACATTCATATACACATTCCAGCACATTACAGATCATGTATAACCCCGACTAATCGACTTATAGCGATTAGCCGACGTTCAATACATGCAAGCATCACAGATATAACCATCATAGTCAAAGTGCAGTGAAGTTCGGAAAAAATACGGAATTACAGGACCCCAAAAGGAAATTTCTTTTCTGGAAAATCTGGGCACATATAATATATTTTAAAAATCCCAAAACCAACACACAAACACACTGCACGAAAAACGATGCAGAGAAGACACCAAGTCGCGGCGGTTCCGCGGCGGCTAAGAAGGGTCACGCGGCGGAAGCGCGGCACTTTAGGCGAATCACTGTATCGTTTTTCTTGGGTGTTCACACAAAACCCTGAGCCGAATTTACAAGTGTAAAGTTTTTCATTTTGAGCAGAAAAAATTTCAACAGAAACTCAGTTTTTGTGATTATCCGGTTTTGTGATTTTTTTCGGTTCCGAACTTCGTTACACTTCACTACTAAGCTAGTTTAAGTTTAGTTAGGCTCTGATACCACTGTAAGTCCATATTGCGACCCCCGGTTCTTACGGGGAGGCGGAAACGGTATAAAAAACGAATTTTATCGCAAGAGGCAACATGGACTAAACTATGGTCGGGATCGTTACCTAAACTAAAACTAGCATACTAAGCTAAAGATATTTAGCTACTCGGATAGAGATGGTTATACCTAGTTTGTCTTGAACTCCTTCGTCTTCAAGCTCCGGTGGTGATCCGATGGCTCCTTCTCGTCGTCTCCGTACGCCGAAGATAGATCCACTTGAAAGCTCCAACCTTTAGCTCCTTCTTCGGTCTTTGAAGAAACTAGCTCACTTGGTTTGCTAAACCTAGTGAACTAGAATGAGTAGAGATGATTTAGAATGGGATTTTATCTATGGTTCTTGATTCTCAACTCATGAGACAAGAGAACCATAGATCAAGAGAGGGAGCAAGAGGTTGAGGATGAGAGCAAGAGGAGAGCTCAAGAACAAGAGAGAGAATGAGCAAGAAAAAAATGAGCAAGTATTTTGTCTCTCACCCTCTCATAATCCAAAGCAATGATAACTCATCATATCAACAAAAGTCTTATGTGATGGTTGAAGTAACCATAACCTTATCATGTCATGCACTCATTTTACTCAAATGAACAAGCAAGAAAAAAGTCTTTGGCATGAAATGATAACCATGGTTATCATGATGGTCAACTAGTCAAGCCTAGTCAACCGGTCAACAAGTCAACAAAAGTCAACAAGTCACCAAAGTCAACAAGTCAACAAAAGTCAACAAGTCAACAACCATATCACCATAATACTTAATTAATATAATAGTTAATCACAAATCATATTCTCATTAGGGTTGAGCAAAAAGTCAAAAAGTCAACGGTCAACTGTCAACAACCCTAATGAGAATCCGCTGCCTCTGCCTCCCTGTCAACTGTGCATACACACCCGCATCCGCGTTCCGAGGAACACGAATGCAAACTGGATAAATCCAATCCCATAAGGTACACTAGGATCTGGCTTAAACCAAAGCCCGCTAGTGTAAACTGTCCGGACACTGTACGTGCACAAGTGCACGGATGTGACCGAACCCTGTCGCAAAACCATGCGACCTGTCGCAATACCATGCGACCTCTACTCTTTTGCCTAAAGGCGAAAAGCTTTCTGTGTGGGACTCTAAAGACTCAACACTATGCTGGCAGTGGGTTTAACCACAGACCGCAAGCGGCACTAGCTGTGCGTAACGGTCCCCAGGTAATGCCGACAAGAAGACCGACGAGGCGAAACCCATCTGAACTCCTACTGAGCCTGAGCGTGACATTCTCCGTACAGTCCGGTCTGTTCGTCTGATACATCGCATGGCGGGCCTAGGGGGCGGTAAACGTCAGTCCCCCAATAGCGGTACAAGTCGTGCCGGAGTGAAGCCCAATACACCCTGAGATAACACTGGAAACCTACCAGTATATCTCGTTTGCCCTGGCCAGGGACTACTCGTGTAATGGCTCTCCTAGACACAGCGCGATGTCAACCCCCAATACCGGGAGAGACGAATCCTGTCTAACCGTCACTGCCTCCAAGTGCTTCGGGACTGCACCCAACCACCACCTGTTTGCACGACTCCTTTGAGCCGTGGTAGGGTAGTGATCAAAGTACAGTGGGAACACACCCGAGGCGAAGTGACAGTGTCAAGTCAGCGGACTAAGCTGTACTCATGTCACCTGGGAACTGATAACTGACGATAGGTATAATACCAACTAATCAGTTCCCTACGAGTCCTGTCCAGTGTACCCGTAACCTAACGAGCACCCGCATACTATCTCAAGTACGACGTACTGACGGCTGTGGGACAGACCGTCTCCCACACTGGGATGAGAAGCGCATGCGCTGGTCTACTCCGGAGTATCGATGCCCTGTCTCGATAGTCCTGCGACCAGGGACCTGAATAAGGATGTGCTTATAGATTACCCAGCCCCCACTAGTGTGACTGCCATCACAACGCTGGTAATCAAGCAAAAGATCCTAAGGGCTCCACTAATGCGTATAAGTGATATACTGAAATAAACACAAGTACACATTGAAGTAGAAACAAACCAAGTAGCATACTACTATTTTGAGCAAGATTGTATATACAAGGTGAATATCCCAAGCATCCATTAAGTAATATACAAACTAGTATGATACAGTAATGGCCTCTAGGGCATATACACTAACAGTTGCTGAGATTGACAGGATGTCGTTTCTGGAGCTTACGAGCTGAGATCGCTGGAGCCTCCAGGCAGATATGAGACAGATGATAGCTTGTCTACCCGATTTGAGAGACGAAGGTGATTCGTTCGATTTGTGTGCCGGAGCAAGCCCAGGTGAGTTAAAGATTTCCAGTGTGGAGAGTCTTACTCAGATCTAGAGCAGATCGATTTAGAGATGACCACCAATGTGTCGCCTTTCCTGGAGGATTGAGGCGCTGTTCAGCGTACAGACGAATGAGCCAGTTGTTGCTGCAAATGACAAGATGTCGCCCAGTTGATTGGAGCTACTGCAGCATGAGTATATACTTAGAGATATGATGGTGAGTCGCTAGTCACCCGAGGATGAATGACTAGGACAGGTGTTCGTTCGCTTACCAATGCGAGGTCATCAGATAGATTGCTTCCAGCTAGAGACGACTTCACGCGGAGACGTTGAGAGTCGATAGAAACGATCGAATGTCAGGAGCCCATTTTCCAAGTTTAAAGTATGCGGAAAGACATGCAGGTGATTCTATGGACCCTCTAGAAGAATGAAACCCTAACTCGACTTAATGACCGTGTGAAAACCTTTGAACCTTAGGGTTTGCGGCAGTTCCGCGGCGCCATTAGTGAGGCTTGGATTTGCCCTTCTACGGTTGGACCACCGACGCTGTGGCATGTGCTCGATACTATTAAACTGTACTCAAGATGTTGATCTCTTGAGGGATTATAAGGTTCTGACGAGTTGATCGAATGATTCGACATCATTCGGATATTATGTGATGGGATGCATTGCTTGGGAGACTCCAGATACGAGTATAGCCGTTGGAGCACGGTCCATGCAGCCACGATGAGACGAGTCCGAATCAGTCGACATTGAAGCAGAGTGAAGTAAAGAGTTCGCTAGAGATTTCGACGAGATGACGTTCCCCTCCGCTGACATCAGAGATGCGATACGCACGCGGAGGCATTGTATATGGATATACCTTCCAGAAAGAGGCGCGATGAGTATGCAGCCATTCCGGAACAAGAATTAGCTTCAGCATTGGACGATGACTTCCGGGCAGTTCGGCAGAAAAGAGATATGCGAGAGACTTCGGATCGACCGTAGCCGAGAGCATTGCAGTGCGCAGATTGAGACGTGACATCGAAGTGGACGGAGATACAGACAAGCGGACAAGAGGTTCGTGCGAGACGCTGACGAGCTGTCATTACTTCCCGTCGAGACCAGAGGTCAGATATGCTTACAGAGGCGTTAGGATGCAACCAGATTCCGAGAAATGTTGTGCTGAGGACACAGATGTCGATTGAGCGAGAAGAGATTATGCAAGAGTACCAGCCTCCGTACAGTTCGGCATAGGCAAGATCGGAAGAGACTTTGAGCGGGATTCCTTCCAGGACACTGCTGCAATGATATTTGCACCCAGGATCATATGTGATATGCATTCAAGGAATCAGAGGCCGACGCCAGTGACATGCTGCTTTATGAGTGGTCATGAGGATTGACCGAGAGATGACCGGAGAAGTGCCAGAACGGAATTGTCCCCGTTAGCACACCTGACAGGGCCGATGAGCCGATTGATTGCGAGATAGTTAATCTGAAGAGAAAATAAGGACCCAGAGTCAGAGGACGCCAGACCGCGAGCAAGAGGCAAGTAGATATCTTGCGCTGCTAGCATTGGATGCACCGACTCCTTCTCGACCTTGAAGGAGGAACTACGGACGACGGTACTTATGATTTGTGAGTTTGTGATTCGGTTATCACGTATCCGTCATCTTGGATTTCGGTATCTTGGGCGTTCTGTTTGCATGATTTAGTTTTGATGACTGAGTTTCATGATATTTGTTTCATGCACCCACTGGGTATTTATACTTTGCGCATAGTTATTACATTTGAGCTATTGATTGTGATTTCACGCCTATCTTATGCAGTAATTTGATTTACACTTCCAGCATAGTTTTCTTGCACCTTTAGTGTTTTGATATAAGATTCTGGTGCACGCCAGATGCACTGAATCGGGATTCTTCGTGCATGTCAAATGCACCTGATTTTGCTGTCAGGCACACTCGTTGCCTACGACAGATTTTTCGTGCACACCCGTTGCACCTAGATGTTGTTTTGTGCCCATATATGGCACATATATGGATTTTGATTTTCGTGCGCACCAGACGCACCGGATATTCTTATATACATTTTGGGGATTGATTTCTTATAGAGCAGTACATTTTTATGATATTCGCTACGTATTGATGTTTTCGGAACCCCGACAATTTGGATTTTTACTGAAATGTTTTGGTATTTGTGGGTTTAAATTTAAATTCGGGGACCGAATTTATTTAAGGGGGGTAGATTGTAACATTTCAAAAAGATAAAATATTAATTTTTGGGAATTTTTATAATTTAATATTATTTTAATGAATATTTTAATATTTTGGTATTATTAAATACAAATAAATGGGAAAAATTTTGGAAAAATTTTGGAAAATTCTAAAATATGGTAATTTATGGAATTACGCCATTCTTAAGTTTTTATGATTTGTTATATGCTAATTTAATTCTAATCGCGATTAAAAATCGCTAATCGGCTTTTAAACAATTTTGTGCAAAACATGCACATATCTTTTATTTTCCTACACTTGTGTATTTTCTACCATGGTTTCTCATTTGGGTTTACTATTTGAGTGAGAAGGAATTAAGAGAAAAGGAAAAGAAAAGAAAAGGAAAAGTAGCATGATGATGAGAGAGAGAGAGAGTAGGTTGCTTTTGACTTTTGACCCTTTCCTCCATCATTTCCACCTCATTTTTTCTCCCCTTTCATAGAGCTGCTGCTGCTCCTGCCCTCTCCCTCTTCTTCCTCCTCCCTCTTCAACTTAGATCCACCATTAAAACCTAACCAAAACCCTATCCCCATTTCACAAAATTTGCTCCCAAGCTCAATAGCTACACATTGGACTAAGCAAGGGCAGATCTTGAGAACTTTGTGCAACTCAAGAATTTTCTTGAGTTGCCAAAGAAGGTAATTTCTGCACCCATAGTTTAGTATTTCAATTCTTATTGCATCAATTCTAGTTTCTTGTCGATATGGTGTCGTTTGATGGACTTGTGAACCTCAAGTTAGGGTTTAGGGTAAATCTGAAATCAAAGGTGAAATTGAAGCTTGTAGTGATCTTAGAGCCCCTGTTGGGATGTAGTATTAGAAAATACCTGTAACATGAACCCAGAATACGGATTTACGGAATCGATATCGGGGAAAACTGTAGATCTGTCACTGTGTTTGGGAATCTGCTATCACCCGAGACGTCTAAAAATAATTTTGAGTTGGCAGTGAGATGTGCAGGCAAGTAGAAACCAACACCTAAAGCCCTAGCCCCAACCACCATGTTCTGGCCACCAATTAATTCCTTCTGGCCACAAATTGCGGCCAGAGCAGGAGGGAATTGCCTCGTTTCTAGTGCATGGCCCTATTTCCAGTTGTTTAGACCCCTGACATGAATAGATTTGTCTAATTTGACCTAGGGTGAAATCTGGAGCCTATTTCCTTAGTTGCTGTTTTGGATTCATGTTTCCGTATTCCGTATTTCTAATTCTGAATTTGGGAACCGTGGGTATTTCAAAAGAGAATATATAATTGTTTTAAAAACCCGGTTACCCTTGATATGATATTTCAGTGCGTCCACCATGTGTTTTCTCGGTGCTGAGAGCGACATGTGAAACCCGATTCGAGGAGGCGGATGAGGCCGATTGTGGGTACATGGTGGACCCGGTATGGTACCCCGGGGCGAGAACGGTTTCGCTGTGTAATAGACGGTGAGCCTGGCAGAGGGACAACTACCTACCGGTGATTGTATTTGAGCTCGGCGGATATCTGGAGGATACCGACCGGAGTTGAGAGATGGACATGGGCTGACCCGTACTGCCGAGGCCAAGGGCCGATACCGCAGACGGAGCCCCATATGGATGAGGATTTACGTGCCGATGCTAGGCACAGGTTTCATGATGATTTCCATGATTTTGATTACATCCTCATATTTGCATGCATGATTCTTATTGTCATTGGGTGACAGGTGGACGGGATCCACATATATACATGCATTGATTACATACAGACTTTGACTACATTGATCATACTTCATTTGTATATATAACAGGGTATAAGGGCGCTGTTATATATACCCTTACACCAATATTAGTGGAATGGGACGCTAATATATGTGTATTGATCTTCATTTGATACTTCATCATATTTACTTCATGCAAACATACCTTATATTTATGACATGTTATTACCTGAGGCACTGGCACGAGTATTTGGCACTACCTACATGTTTAGATGTTACATTGCCACCTTATCACGCTTCAGACTTACTCTTGAGGTTTATATCATATACTAATCGTATTGACTTAGGATTATGTCTTGCATTCGGTTTCTGCTTGTAGATATTTTCTATTCACGAGTTGGCAACTCACCCCCGTTGTGCCACAGTTCTTGCAGGTTTTGCCGTACAGGTTCCATAGCGGCATTTCTAGCACACTGCTTCCTTGCGGGTGAATTGCTTTTGGTAGGTGGGTTCTTTTGTATCAAGAACCACTATTATACTTGTATTATTCATTGTATCTAGAAATTCCATCAACCAAAACTTGTATATTGTTTCAGACTTATACATTAGTGATGTATTATTTGATCTTGTTAGTTATATGTATGCCCTAGAGGCCATTACTATACATTGGATGTATATTGTAGTGGATGCTGGGACATATATAGGTTGGACTTTCTTGCTCGACATGATAGTACGCTATTTGGTTGCTCTTTATCTTAACGTGTATACTTTCTGTCTCTTTCTGTTACATGTTGATAAAGCCCTTAGGATGTGTACTCGACTTCCAGGATGTGATGCAGATCATACTAGTGGGGCCTGGATAGTCCATGAGTACATCCTTCAATGTTCCTAGTCGAGGGAATATCGAGACGGGGCATCGATATTCCAGAGTAGACTAGCGTATATCTTCTCGACCCATGCGATGGGCGATGGATGATCCCATATCCATTGGTGTTTGACATCAGAGATGGTATACGGGTGCTCAGTGGAGACTGGGTACACTGAACGGACTCGCCGAGAACTCCCAGATGGTATTATACCTCACGTCAGATGGCAGTTCTCTGGTGACACTGGTACAGCTTAGTCTGTTGACCTGAGATCGTCATAGAGTCTTGTATGTCTCCCACTGTGCTTTGATTTCCACCCTACCACGGCTCTACTGAGTCATGCAAACAGGTGGTTTTTGGGTACAGTCCCGATTCACATAGAGGCAATGAGCGATAGGAGGGGTCGTCTCTCCCGGTATTGGGGGTTGATGTTGCGCTATGCTCGACTGGCCATAACAGGAAATCCCTGGCCAGGGTTGCTGTGACCTACGGGTAAGTGTTATCAGTAGTTTCACACATGTCATGGACTTCACGTCGGCATGACTTATCGAGCTACTGGGGTCTGACGTTTACCACCCCTAGGCGAGATATGCGACATATCAGACGACCAGACCGGACTGTACGGTAAGTGTTACTGGTTGGATTCACAGGAGTGTGAGCAGGCTTGCTCGTCGATCTTCTGATCGCTCAATACCCGGGTGGCCGTTACGTTTAGCAGACCGCTTGCGGCTTGTGGGTGCTTGATATGATCATCATCTGCTACCGGCGTATTGACGAGTCTTTAGAGTCCTACACAGAGGTTTCCTGGCTTAAGCGAAACGAAATAGGAGCGCATATGAGATATGTGCAGGACCGAGAATAATGCGTGTATGTGATATCATATTTCATTCTCGCGATGAATGTATCGATTGGTTATATGCGATATAACCTAGTTATCGAATCAAGGATTGATTCGATAAGCCGATACATAGGATACTGGTCGGTTATATGCGATATGACCGGATCGTTAAATCAAGTTTTGATTTAATGATTTAATGTATAATTATATATTTGATATATTACTTTGCATTAACTAGTATTGGTTCACTTTAAGTGGATTTTCTCACTTGATTTGTGTAAGTTGTATATGTGATATACTTTTGTGCACTTCATTGTATCATGTTTGATGATACATGCTTATTTGGTTAAGTGTAAAGATTTTTAAACCATGGTTAAGTTGTTGATTAGGGTTTTACTTATTCATTTATCTTATTTATTTATTCATTTTGAATAAATTGAAAGATAAATGAATGGTGGCTTGATTTGTTTTTAGTTGAAGCTTCATGAAGCTTTGACTAATTGACCTTTTTGTTCTCATCCTTAACCCTAACCATTTAAACTAACCCTAGTCTATTCTCTATACTTAACTAAGGTTAGAATATGATAAGAATCAATTCTTTTTCAATTATTCTTTAACACTTATCATATTCTTTTCTTCATCTTCTTCTTCATGAGCAAGAAAGAAAAGCTTGCCTCATCAATGGCAAGTGATGAAATCATGTGAGAAATCCAATTCCAAAGTGAACCCACTTCCTATTTCTTCATCCTCTACCTCTTGCCAAGTAGTATAGGGTGTTTCCTTCACAAGTTTCATGACTTGGTGAAGTGGGAGTTTGATCTTGTGATGCCTCGACGTAGATCATCTTCGGCATCGAAGCCGATGACCAAGCCCGCCCATTTTTCCGATGAAGCCGATGCTAGAGTCCGGAATCCGATTTGCACAGCGGTGGGACATCATCGCGGAGCTTAGGAACTGGTGGATCGGATCTACAAAGGTTGTAGCCCCTTTCCTTTTAAGTTAAAGTCGTTAACTTGCATCGCATAGCCTATATATCTAGTTAACGATCCGTATTAGGGTTTCTCGGCACTCGTAAAACTTTGAATTAGCCATGTTTGATGCCTTGTGAGACTTCATTAGTGTGCCTAGGAACCCTACAGATCTTAGAGTCGCGCTTAGTTGTATTGTGGTTTTCATGCTTATTGAGTTTCTTTTTGGATTTGACCCTCTCCATTCGGCGTTGTATATTATTGCTTGCGTGGTTGTGACCGTCAATTGACGAAGAGCTAGCTCCCGCTTGGGGATGCCTTTTATCATTGCATATATATTGTTCTTGTTGTACCCCGTTCGGGGCCAGTATTTACAAAAGAAACTCTGCCAAAATTTTTAGAATAGACTTTACATTTTAAAATGTATATTCGGCTTAGTTATTTAAAACCTTGAGTTCAAACATGTTTTTCTTCACTTCTTTAAACCAGTTTTCTTTACTTACTCTTAAAATGGTTTTAGATTTCTGGGCTTTTGGCTTACTTGGATCAGATGGAGTCTTATAGACTTCATATGGTTCAAGGGCCAGTCACGTGCTCTTTCGGGTCGTGACAAAGACGAGGATAATTACATGCATGAGCACATTTTGTAATCGGTTGGTTAGTAAGTATTAATGGTCACATAAAGGATGTGTTATCAATTCCATCTAAAATATTTACCGACTATAAAGTACTATGGAAAATGGATAAGAGTATGATAGCTTGAATTAAATTCTCTAAGTGTAGGGATGTATTTTACACACACGTAGGGTTATATGATTGATGTTTGGATGAATGGTAGGAAGGAAGGCAAAAGACGATGTTTTATTAAGGGATGATATGAGTTCCAACATTTTTTCATGACCATTAAGATAGCTCATGGCAACTAAAAATCTAGTATAGTTGGAAACTCTTATTTTCAAGTTCTTTCTTTTATAGTTCTTATCATTATACGTAACTTTCACTTTCTTTCTTTTATTATAGGATTTTCTGGGTGTAATCCACTAAAAACCCTCAGAATACAACACTCTTCCTACTAGGGACACCTAGAGGTTTAACGGCTTGTTGCACGTGCTCAGTGCAATCGTGTTGCCTACGAAAGTGTGCTACTTTGGTTTTTATTTTTCTCCCACTCTTGAATAAATAGTTTGCTCAGGACGATCAATGTTATGTTTGGGGGTATTTGTTCAGTCGAAAATATCGCACTTTTGATATGACATTTTCCTTACTTTTCTTAAATATCTAAAGGTGTTTATTATAAATATGACACATATGAGGGGTTTTCTGTAAAAATAGTATTTACCATATGTTTATATATTATAATTAATATTATGAAGGAAAATGTATGCATATAATATTTTTATAATATTTTGATAATTTAAATATGCATATCATATCAAATATCCTTAATCAATATTCTTAAAATATAATATCATATAAAATGGTTAGGATAATATCTCAAAAATATCATATATTACTAATATTATTCTATGAGATATTGTGCAAGCTTTAGCTCAGGCCAGGAGATCGAGATATTGAGATGTCGGGAATCAGAAATCTGTCGATGAAGTTAGATAAAATCGAAGAATCAATACTGGCAGAGACTCAGAAAAGATATGAAGATTCCGGACAACAAATAAATCTCCATGTGTGACATTGAAGTAGCCCCAGAATTTTGGAACAATGATCACACGAACACGCGGCGCTTCCACGGCCAAATGCCCATTATTGCGGCAGATCCGCGGCCGAGTTGGCAAGTTGGGATGTAAGATTTTGTGGTTTTAATCTTCACAACAAACTGTTGGAGATAGTGCCCTCATAGTCAATTATTGGATCGCAGGTACGTGATTGCAATGATTGCGGAGGACCTATACCGGTAGGACAGTCTTACTCGAGATGATAGTATGCTATCTGGTTTGCCTTTATCAGTCGTGTACATGTTCAGGTGACTGATTGCATGTTACACTTTGATAGAGCCCTTAGGATCTTGCTTTACTACCAACAGTATGATGGCGATCATATACGTGAGAGTTGGGTAGTTTATATGCATATCCTTAATTGTGGTCCCTAGTCGTGGGAGTTTCGAGACAGGGCATCGATACTCCGGAGTAGACTAGTGTATACAGTCGAGACCCCGACGAGGGGCGGTGGCCGGTCTCACAAGCCACTGGTGTCAGTTGGATCACCTAAGATGTATACAGGTGCTCATTGGGTTATGAGTACACCGGACAGGACTCGCCGGGAATCTGCTAGTTAGTACTATACCTATCGTCAGATAGCAGTTCCCAGGTGACATGTGTACAGGTTAGTTCATCGACCTGAGGTCGTCATTTGTCTCGTGTGAGTTCCCACTGTGCTTTGATTTCTACCCTACCACGGCTCAAAGGAGTCGTGCAAACAGGTAGTTTTTGGGTACAGTCCCGAGCCATATGGAGGCACGTGAGCGGATCGGCAGGGGATTCGTCTCTCCCGGTATTGGGGGCGAGGTCGTGCTGTGTCTAGGAGAGCCATTACACAAAGTCCATGGCCATGGCAGGAGATTTACTGGTAGGTACTCCAGTAGTATCTCAGGGTGTGATTGGGCTACACTCCGACACGACTTATACTGCTATTGGGGGTCTGACGTTACTAGCCCCTAGGCGGATATGCGATACTCATTGACGAACGGACCGGACTGTATATACATTGTCACTGTTAGGCTCAGTAGGGTTTCTGGATGAGTTCGCTCATCGGCCACCCTTGAGTGTGCTCATCGGCCTCCCTTGAGGTCAGTCCATGGGCAGCCGTTACGCATAGCTAGTGCCGCTGACGGTTTGTGGTTAAACCCACTGCCAGGGTACTGACGAGTCATTAGAGTTCCCCACAGACAGTTTCCCAAGTTCGGGCGAAACGTTGTAAAGGCCGTATGTTTTTATGGCAGGGTTCGGAAAATGCACGTGCGTTTACGCACGTGTCAGTTTTCGGGCAGATGATACTGGTCGGCTTTGGTTTAAGCCGGTTCCGAGTATTATATTGAGTAGGTATAATATCTTTGTCTCAGTTGCATTTGTATTCGGTCGTAATACAAATGCGGGTATATTTATACTGTTACGGGATTATCCTGAAAGTCGTTTCAGGATCACTTTTGGAAGTTGCCAGTTTCCAGTTTTCTATCAGCCGTCTTTTAACATTTGGTTAAAGACGGATTTATCTTTTCTTGGACGAGGGTGAGTCATGCTTCTAGAAGGTTCTAGAAGGTTCTAGATTTGGTGAGGTGTCTTGTGACTCATGCTTTGATTTTAACCATTTCTTGTTTTCCTTAAGATATTATTTTGTGTTCACATTATGATATTTACTTATGGTTACCCCCCTCTCCTACGGTCACCTCCCTCTTTGCTATAAGAGGCCGGCCCCCTCCACACTCTCTCACTTGATGGTTTTTCATTTGTGAAAAGATTATGATAGTATTTGGGGTGTATGGAATTTCACAGCTCATTTCATTCCAACACCCGATTCCCTCGGCAACTTCATTAACCGTCCGTCCATAGCTTTGGACGGAACGAGACAAAGTCATCTACTCATTCTCTACATCAATCTTGGTCGTCTCTTCTAGCAAACTTGACGACCGAGTTGCCTCGAGTCAGAGGCGGGAGCCCGTTTAAAGAATCGGTGATGTGGTGCCACCTGGACGAGGAGATCGGAGATCGACGAGATCGGAGCAACCGCAACGGAGCGTGGGATGGTGGTTAAAGAACGAAGGACTCGGATCGTTCGGTATAACCTTTCTACACTCTTTACAGTTTGTTAGTTTAGCAATAATGGCAGATCCGGGTTAAAGTATACGATAGCGCCAGTTAAAAGTTTTTTGTTCCGCATTTGGCGTCTGTAGACTGCCGGGGCGCTAGCGCAGACTTACAGTGGTATCAGAGCCTCACCATTTTGCTATACTAACTTGTGCTAACGCGTTTAAAACTTCGATCGAACCGGAAATCGAAAATTGCAAAATTCCAACTTGACAGTTTCTGTTGTTTTTAAACGGTGTCCTAAAAATATTTCACACATCTCAGAAAACTGTGCAGGGTTTTTTAAGAACCACGACAAAATTTGGGCACTTGATTCCTTCATACAGCCGCGGAAACGCGGCCAAACCCATGGTTTGGCCGTGCATCCGCGGCCACTTGGTGAGCTCATGCTCCCAAATTTGTACAGTGGGTTCTCTGTTGGATTTTGGGATTTTTGGTAAATATCGTTTTGGCCCAGGTTTTGTTACTGTTCACCAGTAAGTCATAGGGCCCACTTCTTGATATTTTGTCGATCGAAATTTAAACATGTTAGTTTACAGTGCTTACATTATATCTCCGACCGGGAATGTCATTTGATCGGTAAACCGCGTCTGATTGCTATAGTTCTTTTAGATGGGTTTGCGAACATGACATTCGTGTTGATGTTCTGTGTTGTGCTGTGATGTTGTGGATTTTTCGTGGTGGATAGCAGTGTGCAATGGTAGTACAGTTTGAGTTTATTTGTACATTTGATATTGCGGGGCGAGCGTCCAACTTGTGGACTGCCGTCACTGCCTGTTGTATAATATTCTTTTGGGACACGACCAGGTTGCGGTCGATGTACCTGTTGTACTATTTTTCATTACTGTACTAGGTTTTACCCCGAGACGGAGTGCACGGATAGCCGGGTTCTGGAGGGCAACGGGTCCGCATCTCATGGCTTTGAGAGGCAGAGGGGCCCCACTCTAAAATTGGCAGACTATTCGCCGCACTCGTAGGGGGTACAGGTTGACCCAAGGAGGGATGCTCAATTTACCGGATTCCGTGAAGTGCCGGGTGTTCCATTCACTATGCTGTGGGGACTACCTCGCTTCAGGTTTTGGCGGGTAACTTACCGCACCCGTAGGGGTCTAGGGTTCATTGCAAAGGCTATCCACACGACAGGGGAACGTCGGGTTTCAGCAGCGGCTCTGTGAAACCCGGGGATCCCAGATATCTGTATTGTTCTGTGATGCTTATTACTTTTCTGTAATGTTGCATATTATCACGCCTGGAGCGATTATTGTATATTGGTTTATATACTATTAGATGTTGTATATGTTTTACACCCGCGCTAGTCGAGTCCCCGCTCTGTCGTTAGTTAAGTAACCTAACGGGTGATGACGGGACCCAGTGACGAATGCGGATGGCATATACGTACATTTTATTTTCGTTCTTTTCTGGTGTGATTGATTGATGGGACTGCGTTGATTCTGATCAATGCAAAGTTAAACAAACCTGTTTTCAGTTGTTGGAACAAATTTAAAAAGTGTTATTGCAAAGACGTTTCCTTTTGTTTTGCATAGCGGTATTCAGTGGAATATCCTGCACCTCATTCGACGGGGCAAGGGCCGATATCCCTTCACCGGGACTGACCCCTTGGGCAGAAGTTTGCGTCAGGGTAATAACTTCACTATAGTCGATTACATGTTGCTTTGCATAGCGGTATTCAGTGGAATATCCTGCACCTCATTCCACGAGGAAAGAGCCGAGATCCCTTCACCGGGAGTGACCTCTTTAGCAAAGGTTTTCGCCACTATATTTTAAAAAGCTATCAGGTTCCTTCAGCGATATCAAGTTCACTACGCTAAAGGTTTTTCGCCAAAAACCAGCCGTAGCCCTCCGTCACTTCTTTTGAGTATTCAGTAGTATTCAAGCTATGTATTTTAGCCAAAGTTAAGGCATAGTGTTTGGTAGCTGCTGGGTATTCAATTGTTGCATAGATAGATGAGTTAGTTTGGGACAGTCGTTCTGCCGATTGGCCAAAGTCAGGGGCATGTGCGGGTGGGTTCAAATTGACAAGATAGTGACGGGTAGAACTTGGCATGTGACTTATGACATTTTGACCAAAGCTAAGGTTATAAGAGCATGGGGCAAAAATCAGATCGGGAGTTTCTAAAGAAACTGAAACTTGCCAAGTGTGCGCATACCTTCTGGAGTATGAGTAACGTGGATGCATTCCATCACGTTATCATGCGATGAGAGTTGGATCCCGATTCCCACTGATGAGTTGGTTTACTCTTCGGGTGATCCCGATTGATTCTTCTTTAGGTTTGGAGGAGAATTTGACAGGACAGTGGGAGGTTTCAGGATTAGATAAAGTTATGACCATTCTGATCTAGGTTAGAGTGCACGCAGAGTGTTTCTTTTCTCTCTCTCTCTTTGGCAGCGACCTTTGACCGACCCTAGACTATGACTCAGTGACCAGGTTGACCGAACCTTCTTAAAATACTGGCTTTTGGATTGTCTATGTTGCATAAGTTATTGCCACTCCTTCTTTTACCCTTTGAATTTCTCAGAACACCCGTATTACTACGGATATCCACTTCCATTGGATAGATCCATCGTATGGTTATATACGAACTCGAAGGGACTTCTTCGAGGATGGATCCAGGTTCAGGAGAAATAGAATTGGATTATTCAGTTGTCTTTTATTATCACCTTCTCTCAGGTTGCGAGAGCTCCTTGGTTTAGGAGAGTACACCTATTACGCTTATTGGATAATCTTATTCCAAACCATAGGCAGGTGCCGAAAGGTAGGGAATGAAGAAAACCAATTAGCCTAAGTAGGGTGTGCAGAAGGCAATAACTAAAGACAAAATAAAGGGATTAGAAAGAGGGCAAAGTAAATTGCGACTGATATCATTCATGACCAAAACCGCGTACTTCGTCGCCACTCTTATTTCACCTTTAAAGGAATAAGGTATTATTCAGTTGTCTTTTATCATCACCTTCTCTCGAGATACGAGTACTCCTTGGTTTAGGAGGGTACACCTATTATGCTTACTGGATAGTCTTCTTCCAAACCATAGGCTGGTGCCGAACGGTAGGGAAGGAAGAAAACCATTTAGCCTAACGATGGTGTACAGAAGGTAACGACTAAAGACAAATAAAGGAATTTGGAGAGATGGCAATAAAATATACGGTTGAAGTCATGAATTGGATTATGGAAGAGGCATTGCTATGAATACCAGGATACCCCTACGAAACATTTTCATGTTTCAGTGCATTGTTAAAGGAAAACTGTTTTCCCGATTGGATACTTACTCCAAGGGTATGTATTTACCAGGTTTCATTCTCATATCTGTATGGTTTTACAGATGATGAGTGGGAGTAAGATATTGGGAATTAGGTGATTGTCCTCATTATATCGGAATTCGTTGTAATTGGTGATATTTGAGGAAATCGCCAGGGTACAGTTTTTAACCTACGACGCACAGATTTTGAGTTGTTTAACTCAGCGGACTTATACAGAGAATTGTATGTTGTCCAAGTGTCCATCAGGACAAAGGGGTAGGTCCTCGTACTATGTTCTGTTTACTTATAACTTCTCTAGTATTTAGACAAGTGTTTCGTAGAAATACAAGGTCTAAGTTTTGAGAAGTTGTGGGTATAAGAATAAAGTAGAGAACCAGGTATCACAAGTATCGGGATTCTTCAAAGAGATCGAAGATGTAAATTCTTGTGATTGGTATTCAGATGATAGCGATGGTTTTGAGAAACGTGTTTCTCTTTCAGGTTACTCATAATTGGATAGATTCCTAAGTTGAGTAAATGCTGAATAGCCTTTTTTCCATTAAGTTGATTTGCACTGGAGACAGCTGCATGATTGAATATGGTTCCAATTAAATAAGTGCCAAAGTTTCTGTATTGGATATAGAATGGATCGTACCTTAAAAGATGTTAAGGTACGGGGAGTTGTCCAGCTTATGCTTAAAACCAGACTCTGGATAACTCAGGGCACGTTTCTGTAATGGCTGTTTGTGGGTTGACCCTGGCTATGACGAGGGTTGATATTCTACCATTTAGAAAATCAATAGTGATATTGTTCTTGACTCGCCACAGTTTTAGTAAAATGGACTTTTTCAGAAAACAGTAGTGGGAGTTTGGTAGAACTGGAAGTGATTCCAGAACCGCGAACGATTACAGAAAATTTAATAGGACCTATATATTCAATCAGGGTTTGACATTCCAATAGCCACTCCGCAGATATGGTGGGTAACCTCAGACACCCGAGAGGTACTTCGGTAGCCTTAAGGACGGTGACAGGGAGGTTCTTATCTACCCAGACTTGACACTACTGTTGTTCCAGACTATGAGACCAGGCAGGAGGATAAGTATAGCGTCGTTCTAAACTAGCTTTAGAAGTATACGTGTATATTATTCTGCCAGAGGGTTGTCGTAGTCAGTAGGAGCAGCGGAAGCTTAGTGGGCAAGTAACTTATGTCTATTTATAGACTAGAGCAGTTATAGCAGAGATAGATCATCTATTTTTGATGTGACAGTCATGGGTTTGACTTCAATCAGAATAGGGGATGGATCTGTTAAGAAGGTAGTAGGGTGTGATGTCATGGTATCTGAATGACATACACAAAGTAGGAAGTAAAATTCCTATACTACGATCGGTTGTACCGTGGTCGTCACACAGTTGTTTCTCCAGACAGGATATGGATATAATATCAGACATTATGGTTTCTAGATCTATGGTTTTAGATCTGGATTTGGGTAGTTTCCCAATGTGGGTACTTTGACAGATATTCTAATGGTTTTTAGAATAGTTGACTCCTAGCATGGTGGTGTACCTGCAGGTGATGGAGTCACCCTCTCTAAAGGTGTCGTATAGACTAAAGGGGAGAGGGATGTGCATGATTGACAGGTCACTTGCTTAGGCAATTGAGTCAATCGTGAGATGTCAAGTACCACACCAGATGTTGTTTTTGCACTAGATGCAATAAGTTTGTATTAATCCAATCCTGGAGAAACATAAGGAAGCAGTTTTAGGACATAAGTACATGTTCTACGGATTTGATGACGGCAGCCTCCTTCGGGAGACGATTATCATTCCAGGCTTCAAAGGTGACATGGATGACAGAGTGATTGTCAGAGTTATAGTTTTTCCCTCTGACGAAGAGGGACAGTATTATGGACAGGTGGTCCGAGAGGATACTGTGGGTGGCATGGTGCCGGTTACTGATTAGGTTCAGTGATCGATACAGTCTAAGAAGTTTGGATTTGGAGTTCATTTATGAACTAGGTCCCATCAGATATCCAGACATATTCTAAGACAGGTATTACTCGATTCGGGAGATGGCTTTCTCCGCGAACTTGAGACAAAGAGAGATAAAGAAAGAAACTTCTAGGCGGATCCACTCACTGAGGCTATTTCTCGAACACAATAGTTTTACAAACGGGCTTTGTGAAACTGATTAGTAGAGGAGTTGGATGTTCGTTTTCACACGGGCTGTGAGTAGTCGACATCGCAATAATTAGCCTTGAGTGCAAGTGGGAGATTGTTGGAGATAGTGCCCTCATAGTCAATTATTGGATCGCAGGTACGTGATTGCAATGATTGCGGAGGACCTATACCGGTAGGACAGTCTTACTCGAGATGATAGTATGCTATCTGGTTTGCCTTTATCAGTCGTGTACATGTTCAGGTGACTGATTGCATGTTACACTTTGATAGAGCCCTTAGGATCTTGCTTTACTACCAACAGTATCATGGCGATCATATACGTGAGAGTTGGGTAGTTTATATGCATATCCTTAATTGTGGTCCCTAGTCGTGGGAGTTTCGAGACAGGGCATCGATACTCCGGAGTAGACTAGTGTATACAGTCGAGACCCCGACGAGGGGCGGTGGCCGGTCTCACAAGCCACTGGTGTCAGTTGGATCACCTAAGATGTATACAGGTGCTCATTGGGTTATGAGTACACCGGACAGGACTCGCTGGGAATCTGCTAGTTAGTACTATACCTATCGTCAGATAGCAGTTCCCAGGTGACATGTGTACAGGTTAGTTCATCGACCTGAGGTCGTCATTTGTCTCGTGTGAGTTCCCACTGTGCTTTGATTTCTACCCTACCACGGCTCAAAGGAGTCGTGCAAACAGGTAGTTTTTGGGTACAGTCCCGAGCCATATGGAGGCACGTGAGCGGATCGGCAGGGGATTCGTCTCTCCCGGTATTGGGGGCGAGGTCGTGCTGTGTCTAGGAGAGCCATTACACAAAGTCCATGGCCATGGCAGGAGATTTACTGGTAGGCACTCCAGTAGTATCTCAGGGTGTGATTGGGCTACATTCCGACACGACTTATACTGCTATTGGGGGTCTGACGTTACTAGCCCCTAGGCGGATATGCGATACTCATTGACGAACGGACCGGACTGTATATACATTGTCACTGTTAGGCTCAGTAGGGTTTCTGGATGAGTTCGCTCATCGGCCACCCTTGAGTGCGCTCATCGGCCTCCCTTGAGGTCAGTCCATGGGCAGCCGTTACGCATAGCTAGTGCCGCTGACGGTTTGTGGTTAAACCCACTGCCAGGGTACTGACGAGTCATTAGAGTTTCCCACAGACAGTTTCCCAAGTTCGGGCGAAACGTTGTAGAGGCCGTATGTTTTTATGGCAGGGTTCGGAAAATGCACGTGCGTTTACGCACGTGTCAGTTTTCGGGCAGATGATACTGGTCGGCTTTGGTTTAAGCCGGTTCCGAGTATTATATTGAGTAGGTATAATATCTTTGTCTCAGTTGCATTTGTATTCGGTCGTAATACAAATGCGGGTATATTTATACTGTTACGGGGTTATCCTGAAAGTCGTTTCAGGATCACTTTTGGAAGTTGCCAGTTTCCAGTTTTCTATCAGCCGTCTTTTAACATTTGGTTAAAGACGGATTTATCTTTTCTTGGACGAGGGTGAGTCATGCTTCTAGAAGGTTCTAGAAGGTTCTAGATTTGGTGAGGTGTCTTGTGACTCATGCTTTGATTTTAACCTTTTCTTGTTTTCCTTAAGATATTATTTTGTGTTCACATTATGATATTTACTTATGGTTACCCCCCCTCTCCTACGGTCACCTCCCTCTTTGCTATAAGAGGCCGGCCCCCTCCACACTCTCTGACTTGATGGTTTTTCATTTGTGAAAAGATTATGATAGTATTTGGGGTGTATGGAATTTCACAGCTCATTTCATTCCAACACCCGATTCCCTCGGCAACTTCATTAACCGTCCGTCCATAGCTTTGGACGGAACGAGACAAAGTCATCTACTCATTCTCTACATCAATCTTGGTCGTCTCTTCTAGCAAACTTGACGACCGAGTTGCCTCGAGTCAGAGGCGGGAGCCCGTTTAAAGAATCGGTGATGTGGTGCCACCTGGATGAGGAGATCGGAGATCGACGAGATCGGAGCAACCGCAACGGAGCGTGGGATGATGGTTAAAGAACGAAGGACTCGGATCGTTCGGTATAACCTTTCTACACTCTTTACAGTTTGTTAGTTTAGCAATAATGGCAGATCCGGGTTAAAGTATACGATAGCGCCAGTTAAAAGTTTTTTGTTCCGCATTTGGCGTCTGTAGACTGCCGGGGCGCTAGCGTAAACTTACACAAACCATAATTCTTAAGATAGTTGGTTTCTGGCTTTGGGGCTATATAAAGACCGAGGGCTAAACATGGAGATAATCACCTTTGCACTAAGCAAATCACTATCAAAGAACAAGTGATCCATGACAGGTCCGCGATTCGACCTGATAGGGCGACGTGAAAATCGACGGAGTATCTACTTCCTACGAGGCAGATATCGAGAGCAATTTCTTCCTCTTGTAATCTAGATTCGTAGGATTTGTACTTGTGAAGTTGATTAATAAAAGTAGATCATTTTGTTTAATTATTTATTTTCTGTATTTTTACTTTCTGCATTATGATTTCTTTAACTTTCCTTTCTTCTTCTTCTCACAACATGCGTGAGTAATTCCTAGCCTTCTAGGGTTCGCAGGATTAAGGTAGAACAATGGATGAGAAAATATTTTAACTTCTTTTAAGTCTTATGAAATTTATAAACTTTAGCAAAAGAATCGTTAACATCCTAATCGGGTGCGCTATCAATTTATTGATAGTCTCGACCGCGATTTGAGATCAAATTAACAATTGTTTTGTTAAGGGCTAGACATGAATAGAGATCAATGAAAGGATAATGGTCAATAGTGTGGAAACCCTAGTTTCATCCAAGAACCCTAATCCTCATTCATCACTATCAATCTAGTTTTAAATCTATCAATAGATAAAAGGAGTAATCTTTATTAGTCATCCATGACTACTAAATCCTAACGAACCCTACAAGCCATCTTCTTATATATTCTATATCCTTATTTAAACTAGATCAGAAAAATATATATTCTACATCTGCATTTACCATTGATCTAGAATCTATTCTTCCCTATTCTCTATTCTCCTTCCTCTTTTCTAATCAACACGTATAAAGCAAGATTAAAAGTTCCACAAATCCCTGAGGACGACCCGTGCTCATCTCGGCTAGATACGAGCGACACCGTTATTGATTGCGGTTATTCTACGAACACTTTTTCACGATCAATCACCGTATTTTGATACGTGCATAGTTCCGATCGAATGATTTTACAAGTTACCCAGACTTTCGATCGGACGGTTGATAATACTAACCGGCTCAAGATTGAGGTATATTATTAAATCAGTTATTGATTTAATAATTTACGTATATGTATTTCGATATGTATATTCTAGTATTATATTCTTTGTGTTATTCAATCTCTTTGGGTATTCATATTTTGGTACGAATACATCTGTCTGTATATACAGTTGAGTGTAATCCGTATTTATACGGAAAATATTCTAGAAGGTAGACACCTCATTTTGGATTATCCATTTATTTATTTAAATGGAATTGAGGTGTAAAGGTGATGAAGAGAGAATGGTGAGAACCATGCTTGAATAGTGATGACAAATGAATTGTTAATTCATTTGTGCAAACTATTCAAGTATGGTTGCATTATGTTTATTAAAAATTGTTTTTACAAAACCTTGCTTCATTTTTTCTCTCACTAGATGGATGGTTATTTTGAAAACACTATCACCATTTGCTTCTTTTTTCTTCACAACCTTTCTTGAGCTCCTTCTCCTTCATCCTCATCTTCTACCCTACCATCTCATGTGTTGAGAATCAAGGGTAGAAGAGAGATATATACACACTTAGAGAAACTCACTACATCTCTATGCACTCTAGATTAGCAACCTAGAGACTCTAGTTGCTTCACTAGATTCTTAGTGTGGAGCTAGAGCTATGAGCTACATCCCTCTGGTGGATCATCTTCGATGGAGGAAGACCGGCGGCTAAGCTCAATCGAGGACATCTCAAGGAGCTAAAGAAGAGGGTAGAAGACCGAAGGACATGGTTCATTTGGTATACAACTTCTAACCTTATAGTTAAGATATCCTTTGTTGCTAGTTTTAGATTTATGGTTCAATTCTAGGACGGGTTTTTTAGCGCCAAGATTTTTAAACAACATTTTTGTTCCGCATCGGCCATGGTAGATGGCCAGGGCACTATCAAACTAGAACAGGTGAGTCCCAATTTCCAAGCCAATACCCAACTCAGGGGACGCCGCAGCCATCACGTTACAAGGAGCACTTGCGTCCGGTTGAAGCTTAGACGTCGACATTATCGGAAAGGCACGTGGAACTACAACCGCGTTCCACTCTCTTAAAGAAGGACGGACAACTTCCCATTGCTTCAACGGAAACGACAGATTACTGACCGAGACAGAATCCTTATGTGTTAGTTATATGTATGCCCTAGAAGCCATTACTGTACATAAGATGTATACTGTAGTGGATGCGGGGACATATATAGATAGGACTTTCTTGCTCGACATGATAATATGCTATCTGGTTGCTCTTTATCTTAACATGTATACTTGTTGTCTCTCTATTACATGTTGATAAAGCCCTTAGGATGTGTGCTCGACTTCCAGGACTATGATGTAGATCATACTAGTGGGGCCTGGGTAGTCAATGCGTATATCCTTCAATGTTCCTAGCCATGGGAATATCGAGACAGGGCATCGATATTCCAGAGTAGACTAGCGTATATCTTCTCGACCCATGTGATGGGCGATGGATGATCCCATATCCATTGGTGTTTGACATCAGAGATGGTATGCAGGTGCTCAGTGGAGACTGAGTACACTGAACGGACTCGCCGAGAACTCCCAGATGGTATTATACCTCACGTCAGATGGTAGTTCTCTGGTGACACTGGTACAACTTAGTCTGTTGACCCGAGATCGTCATAGTGACTTGTGTGTCTCCCACTTAACTTTGATTTCCACCCTACCACGGCTCTACTGAGTCGTGCAAACAGGTGGTTTTTGGGTACAGTCCCGATTCATATGGAGGCAATGAGCGATAGGAGGGGATTCGTCTCTCCCGGTATTGGGGGTTGATGTTGCGCTATGCTCGACTGGCCATAACTGGAAATCCCTGGCCAGGGTTGCACTGATTTACTAGTAAGTGTTATCAGTAGTTTCATGCTTGTTATGGACCTTACATCGGCATGACTTATCAAGCTGCTGGGGTCTGACGTTTACCACCCCTAGGCAAGATATGCGACATATCAGACGAACAGACCGGACTGTGCGGTAAGTGTTACTGATTGGATTCGCAGGAGTGTGAGCAGGTTTGGTCATTGATCTTCTGATCGCTCAATACCGGGTGGCCGTTACGTTTAGCAGACCGCTTGCGGCTTGTGGGTGATTGATATGATCACCACCTACTGCTGGCGTATTGACGAGACTTTAGAGTCCTACAAAGAGGTTTCCTGGCTCAAGCGAAACGAAATAGGAGCGCATATGAGATATGTGCGGGACCGAGAATAATACAAGTATGTGATACTGTATTCTATTCTCGCGATTTGTATCATCGGACGGTTATATGAGATATAGCCAGGTTACCGATTCAAGTGTTGATTCGATACATTGATACACTAGATATTAGTCGGTTATATGCGATATGACCGGATCGTTAAATCAAGTGTTGATTTAATGATTTAATGTATAATTATATATTTGATATATTACTTTACATTAACTAGTATTGGTTCACTTATGATTTATTTTCTCACTAGATTGTGCACATTGTTTATATGTGATATATGCAAGCGTACATGTTTGTATCATGCTTGATGATACATACAAGATGGGTGTATGAGACTTATATCAAGTTTAGGTTAAATTAGGGTTTACTTATTTCCTTAAGAATAACAAAAGAGAGGAGACTTTAGTCAATGTTATCAAACTTGTAGAAGCTTGTATGCAACATTGACAAAGTCAACTCTTTTGTCATTCCTTAGGATATTAGTTAACCCAACCCTTAACCTCATACTTTGGTTAATTCTCTACATGAGTTAAGCATGAGGGCTTAACTCAACTATGGTGCAATAATTCAAAGGATAAGTTTTCATTTGGATGAATTATTCACTTCTTCTTCTTCCTTCAACAAAAGCTTTCTAGCTTCAATGGAGCTTGAGAAAAAGTGTGAGAAAATCAATTCTAAAGTGAGACCACTTCCTACTTCTTCATCCTCTACTACTTGCCAAGTAGTATAGGGTGTTCTCTTCACAAAGTTCATGACCAAGTGAAGGAATCGCTTGAGTTTGAGTCTCCTCGATGTAGATCATCTTCGGCCTCGAAGTCAACGACCTAGCCCGTTCATTTCTCCGAAGAAACCATCGCTAGAGTCCGGGATCCCGATGATCGCAGCGAAAGGACATCAACACGGAGCTTTAGAAGTGAAGGACCGGATCTACAAAGGTTGTAATCCCTTTCACTTGTAGTTAAAGAGTTTAACTTGCTTAGTTTTGCATAATCTCTAGTATACGATCTTGGTTAGGGTTGTTTGGCACGGCTATTTTTCTTGAATCGGGCATGGTTGATGCCTTGTAGAACGTTGATAGAGTGCTTAGGAACCCTACAGTGGTATCAGAGCTAAACTAGAGCTTTAGGCGAAGTGTAGACGAAGTTAGAAGTCCGATCGAACCCCGAAACCCTAGTTTTTACCCTTCTCTGGAAAATTTTCAAAACTGTGATTTTTTGTGAATTAAAAATACTCAAAAAAATCAGTAGGGTTTTCTAGGAATTACTGTGCAGCACGTGCCCCCAATTCAATCAAACCGCCGCGGAACTGCGGCCGTACCCTGGCTAGCACGGCGGTTCCACGGCCTAACTGTAGCAACAGGGACAGTGCTTTGCACAGTAATAACCGTAGTTGCTTCCTGATTCTTCTGGAAATTTTTAATTTGTACTTAAGTGTTGAGTTTTCTGGGTTGTATTGGGGACTCGATGATTCGATCGGATTATTTAACCTTGTTTATTTTGTCCGGGTAATTTTAGAACGTGTTAAAAAGTTCGACCGAATATCAATAACTCACTTTTTCCCGACCCGGAAAATTTCCAAGTGTTGCATTTTTCCGTAGTTTAAAAACGTTCCAAATCATGCAAGTAACGCGATGGACCCTCTAGAAGACAACAAACCTTAACTCGATTATGTGACCGTCTTGAACTGCCTTTTGAACCTTAGGGTTTGGGGCAGTTCGGCGTGCCATATGTGAGGCGTTGGCTTGACTCTTCTACGGCTGGACCGTTGGTACTGTGGCATGAGATGGATGTTTTTAAACTCCCCTTAAGTGTTGAGCTATTTGGAAAAACTTGGGTGTTTGATTAATCGATCGGAAAGTTTAAGATTATCTATTTATCTGGAATGTGATACAATATTTGGAATCCACAAGTAGTTATGAGATAATTAATTTGAATGTTATAGACATAGCAGTTTAGTCTCATTTGATCGGTTGCCACGGCATTTTGATGTGATCAAAAGTCCGTCGAAATCACGTAGCGTACGCGGATACTCGCCGGGTAAACTTAATAGACAGCCATGCCCCATAGCCCCGACCAAGTGACTGTAGGAGAACCCCGTCGCCAAAAGCATCCGTTCGGGTGCTCGCGGCAGCGGTGTTCCGCCTTAGTGCACTTCGTCGACGGCATTCGGGGGTGCGGCCGTCTACTAAAGTTTGCGACGAGCATTCGATCAGGATGTCGGGAATCTTGTTGAATAGCCCGACTTGATATTGAAAAGTGTTTTCGATAATGAGACTAAAATGCGGGGTTTATAAAAGTTAGGCATGCAATGTCTAAGGAATTCATTTGGTTAGGCATGCGATGTCTATGAAGGTTGCGGATTCCAACTATTGTAGTTTTACACTTTCTTTTCTGCGACCGTAAGTGTAATATGTGATATCGCCGGTTTCGTTGCTATATGTCAACGACAATTGGGATAGGCATATTTACTTACGTTGATGACATGTGATGTTATGTGTTGCTGGATATGTTATATTGGATCGTCATGTTTGAATAGCCGGGTTTTTTTTATGTGAGATGAGTGTTTTTTCATTTTCATTCATGTAAAAACTTGTATGTAATATTCTTTTATTATGGAACTTCCGGGCAAAGGATGATGTCACCATTGTATATTATTTACTTTTCCGCATTAGGTTAGACCCAAGGCGGGGAGCACAAGTAACCGGGTTCTAGGGTCCAGTGGGAGACCATCTCGAGGAGTCGAGTCCGGGTCTCCTAACTCTAGAATTGGTAGGGTTGCTTGCCGCTCTCGTAGGGGTCTAGGGGTGTGGGATTGGCTATTCATCACGACCATGGAATCCGTGTTTTATACAGGCTCAAAATAAAATACGGACGTCCTAGTATATCCAATATTTCATATGTTGTTTTCTACTGCGTTATCTGTGATGTGATCATGTGATATGTTCAGATAGATACTGTATATAGTATATATGATATATTATATAGACGTTGCTTATGTTTTACACCCGCGCTATCCCTGCCCCGCTCTGCCGTTAGTTACCTAACCTAACGGTGCAGACGGGACATCGAGGCGAATGCGGATGGCATAAGTGTACGTTGTATTTATCTGTGATGTTTAGGTGGACTTAAATGATGGGACATTCATTAATGAGATTAATGAAAGAAAATAAACCTAAAATGATGTTGTGGAATTGAATTTCAAACATCAAGTAGCTCTAGTTGTTGCTTTGCATAGCGGTGTTCCTTGTAGAACATCCAGCACCTCATTCGACGAGGAAAGAGCCGAGATCCCTTCACCGGGAGTGACCTCTTTAGCAATAACTAGCAGATGCTACAACCTTCGGTTTGTCTTTTGATTGCTTTTCTAGTTCTTGCTTTGCATAGTGGTATTGTGAATATCCTGCACCTCATTCGACGAGGAAAGAGCCGAGATCCCTTCACCGGGAGTGACCTCTTTAGCGAAACTAGCAAAAGCCTCAAAAACACTCCATTTAAAAACCATTTGATTCTGCAGCGAGATCAAGTTCAAAGCGTTAAAGGTTTTATTAAAAACCATCCGCAACCCTCCGTTATTTTAGGAAGTAGAGTACTTAGTATTCGTGTTGCGTTTGTCGACCATAGCCGAGGCGTAGTGTACGGTAGCTAAGTGATGTCTTCCTACATAGCATATGATGCGATTAGTTAGGACAGTCATGTGACTTTGTTGACCTTAGCCAAGGGTCATGTGGGTGGGTCTAATTAATCCCGAAATGACGGGTAGAACTTTACTAGTGCTTATGATTTGTTGACCATAGCCAAGGTCATAGGTGCTAGGGGTAAAAACCATTATCGAGAGTTTCAAGTGTTGAAATTTGCAATGAGATTGCATACCTTCTATATGATAGTTGGATCCCGATACCCACTGCGAGTAATTGTTACTCCTGGGAGAGTTTTGCACTTTACAATTAGCCGATCAAGTAGGTGTCTAGAAAGGTGTCAACGGGGTTACGCCACTGGGAAAACGAGGTTTATTTTAATTAGGTCCGTGCGAAAGCACGGGGAACCTCCCTCAAAGTACCGGCACTGGCCTGGCTGAAAGATTGGAGAACTTGTAGAGTGTAATTAATCCCGGCTAGTCTTTCCTTTTAGGGTTTGAAGGAAGATTTGATAAAAACAGTAGGAGCCATCCTAATTAGATAAAATATTTAACCAATCTAATCTTGCAAGAGCACACGCAGAGTGTTTTCTTCTCTCTCTCTCCAGGTAGCGACCATGTCACGCCTTAATTAAGATAATAATATGGATGTATTGACCGAACCCGCTTGTTATACTGAGCTGGGGAACGTTGGTCCCGCTCCAACTTATAATTGTTATAAGACAGAGCAGAAAATTGGGGAATACCAGATTTCCCATGCCGCCCAAACGAAGAAAGTGCATGATGATGCATCTTTTTTGGGTATGTTTATTACATAGAACTGTTTCTCAGTATCCTTTACGTCCTGGGTATGAGATACCGGATCAGGATCCCGCATATGTTATCTGTTACATGGGCTACAGAAAGGTAGAGAACTGAGAACGGGTGATAAGTTTCATGAGACAGAAAACGGTGCAAGTGTTGCAGCCAAGTCTGTGGGTCACTATCACCCTGTATTACCAGAATACATTGATTCTGAATGAATGTTATTAGATACCGAACCTGATATACAACATCATATCAGTCTCTTTATTAGTAAAGAAAGGATATAATTTTGTATTGTTGGATAATATTTTGAACATTTCCTGTATCAAGAGTTGATCCGTTCAGGCACGTTATCTAAAAGCATAAACGTTCTAAATCAAACCATAGTTCTTAATGTACAGAACACACACAAGAGGAAGAGTTCAGAAATGAACGAATTCTTCTTGAGGCATTTTAAACTAGGTCATATCAATGCGACCCGATTAGCTAAGTTACATTTAGATGCATATTTAAATCAGTTTAAATTTACATCTTATAAAACTTGCCAGTCATGTCACAAAGATAAGATGACCATACCTCCGTTTACTGGAAACAGAGAAAGAGTTAGTGAACTCTTAGGACTGATATATAGTGATGTATGAAGGTCCACAGTCTACATATGCCAGGACTAATTCTTTGTACTTCCTTACATTCACTGATGATCTCTCAAGATTCGGACACATGTTCATGTTGAAACACAAGTCCTAAACTTTTGAGATAATCACCGAATATAAGTTAGAATTAGAGAACCAAAAACGGGTATAAGTATTATGTCCTTTGATCTGATCAGGGAGGAGAATACCACAACACATAGGTGTATCGGGGCGGAGCAATCATACCATATTAGATATGGTGTGTTCTATGATGAGTATTACTGAGTTACCTGATTCCTTTTGGGGGTTATGCACTTGAGAAGCTGCATACCTATTGAATTGGGTTCGAATCAAATCAGTGCCTACCACTCCATATGAGATATGGTATGGGAAGAGCCCATCTCTTAAGCAAGTTAAGATTTAGGGTTGTCCGGCCTATATCTAAAAGCAAAATCCGGAAAAGCTCGAGGCAAAGTCAGTTCTGTAGAAGTTTGTTGGATATCCCAAGCATTCGCAAGGGAATATCTTCTACGTAACAGAGGAACAAAATATTTTTTGTTTCTCAACATACCACCTTTGTGAAAGGGAATTTCTTATGAAGAAATTAGTGGTCATGAGGTAGAACTGGAAGGAGTTCCAGCTATACAAACTACAACAGATGATTTGGTAGAACCAAAGGATTCAATAGATTCCGACAAACCTCAGCCTCTCCGCCGATCTAGTAGGGTTCCTCATCCGCCTGAGAGATACTTCGGTTTCTCGATGACAGTGGGAGCGAGGATTGCATCATGAGATGATGACCCAACTAGTTTCGAGCAAGCCATCAAGAGTGGGGACTCTGTAAGAATGGCTGGATGCTTAGCGATCTGAGATGGAATCCATGTACACCAACAAAGTATGGACTTTGGATGCTATAAAGCTAGACTTCTTAAAGGTTTTCGTCATCGACCAGGCATGGATAATGATGAAACCTTTTCCAGTAGCTGTGCTTAAGTCCATCCGAATCCTACTTACCATTGCTACATACCATGATTACGATATCTGGTGGTTGGGTGTCATGACTGCTTTTCTAAATATTGATTTAGAAGAGAGCGTCTATAAGTACACAGCCAGAGGACTTCGTAGACAGTAGGAGCAGCGAAAACGTGTGCAAGTTGCTTTACAGATTAAAGCAGGCATCACAGAGTTGGAACTTCTGTATTGATGTGGTAGTCAAAATGTTTGACTTCATCAAAATGGTAGATGAACCTTGTATATACAAAAAGGTAGTAGAGAGTAAGGTGGTGATCCTCATAGAGTACGTGGATGACATGCTCTTGAGAGGAAAAGAGTTTCCTATGCTACGCACGGTCAATCTCCTCTTATCACAAGGATTCTCCAAATAGGATAAAGGTGATACCTCCTAAATCCTGGTTTTGGATCTATGAGATAGATCTAAATGGATATTAGGATTCTCACTAGGTATAGTGAGATGGTATCAATCGATCCTGGGGAGAATCACTGGAAAAGTTCCAAGGTGATAAGGACGACTGAATGTCAGTCGCAGGCATTGTCTTTACCCTCAGTGGAGGGACAGTATGTTGGAAGAGTTCCAAGCTGAGATACCGTGGCAAACTAGACGATAAAGGCTGGAGATATCGCTATCAAAGATACTACCAAAGAGGCAGTTTGCATGGATATTAGTTCATAAGATGAACTAGGTTCCTACCATTGTGAGACAATGGAAGTGTGGTTTTTGACCTAAGAACCACGATCCCATCAGTGACCCAGACATATTCCAAGGCAGTATCACCTGATCATGGAGATAGTTGATCTCCAGGGTATCGAGGTTAGGAGAATAGACTCAGAGGACAACACGGCGGATCCACTCACAAAGGCCTTTTCCCAGAGAGAGACTTATATGGGATGGTTGAGTATGAGATACTGCAACCACTGCTACAGATGGCCCTAGTGCAAGTGGGAGATTGTTAGTTATATGTATGCCCTAGAGGCCATTACTGTACATAAGATGTATATTGTAGTGGATGCTGGGACACATATAGGTAGAACTTTCTTGCTCGACATGATAGTATGCTATCTGGTTGCTCTTTATCTTAACATGTATACTTGCTGTCTCTCTATTACATGTTGATAAAGCCCTTAGGATGTGTACTTGACTTCCAGGACTATGATGTAGATCATACTAGTGGGGCCTGGGTAGTCAATGAGTACATCCTTCAATGTTCCTAGTCGTGGGAATATCGAGACAGGGCATCGATATTCCAGAGTAGACTAGCGTATATCTTCTCGACCCATGTGATGGGCGATGGATGATCCCATATCTATTGGTGTTTGACATCAGAGACGGTATGCGGGTGCTCAGTGGAGACTGATTACACTGAACGGACTCGCCGAGAACTCCCAGATGGTATTATACCTCACGTCAGATGGCAGTTCTCTGGTGACACTGGGACAGCTTAGTCTGTTGACCCGAGATCGTCATAGAGTCTTGTGTGTCTCCTACTGTGCTTTGATTTCCATCCTACCACGGCTCTACCGAGTCGTGCAAACAGGTGGTTTTTAGGTACAGTCCCGATTCACATGGAGGCAATGAGCGATAGGAGGGGAATTGTCTCTCCCGGTATTAGGGGTTGATGTTGTGCTATGCTCGACTGGCCATAACTGGAAATCCCTGGCCAGGGTTGCACTAATTTACTGGTAAGTGTTATCAGTAGTTTCATGCTTGTTATGGAACTTACATCGGCATGACTTATCAAGCTGCTGGGGTCTGACGTTTACCACCCCTAGGCGAAATATGCGGCATATCAGACGAACAGACCGGACCGTGCGGTAAGTGTTACTGATTGGATTCGCAGGAGTGTGAGCAGGTTTGCTCGTTGAACTTCTGATCGTTCAATACCCGGGTGGCCGTTACGTTTAGCAGACCGCTTGCGGCTTGTAGGTGATTGATATGATTACCACCTACTGCCGGCGTATTGACGAGTATTTAGAGTCCTACACAGAGGTTTCCTGGCTCAAACGAAAGGAAATAGGAGCGCATATGAGATATGTGCGGGACCGAGAATAATACAAGTATGTGATACTGTATTCTATTCTCGCGATTTGTATCATCGGACGGTTATATGAGATATAGCCGGGTTACTGAATCAAGTGTTGATTCGATACATTGATACACTAGATATTAGTCGGTTATATGCGATATGACCGGATCGTTAAATCAAGTGTTGATTTAATGATTTAATGTATAATTATATATTTGATATATTACTTTACATTAACTTGTATTGGTTTACTTATGATTTATTTTCTCACTAGATTGTGCACATTGTTTATATGTGATATATGCAAGCGTACATGTTTGTAACATGCTTGATGATACATACAAGATGGGTGTATGAGACTTATATCAAGTTTAGGTTAAATTAGGGTTTACTTATTTCCTTAAGAATAACAAAAGAGAGGAGACTTTAGTCAATGTTATCAAGCTTGTAGAAGCTTGTATGCAACATTGACAAAGTCAACTCTTTTGTCATTTCTTAGGATATTAGTTAACCCAACCCATTGTTGGAGATAGTGCCCTCAGAGTCAATTATTGGATCACAGGCACGTGATTGCAATGATTGAGGGAGGACCTATCCCAGTAGGACAGTCTTACTCAAGATGATAGGATGCTATCTGGTTTATCTTTATCATCGTGTACTGCTTTAGGTGACCTTACGAGTCGCTATTACACGTTGATAGAGCCCCTAGGATTCTTGCTTGACTACCAGCAGTATGAGGGCGATCATATACGTGAGAGCTGGAGTCTATAAGCACATCCTTAAAAGGTCCCTAGTCGTGGGAGTTTCGAGACAGGGCATCGATTCTCTAGAGTAGACTAGTGTATACAGTTGAGACCCCGACGAGGGGCGGTGGCCGGTCTCACAAGCCACTGGTGTCAGTTGGTTCACCTAAGATGTATACAGGTGCTCATTGAGTTATGAGTACACCGGACATGACTCGCGGGGAACCTGCTAGTTGGCATTATACCAGACGTCAGATAGCAGTTCCCTGGTTACATGTGTATAGGTCAGTTCATCGACCTGAGATCGTCATTTGTCTCGTGTGAGTTCCCACTGTACTTTGATTACTACCCTACCACGGCTCAAAGGAGTCGTGCAAACAGGTTTTAGTTGGGTACAGTCCCGAGCCACATGGAGGCAGTGAGCGGATCTGCAGGGGTTCGTCTCTCCCGGTATGGGAGTGAGGTCGCGCTGTGTCTAGGAGAGCCATTACACAAAGCCCTCGGCCGAGGCAGGAGATTTACAGGTAGGTATTCCAGAAGTATCTCAGGGTGTTCGGGGCTTCACTCTGACACGACTTGTACCGTTTTTGGGGGTCTGACTTTTACCAACCCCCTAGGCCCGCCATGCGATACTCATAGACGAACGGACCGGACTATACGGATATTGTCACTGACAGGCTCAGTAGGGTGTCAGGATGAGTTCGCTCATCGACGTCCCTTTTGGTCAATAGCTGGTAGCCCGTCATGTATGGCTAATACCTCTGACGTGCTAGTGGTTAAATCCACAGCCATAGTATTGACGAGTCTTTAGAGTCCACCACACATAGTTACTCATGTTTCGGGCGAAACGCTGTAGAGGCCGTATGGAGATATGGCAGGGTTTGATCAGATACGTGCGGTATTGCACGGATCGTGATCGGACGGTTTTTACTAGCCGGCTTTGGCTTAAGCTGGATCCTAGTATTTGACAGTGTAGATTTTGTCTCTTTGCATTTGTATTCAGTGAAAATACAAATGCGGGCATGTATATGCAGTCGCGGGGTTTTCCTGTAATTTATTACGGGATCAGTTTTCTGAAGTTGCCAGTTTGCATTCCGTTCCGGCCAATTTTCCTTTGTTCCTTCCCGGCCGGACTTTTCCGATGGAGGGGGTTATTTGCAGTTGTGCAAATTACCTATGTGGAGGGGGTTTCTTGCTTATGTGGGATTATGATTTGATTAGCATCTTTGCTTTTTCATGATGGCTTGCAATTAAGTGAGATTAGAATGGATTAGATATTGATATGATATGGTTATCATTGGTTTTGGATGTGGTCACCCTTTTGCTTTTACTACCATCACCTCCCTTCATGATTTGAGCTTTTTCTCTCCTCATTCTAAAAAAAGGGGCCGGCCACATTAGATGGGAGAGGGTGGGGTTCATTTTTTATGAGGATAATTTGTTCATCTCATTTTTCTTGCTACACAAATTCTAGCTCCACTTGAAAGTTCATTTTCATTCTATTCCTCCATCACCATGGCAACTACATAAACCCCAAAAGAGACAAGGTTTTCTACATTAGCCTACAGTACCCTTAGACGCGTCGGCTTGCCAACTTCGCGCCCGAGTTGCCTCGGTCCAGAGGTGGGAGCCCGTAAAAGAATTTGGCTACGTGGTGCCCTTTCTGACGAGGAGGTGACGGACGGAGATTCCGCGGGAGATCGGTGTGCAGACGAAGACCGAAGGACACGGATCGCTTGGTATAACTCTCTACCCATTCTCTTGATAGCTAGGATTAGGTTAATGGTTACGATCCGGGTTTATTGTCCGCGGTAGCGCCGGTTTAAAGTTAAGAAAATTTTTGATTCCGTATTTTGGCCTCGAGTAGAGGGCCAGGGCGCTGCCGTGGCACAACATGGTATCAGAGCCACGCCATTAACCTAGTCTAGCTTTGTCTAATGTATTTACATTTCCGATAGAACAAAATTCCAAAAACCGCGTTTTCACGTGCATCAGTTTCTGTCGAAATTTTTTTAGCTCAAAATTTTTTTCAGGTTGTTGCAGAATGATGTACATGGAATTCTAAGAACACTGTAAAATTTTCGTAACTTGATCCTTCCATACGACCGCGGAACCGCGGCCATAACCCCTATTTGGCCGCGGTTCCGCCGCAGGATGTTGGCTTCACTTCTCCATTTTTTTGCGATGGGCTTTTGGGCTGAATATAGGGGTTTTGGTATACTTTGTTTGGGCCCAGAATTTCTTTATGTGCTACAGTAATGCTTTGGGGCCCACTTGGTAATATTTGATCGATCGAATGTTTCAAACACATTAGTTCACAGTATTTACATTATATCTGCGACCGTGAATGTCACTTGATCGGTAAATCCTGTCTAACTGCTATAGCCCGGTTAGACGGATTTGCGAACGTGACATTCACGTTGATATTCTGTGATTATGCTGTGTTGTTGCGGATTGGTCGTGGGGATAGCCTGGTTGCAGTGGTAGTACAGTTTTGTTTATATATGTACATTTGATATTGCGCAGCGAGCGTCCAACATGTGGACTGTCGTCACTGCCTGTTTGTATTATTCTTTTGGGGCACGACCGGGTCAGGTCGATGTACCCGTTGTATATATATTTTACTTTCTGTACTAGGATTACCCCAAGGTGGGGTGCACGGATAGCCGGGTTCTAGAGGGCAACAAGCCTGCATCTCATGGCATTGAGACGGAGGGGGTTTTACTCTAGAATTGGCGAGCTATTCTCCGCACTCGTAAGGGGTACAGGTTGACCCAGGAGGGGTGCCCAAGTTACCGGATTCCGTAAAGTGCTGGGTGGTCCATTCACGTTGCTGAAGGGGGCTGCCTCGCTTCAGGTTTTGGTGAGTGTCTTGCCGCGCCCGTAGGGGTCTAGGATTTTCATTGCACAGGCTATCCACACGACCAGAGAAACGTCGGGTTTCAGTAGTGGCTTTAAAACCCGGGGATCCCAGATATCTGTATTGTTCTGTGATGCTGGTTACATTTCTGTGATGTTGCATTTTATCACGCCTTGAGCGAATATTATATATTGATATATATACTAGTAGATATTGTATATGTTTTGCATCCGTGCTAGTCCAGTCCCCGCTCTGTCGTTAGTTAAGTAACCTAACGGGTGATGACGGGACCCAGTGGCGAATGCGGATGGCATATACGTACATCATTATTTTCGTTCTTTGTGGTGTGATCATTTGATGGGACTATGTTGATTCGGATCAATGCAAGCTAAACAAACCTATTCTGATGTTGTTGGAACATTTTTCCAAAAAAAAAAGCTGTTATTGCAGGGCATTCTCTTTTGTTTTGCATTGTGGTATTCAGTTGGAATATCCTGCTCCTCAGTCGACGAGGCATGGGCTGAGATCCCTTCATCGGGAGTGACCGCTTGGACAAAAGTTTGCGTCAGGGCAATAACTTCATTATAGCCGATTACTCTTGCTTTGTATCGTGGTATTCAGTTAGAATATCCTGCACCTCATTCTACGGGGAAAGAGCCGAGATCCCTTCACCGGGAGTGACCTCTTTAGCAAGGGTTTTCGCCACTTTATTTTTATAAAAAATTATGCAGTTCCTTCAACGATATCAAGTTCATTACGTTAAAGGTTTTTCGCCAAAAACCAGCCGTAGCCCTCCGTCATTTCCTACAGGTATTATTTAGTATTCGTGCTGCGTTTGTTGACCTAGTCAAGACATAGTGTTCGGTAGCTAAGTGGTACTTGTTTGTTGCATAAGTGGGATTGGTTAGGACAGTCGTGCAGCCTTGTTGACCTAGGCAAGGGCACGTACGGGTGGGTTTAATGCAATCCAGAATAATGACGGGTTGAACTTGACTAGCGGTTTATGGTTTGTTGACCTAGCCAAGGTCATAAACCGCTTTGGGTAAAAATCACATCGGGAGTTTCTAAAGAAACTGAAACTTGCCAGACATCCGCATACCTTCTGGAGTGTGATAACGTGAGTGGATTCCGTCACATTATCATGCGATGATAGTTGGATCCCGATTCCCACTGATGAGTTGGTTTACTCCTCGGGTGATCCCGACTAATTCTTCTTTCAGGTTTGGAGGAGAATTTGAGGTTACAGTGGGAGGTTTCCTGATTAGATAAATTGGTAACCATTCTGATCTAGGTTAGAGTGCACGCTGAGTATTTCTTTTCTCTCTCTCTTTGGCAGCGACCATTGACCCGACCCTAGACTATGACTCAGTGACCAAGTTGACCGAACCTTCTTATAAGACTGGCTTTTGGATTGTCAGAGTTGCAAACCTCATTGCCACTCCTACTTTTACCCTTTTCTCCAGGACACCCCGTATTATTACGAACGTCCACTTCCATTGGACAAAACCATCGTATGGTTATATACGAACTCGAAGGAATTCGAGGATGGTTTCCGGTTCTGGAGAAAACGAATAGAACTATTCAGTTGTCTTTTCCTTTTTACCTTCTCTCAGGTTGTGAGTATTCCTTGGTTTAGGAGATAGTACACCTATTATCCAAATTGGATAGTCTTCTTCCAAACCTTAGGCTGGTGCCGAACGGTGGGGAATGAAGAAAACCAATTAGCATAACGATGGTGTACATAAGGTATTAAGTTAAGACAAAGAAAGGGATTAGTAAGAGGACAAAGTAAATTGCGACTGCTATTCACGACCAAACCAAGTATTTCTTCGCCAATCCTAAATCACCTTTCTATTTCTCCAGGACACTCCATATCACTACGAAGATCCACAGTTTATTTGGATATTCCATCGTATGGTTATATACGAACTCGAAAGGAACTTGTTCCAGTTCGGGGATGGATTCTGGTTCAGGAGAAATAGGAATAAGGTTTATTCGGTTGTCTTTTATCTTCACCTTCTCTCGCATTGCGAGTGCTCCTAGGATAAGGACAGTACACCCATTATGCTTATTGGATAGTCTTCTTCCAAACCATAGGCTGGTGCCGAACGGTAGGAAAGGAAGAAAACCATTTGGCCTAAAGGGGTGTGCAGAAGGTAACGACTAAAGAAATATAAAGGGATTTGGAGAGATGGCAACGAATTATACGGTTACAGTTGTGAATCTGGATAATGGAAGAGGCGTTACTAGGAATACCCGGATACCCCATCGAAACATTTCAATGTTTTAGTTTCACTGTGTACTGTTAAAAGAAAACTGATTTCCCAATTAGACACTTGCTCCAGGGTATGTATTTACAAGGTTTGATTCTCACATCTGTATGGTTTTACAGATGATGAGTGGGAGTAAGTTATTGGGAATTAGGTGATCATCCTCATTATATCGAAATTCGTTGTAATTGGTGATATTTGAGGAAGTCACCTGGGTTGTTTGCCGGACGGCGAATATTTGGTTTTGAATATCCGTTATTATGCACCAATTTCAAATTGAAACATCGGTACGTCTATTTTTATAGAGTGAGATGTACCTTTTTGAAATTATGTCTATGACATTTACCTATATCAGTGGATGGTTAGGTAAGGAGCATTGAACAGCGGTGTAATTCTTCTTAACCATAAGTACAGTTTTCAACCTACGACACACAGTGAATGAGTCACTAGACTCAGGGGGCTTATACAGAGTATTGTATATTGTCCAGTATCCATTAGGACAGAGGGGTTGGTCCTCGTACTATATTCTGTTTACTTATGACTTCTCTATTTCTTAGACATGTGTTTCGTAGAAATGCAAGGTCTAAGTTTTGAGGAGTTATAGGTATAAGAATAAAGTAGAGAACCAGATGTTGCAAGTATCAGGATTCTTCAAGGTGATCGAAGATGTAGATACTTGTGTATGGTATTCAGTTGATAGTAGTGGTTAAGAGAACTTGCTTCTCTTTCAGGTTACTCATAATTGGAAGCATTCCTAAGTTGAGTAACGCTGATCGGCCTCCTTCCATCTAGTTGACATGCACTGGAGACAGCAGCATGATTTGAATCTGGTTCAATTAAATCAGTGCCTCTGTTTCTGTATTGGATATAGAACAGTTCATATCTTAACGATATTAAGATACGGGGAGTTGTCCGGCTTATGCTTAAAACCAGACTCTGGATAACTCAAGGCACGTTTCTGTAATGGCTGTTTGTGGGTTGACCCGGGCTATGACGAGGGTTGACTTTCTACCATCTGGAAGATCAATAGTGATATTGTTCTTAACTCGCCACAGTTTTAAATAAAAATGGATTTTTTCAGAAAACAGTAGTGGGAGTATGGTAGAACTGGAAGTGATTCCAGAACCGCAAACGATTACTGAAAATTTGATAAGAACCTAAAGATTCAATCTGGTCTGACATTCCATTGGCCACTACGCAGATAAAGTGGGTAACCTCAGGCACCCGAGAGGTATTTCGGTATGCTCAAGGACGGTGACTGGGAGGTTCTTGTTTACCCAGACTTGCCATTGCTGTTGATTCCAGACTGTGAGACCCGGCAGGAGGATGAGTATAGCGTCGTTCTAAACTTACGTTAGAAGTGTACGTGTATATGACTCTGCCAGAGGGTTGTCGTGGTCAGTGGGAGCAGCGGAAGCATTGGTGGACAGGTGGCTTATGTCTATTTATAGACTAAAGCAGATATAGCGGAGATAGATCATCTATTTCTGATGTGACAGTCATAGGTTTGACTTCATCAGAATAGGGGATGGATCTGTTAAGAAGGTAGTAGGGTGTAATGTCCTGGTATTTGGATGACATACACAGAGTAGGAGGTGAAATTCCTACACTACGATCGGTTATTCTTTGGTTGTCACACAGTGGTTTCTCTACATAGGGCTTGGATATTATATCAGAAATTCTGGTTACTGGATCTATGGTTTTAGATCTAGATTTGGATGGTTTCCCAATCTGGGTACTTTGACAGCATTCTATGAGTATTTAGAATGGACGACTCATGGCATGGTGGTGTACCTGCAGGTGATGGAGTCACCCTCTCTAAAGGTGTCTTACAGACTAAAGGGGAGAGGGATACGCATGATTGGCAAATCACTTGCTTAGGCAATTGAATCAATCATGAGATGTCAAGTACCACACCAGATGTTGTTCTTGCAGTAGGTGCAATAATTTGATATTGATCCAATCCTAGAGAAACGATCGGAAGCAGTTTTAGGACATAAGTTGATGTTCTAGGGATTTGATAACGGCAGCCTCTTTTAGGAGACGGTTACCATTCCAGGCTTCCAAGGTGACATGGATGACAGAGTGACTGTCAGAGTTATAGCTTTCCCTCTGACGAGGGTCAGTATTTTGGACAGGTGGTCCAGGTGGATACTGAGGGAAGGATGGCACAGGATACTGATTAAGTTCAGTTAACGATACAGTCTAAGAAGTTTGGATTTGGAGTTCATTTATGAACTAGGTCCCATCAAATATCCAGACATACTCTAAGACAGGTATTGCTCATTTCGGGAGATGGCTTTCTCCGCGAACTTGAGATATAGAGAGACATAGAAAGAAACATCACAGCGGATCCACTCACTGAGGCTATTTCTCGGACGCAATAGTTTCGCAAACGAGCTTTATGAGACTGACTAGTAGAGGAGTTGGGTGTTCGGTATCACACGGGCTGTGAGTATGCGACATCGCAATAATAAGCCTTGAGTGCAAGTGGGAGATTGTTGGAGATAGTGCCCTCAGAGTCAATTATTGGATCACAGGCACGTGATTGCAATGATTAAGAAGGACCTATGCCGATAGGACAGTCATACTCAAGATGATAGTATGCTATCTGGTTTATCTTTATCATCGTGTACTGCTTTAGGTGACCTTACGAGTCGCTATTACACGTTGATAGAGCCCCTAGGATTCTTGCTTGACTACCAGCAGTATGAGGGCGATCATATACATGAGAGCTGGAGTCTATAAGCACATCCTTAAAAGGTCCCTAGTCGTGGGAGTTTCGAGACAAGGCATCGATTCTCCAGAGAAGACTAGTGCATACAGTCAAGACCCCGACGAGGGGCGGTGGCCGGTCTCACAAGCCACTGGTGTCAGTTGGTTCACCTAAGATGTATACAGGTGCTCATTGGGTTATGAGTACACCGGACATGACTCGCGGGGAACCTGCTAGTTGGGATTATACCAGACGTCAGATAGCAGTTCCCTGGTGACATGTGTACAGGTTAGTTCATCGACCTGAGATTGTCATTTGTCTCGTGTGAGTTCCCACTGTACTTTGATTACTACCCTACCACGGCTCAAAGGAGTCGTGCAAACAGGTTTTAGTTGGGTACAGTCCCGAGCCACATGGAGGCAGTGAGCGGATCTGCAGGGGTTCGTCTCTCCCGGTATTGGGGGTGAGGTCGCGCTGTGTCAAGGAGAGCCAATACACAAAGCCCTCGGCCGAGGCAGGAGATTTACTGGTAGGTATTCCAGTAGTATCTCAGGGTGTTCTGGGCTTCACTCCGACACGACTTGTACCGCTTTTGGGGGTCTGACTTTTACCAACCCCCTAGGCCCGCCATGCGATACTCATAGACGAACGGACCGGACTGTACGGATATTGTCACTGACAGGCTCAGTAGGGTGTCGGGATGAGTTCGCTCATCGACGTCCCTTTTGGTCAATAGCTGGTAGCCCGTCACGTATGGCTAATACCTCTGACGTGCTAGTGGTTAAATCCACAGCCATAGTATTGACGAGTCTTTAGAGTCCACCACACACAGTTACTCAAGTTTCGGGCGAAACGCTGTAGAGGCCATATGGAGATATGGCAGGGTTTGATCAGATACGTGCGGTATTGCACGGATCGTGATCGGACGGTTTTTACTAGCCGGCTTTGGCTTAAGCCAGATCCTAGTATTTGACAGTGTAGATTTTGTCTCTTTGCATTTTTATTCAGTGGAAATACAAATGCGGGCATGTATATGCAGTCGCGGGGTTTTCCTGTAATTTATTACGAGATCAGTTTTCTGAAGTTGCCAGTTTTAATTCTGTTCCTGCCAGTTTTCCTTTGTTCCTTCCCGGCCGGACTTTTCCGATGGAGGGGGTTATTTGCAGTTGTGCAAATTACCTATGTGGAGGGGGTTTCTTGCTTATGTGGGATTATGATTTGATTAGCATCTTTGCTTTTTCATGATGGCTTGCAATTAAGTGAGATTAGAATGGATTAGATATTGATATGATATGGTTATCATTGCTTTTGGATGTGGTCACCCTTTTGCTTTTACTACCATCACCTCCCTTCATGGTTTGAGCTTTTTCTCTCCTTATTCTAACAAAAGGGGCCGGCCACATTAGATGGGAGAGGGTGGGGTTCATTTTTGATGAGGATAATTTGTTCATCTCATTTTTCTTGCTACACAAATTCTAGCTCCACTTGAAAGTTCATTTTCATTCTATTCCTCCATCACCATGGCAACTACATAAACCCCAAAAGAGACAAGGTTTTCTACACTAGCCTACAGTACCCTTGGATGCGTCGGCTTGCCAACTTCGCGCCCGAGTTGCCTCGGTCCAGAGGTGGGAGCCCGTAAAAGAATTTGGCTACGTGGTGCCCTTTCCGATGAGGAGGTGACGGACAGAGATTCCGCGGGAGATCAGAGTGGAGACGAAGACCGAAGGACACAGATCGCTTGGTATAACTCTCTACCCATTCTCTTGATAGCTAGGATTAGGTTAATGGTTACGATCCGGGTTTATTGTCCGCGGTAGCGCCGGTTTAAAGTTTAGAAAATTTTTGATTCCGCATTTTGGCCTCGAGTAGACGGCCGGGGCGCTGCCGTGGCACAACACCCTTAACCTCATACTTTGGTTAATTCTCTACATGAGTTAAGCATGAGGGCTTAACTCAACCATGGTGCAATAATTCAAAGGATAAGTTTTCATTTGGATGAATTATTCACTTCTTCTTCTTCCTTCAACAAAAGCATTCTAGCTTCAATGGAGCTTGAGAAAAAGTGTGAGAAAATCAATTCTAAAGTGAGCCCACTTCCTACTTCTTCATCCTCTACTACTTGCTATGTAGTATAGGGTGTTCTCTTCACAAAGTTCATGACCAAGTGAAGGAATAGCTTGAGTTTAAGTCTCCTCGACGTAGATCATCTTCGGCCTCGAAGTCAACGACCTAGCCCGCTCATTTCTCCGAAGAAACCATCGCTAGAGTCCGGGATCCCGATGATCGCAGCGAAGGGACGTCAACACGGAGCTTTAGAAGTGAAGGACCGGATCTACAAAGGTTGTAATCCCTTTCACTTGCAGTTAAAGAGTTTAACTTGCTTAGTTTCGCATAATCTCTAGTATACGATCTTGGTTAGGGTTGTTCGGCACGGCTATTTTTCTTGAATCGGGCATGGTTGATGCCTTGTAGAACCTTGATAGAGTGCCTAGGAACCCTACATTATGATCAAGAAGCTTCCGCCTTTCTTCCTTGATAATGGCACCCATAGCATGTTAATACCAGGCAATGTAAGTATTGGAGGTCTTCGGGATATGACTCGGCTCAGCAATCAGAAAATGTCACCTCATATTCAACCGCATAAAATGGTGCGTCGCATCGCGAATGCTCCCCTCTGTAGCAACTGGATCGACGAGAAATGCTTCTAGGGGAACGCTTTAGTTATAGCCAGATTGCTAAGCAAAACGATGCAGGTTATACCTCATGAATAACACCGAGGTATTTTTCCTGAATACTAGGAAACCCGGCCTGATGGAATACAAATGCACGATCTCCCGGGCCTTCAAAGCCGAAGCTCCATCCTTAAAGATATCGTGAAGCGGATGGACCACTTTGGAGGGTTCTGTTAGTGTTATATGCCCTAGAGGCCATTATTGTATCATATTGATTTATATATTATATATTAGAAGCTTAGGATATACACGGTCATAATAACAGTCTTGTTCAAAATGGTAGTATGCTATCTAGTTTGTTTCTACCTCAATATGTGCATGTGTATTTTTTAGCATATCGCTTATACATATTGGTAGAGCCCTTAGGATCTTTGTTTGATTACCAGCGTTGTGATGGCAGTCACACTAGTGGGGGCTGGATAGTCTATAAGCACATCCTATATAGGTCCCTAGTCGTAGGATTATCGAGACGAGGCATCGATACTCCAGAGTAGACTAGTGTATACGCCTGTCATCCTGCAGGGAAGATGGTCTGTCCTATAGCCATTAGTACGTAGTACTAGAGATAGTATGCGGGTGCTCATTGGGTTATAAGAACACTTGACAGGAATCGTAGGGAACTGCTGGTGGGAATTATACCTATCGTCAGGTGGAAGTTCCTAGGTAACATGAGTACAGCTTAGTCCCTCGACTTGACACTTCTACTTCACCTCGAGTACGTTCCCACTATTCTTAGATTACTACCGTATCACGGCTCAAAGGAGTCATGCAAACAGGTAGTGGTTGTAAGCCCGCGGGGGCGCCCCGGCCGTCGACCCGACGCCGGAAACGCGGAAAACAAAAACTTTGCGAACTTTGCAAAACGGCACCGCCGCGGACTTTTCACCCGGATCGGGCCATTAACCTAGCTAGCTAGCAAAAAGAAAAGAGTAGAGATGCTATACCAAACGATCCGTGTCCTTCGGTCTTCGTCTCCGCTCCGATCTCCCGCGGAATCTCCGTCACCTCCTCGCTCGTCGGAAAGGGCACCACGTAGCCGGAATCTTTTACGGGCTCCCGCCTCTTGACCGAGGCAACTCGGGCGCGAAGTTGGCTAGCCGACGCGTCCAAGGCTTGCTATAGAATAGTGTAGTGAGATGTCTCTTTAGGGTTCTTGAAGTTGCCTTGATGGAAGGATGTGAGGAGGAGAAGAAAAGCAACTCAAGAAAATGTGCTTATGAACTTGGTAGCATGGAAAAAGATATGAAGCATTTTTCTCACTCAAAAAGAAAAAATCCTCTCCCTCACTCTAAAGTGGCCGGCCCCCTTATGCAAGAATGAGATTGGAGAGAGAAAAAGAATGGCACCACAATATGTATCATAATAGAATGGAAAAACCAAATCAAAAAGAAAATGGTCACAACCATTTCCTTATCAATCCACTCACTAACCATCAAGTGAAAAGCCATCAAATGGACAAGAAAGGAATATCATGATGAAGCAAGTCTCATCATAATCCAAAAGTGCAAGAAAACCCTCCACAAAAGAGTTATTTGCAAATTGCAAATAACCCCTCCAACAAAAGTCCGGCCGAGAAGGAATGAAGGAAAACCGGCCGGAACGGAATGCAAACTGGCAACTTCAGAAAACCGATCCCGTAATAAATTACAGGAAAACCCCGCTACTGCAAATACATGCCCGCATTTGTATTCCGACCGGATACAAATGCAAAGAGACAAAACTACCCTATCTAAAACTAGAATCCGGCTTAAGCCAAAGCCGGCTAGTAAAAACCGTCCGATCATGATCCGTGCAATACCGCACGTATCCGATCGAACCCTGCCATATCTCCATACGGCCTCTACAGCGTTTCGCCCGAAACTTGAGTAACTGTCTGTGTGGTGGACTCTAAAGACTCGGCAATACTGTGGCTGTGGATTTAACCACTAGCACGTCAGAGGTATAAGCCAATACGTGACGGGCCACCAGGTATTGACCATAAGGGACGTCGATGAGCGAACTCATCCTGACACCCTACTGAGCCTGTCAGTGACAATATCCGTACAGTCCGGTCCGTTCGTCTATGAGTATCGCATGGCGGGCCTAGGGGGTTGGTAAAAGTCAGACCCCCAAAAGCGGTACAAGTCGTGTCGGAGTGTAGCCCAGAACACCCTGAGATACTACTGGAATACCTACCAGCAAATCTCCTGCCTTGGCCAAGGACTTTTCATGTTCTGGCTCTCCTAGACACAGCACGACCTCACCCCCAATACCGGGAGAGACGAACCCCTGCAGATCCGCTCACTGCCTCCATGTGGCTCGGGACTGTACCCAACTAAAACCTGTTTGCACGACTCCTTTGAGCCGTGGTAGGGTAGTAATCAAAGTACAGTGGGAACTCACACGAGACAAATGACGATCCCAGGTCGATGAACTAACCTGTACACATGTCACCTGGGAACTGCTATCTGACGTCTGGTATATCCCAACTAGCAGGTTCCCGGCGAGTCCTGTCCGGTGTACTCATAACCCAATGAGCACCTGTATACATCTTAGGTGAACCAACTGACACCAGTGGCTTGTGAGACCGGCCACCGCCCCTCGTCGGGGTCTCGACTGTATACACTAGTCTACTCTGGAGAAACGATGCCCTGTCTCGAATCTCCCACGACTAGGGACCTTTTAAGGATGTGCTTGTAGACCCCCAGCTCCCACTTATATGATCGCCCTCATACTGCTGGTGGTCAAGCAAGAATCCAAGGGGCTTTATCAACGTGTAATAGCGACTCGAAAGGTCACCTGAAGCAGTACACGATGATAAAGATAAACCAGATAGCATACTATCATCTCGAGTAAGACTGTCCTACCGGGATAGGTCCTCCCCTCAATCATTGCAATCACGTGCCTGTGACCCAATAATTGACTCTGAGGGCACTATCTCCAACAATCTCCCACTTGCACTCGAGGCTAATTATTGCGATGTCGCATACTCACAGCCCGTGTGATACCGAACACCCAACTCCTCTACTAGTCAGTCTCACAAAGCTCGTTTGCGAAACTATTGCGTTCGAGGAATAGCCTCAGTGAGTGGATCCGCCGTGATGTTTCTTTCTGTGTCTCTCTATATCCCATGTTCGCGGAGAAAGCCATCTCCCGAAATGAGCAATACCTGTCTTAGAACGTCTGGATGTCTGATGGGACCTAGCTCATAAGTGAACTCCAAATCCAAACTTCTTAGACTGTATCGTCAACTGAACTTAATCAGTATCCTGCGCCATGCCTTCCCTCAGTATCCACCTGGACCACCTGTCCAAAATACTGCCCCTCGTTAGAGGAAAAACTATAACTCTGACAGCCACTCTGCCATCCAGGTCACCTTGGAAGCCTGGAATGATAACTGTCTCCCGAAGAAGACTGCCGTTATCATATCCCTAGAACATTCACTTATGTTCTAAAACTGCTTCCGACTGTTTCTCCAGGATTGGATCAATATCAACTTATTGCACCTACTGCAAGAACAACATCTGGTGTGGTACTTGACATCTCATGATTGAATCAATTGCCTAAGCAAGTGATCTGTCAATCATGCGTGTCCCTCTCCCCTTTAGTCTGTAAGACACCTTTAGAGAGGGTGACTCCATTACCTGCAGGTACACTACCGTGCCAGGAGTCGTCCATTCTAAATACTCATAGAATGCGGTCAAAGTACCCAGATTGGGAAACCACCCAAATCTAGATCTAAAACCATAGATCTAGTAACCAGAATGTTTGATATTATATCCAAGTCCTATGTGGAGAAACCACTGTGTGACGACCAAAAGTACAACCGATTGTAGTATAGGAATATCACTTCCTACTCTGTGTATGTCATCAAATACCAGGACATCACACCCTACTACCTTCTCAACAGATCCATCCCCTATTCTGATGAAGTCAAACCTATGACTGTCATATCAGAAATAGATGATCTATCTCCGCTATATCTGCTTTAGTCTATAAATAGACATAAGCCTGATGTCCACCAATGCTTCCGCTGCTCCCACTGACTACGACAACCCTCTGGCAGAGTCATATACACGTACACTTCTAAAGCAAGTTTAGAACGACGCTATACTCATCCTTCCGCCGGGTCTCGCAGCCTGGACCAATAGCAATGGCAAGTGTGGGTAAACAAGAACCTCCCTGCCACCGTCCTTGAGCATACCGAAGTACCTCTCGGGTGCCTGAGGTTACCCACCATATCTGCGGAGTGGCCAATGGAATGTCAAACCAGATTGAATCTTTAGGTTCTTATGAAATCTTCAGTAATTGTTTGTGGTTCTGGAATCACTTCCAGTTCTACCATACTCCCACTACTGTTTTCTGAAAAAATCCATTTTTGATAAAACTGTGGCGAGTCAAGAACAATATCACTATTGATCTTCCAGATGGTAGAAAATCAACCCTCGTCATAGCCCGGGTCAACCCACAAACAGCCACTACTGAAACGTGCCTTGAGTTGTCCAGAGTCTGGTTTTAAGCATAAGCCGGACAACTTCCCGTATCTTAACAATATCAAGATATGAACTGTTCTATATCCAAGAAACAGAGGCACTGATTTAATTGAACCAGATTCAAATCATGCAGCTGTCTCCAGTGCATGTCAACTAAATGGAAGAGAGGCCGATCGGCGTTACTCAACTTAGGAGTACTTCCAATTATGAGTAACCTGAAAGAGAAGCAAGTTCTCTTAATCATTACTATCAACTGAATACCATACACAAGTATCTACATCTTCGATCACCTTGAAGAATCCCGATACTTGCGATACCTGGTTCTCTACTGTATTCTTATACCTATAACTCCTCTGAACTTAGACCCTGTGTTTCTACGAAACACATGTCTAAGAACTAGAGAAGTTAAAAGTAAACAGAATATAGTACGAGGACCAACCCCTCTGTCCTAATGGACACTGGACAACATACAATACTCTGTATAAGTCCCTTGAGTCTAATAACTCATTCACTGTGTGTCGTAGATTGAAAACTGTATTATGGTTATGAAGAATTACACCGTTGTTTAATGCTCCTTACCTAACCATCCACTGATATAGGTAAATGTCATAGACATAATTTCATAAAGGTATATCTCACTCTATGAAAATAGACGTACAGATATATCAATTTGAAATTGGTGCATAACAGCGGATATTCAAAACCAAATATTTGCCGACCGGCAAACAACCCAGGTGACTTCCTCAAATATCACCGATTACAACGAATCCCGATATAATGAGGATGGTCACCTAATTCCCAATAACTTACTCCCACTCATCGTCTGTAAAACCATACAGATGTGAGAATCCAACCTGGTAAATACATACCCTGGGGTAAGTGTCTAATCGGGAAATCAGTTTTCATTTAACAGTACACAGTGGAACTGAAACATTGAAATGTTTCGATGGGGTATCCTGGTATTCTTAGTAATGCCTCTTCCATTATCCAGATTCGCAACTATAACCGTATAATTCTTTGCCATCTTTCTAAATCCCTTTACATGTCTTTAGTCATTACCTTCTGTACACCCCTTTAGGCCAAATGGTTTTCTTCCTTCCCTACCGTTCGGCACCAGCCTATGGTTTGGAAGAAGACTATCCAAAAAGCATAATGGGTGTACTGTCCTAATCCGAGGAGCACTCGCAATGCGAGAGAAGGTGAGGATAAAAGACAACCGAATGTACTTAATTCATAGGTGATTTAGGATTGACAAAGAAGTACATGGTTTGGTCGTGAATAGCAGTCGCAATTTACTTTGCCCTCTTACTAATCCCTTGCTTTGTCTGAACTTAATACCTTCTGTACACCGTTTAGGCTAATTGACTTTCTTCATTCCCCACTGTTCGGCACCAGCCTAAGGTTTGGAAGAAGACTATCCAATTTGCGTAATAGGTGTACTATCTCCTAAACCAAGGAGTACTCGCAACCTGAGAGAAGGTAAAAGGTAAAGACAACTGAATAGTCCTATTCGTTTTCTCCAGAACCTGAAACCATCCTCGAAGTCCTTCGAGTTCGTATATAACCATACGATGGTTTTGTCCAATGGAAGTGGACGTTCGTAGTAATACGGGGTGTCCCGGAGAAAAGGGTAAAAGTAGGAGTGGCAAAGAGGTCTGCAACTCTGACAATCCAAAAGCCAGTGTTAAGAAGGTTCGGTCAACTTGGTCACTGAGTCATAGTCTAGGGTCGGGTCAATGGTCGCTGCCAGAGAGAGAGAAAAGAAACACTCAGCGTGCACTCTAACCTAGATCAGAATGGTTACCAATTTATCTAATCTGGAAACCTCCCACTGTAACGTCAAATTCTTCTCCAAACCTGAAAGAAGAATTAGCCGGGATCACCCGAGGAGTAAACCAACTCATCAGTGGGAATCGGGATCCAACTCTCATCGCATGATAACGTGATGGAATCCGCTCACGTTATCACACTCCAGAAGGTATGCGCATATCTGGCAAGTTTCAGTACTTTTGAAACTCCCGATGTGATTTCTGCCCCATGCTCTTATGACCTTGACGAAGGCCAACAAATCATAAGTCACATGTCAAGTTCTACCCGTCATTCTCCAGGTTGATTTGAACCCACCCGCACAAGCCCTTGACGAAGGCCAACAAGGCTATACGACTGTCCCAAACCAACGCATCTATCTATGCTGCAGAAAGGCAACAAGCAGCTACCATACACTATGCCTTGACGAAGGCCAACAAACATAGCATGAATACTACGTGCTACCCGTCTGAAACGACGGAGGGCTACGAATGGTTTCTGGCGAAAACCTTTAACGTAATGAACTTGATATCGTTGAAGGAACTGATAGCTTTATAAAAATATAGTGACGACAACCTTTGCTAAAGAGGTCACTCCCGGTGAAGGGATCTCGGCTCTTTCCCCGTAGAATGAGGTGCAGGATATTCCAACTGAATACCACGGTGCAAAGCAAAAGTAATCGGCTATAGTGAAGTTAATGCCCTGACGCAAACTTCTGTCCAAGGGGTCACTCCCGGTGAAGGGATCTCGGCCCTTGCCTCGTCGACTGAGGAGCAGGATATTCCAACTGAATACCACTGTGCAAAACAAAAGAGAACGCCCTTGCAATAACAGCTTTTTGAAAAAAGTGTTCCAACAACATCAGAATAGGTTTGTTTAACTTGCATTGATCCGAATCAACGCAGTCCCATCAATTGATCACACCACAAAGAACGAAAATATACTGACGTACGTATATGCCATCCGCATTCGCCACTGGGTCCCGTCATCACCCGTTAGGTTAGCTAACTAACGACAGAGCGGGGACTGGACTAGCGCGGATGCAAAACATATACAACATCTACTATAATATATACCAATATATAGTATTTCGCTCAAGGCGTGACAAAAAGCAACACAGAAATGTATAGCAACACAGATCAATACAGATATCTGGGATCCCCAGGTTTCACAGAGCCGCTGAAACCCGACGTTCCCCTGGTCGTGTGGATAGCCTGTGCAATGAAATCCTAGACCCCTACGGGCGCGGCAAGTTACCCGCCAAAACCTGAAGCGAGGCATCCCCCTTCAGCAACGTGAATGGACCACCCAGCACTTCACGGAATCCGGTAACTTGGGCACCCCTCCTGGGTCAACCCTATACCCCCTACGAGTGCGGCGAATAGCCCGCCAATCCTAGAGTGAACCCCCCTCCGTCTCAATGCCATGAGATGCGGGCTTGTTGCCCTCTAGAACCCGGCTATCCGTGCACCCCTCCGCGGGGTAATCCTAGTACAGAAAGTAAAATATACATACAACGGGTACATCGACCGCAACCAGGTCGTGCCCCAAAATAATAATACAAACTGGCAGTGACGGCAGTCCACATGTCGGACGCTCGCCCCGCAATATCAAATGTACATAATACAACAGAACTGTACTACCACTGCAACCAGGCTATCCCCCACGACCGATCCGCAACAACACAGTACAAACACAGAACATTAACGTGAAAGTCACGTTCGCAAATCCGTCTAACCGGGCTATAGCAGTTAGACGGGATTTACCGATCAAGTGACATTCACGGTCGCAGATATAATGTAAAAACTGTGAACTAGCATGTTTAAAATATCCGATAGAACAAATTTATCAAAGTGGGCCCCACACACTACTGTAGCACTTACAGAAAATCTGGGCCCAAAGAAAATATCCCAAATACCCTATTTTCAACACATAAGCTTACTGGGAAAATATGGTGCCACGATTCCTCTTTTCCGCCGCGCAAGCGCGGCCAAACCAGGGGTTTGGCCGCGCTTCCGCGGTCGAAGTGAGGAATCAGTGGATCGTATTTTCCCAGAATTCTTATAATTTCTTGTACATGTCTCTGCAATCACCAGAAAAATTTTAGGAGCTCAAAAAATTTTAACAGAGAACACATGTGCACAAAAATACGGTTTTCGGGTTTTTGTTCGATCGAGTTCTAAACGCGCTAGAGCAAGCTAGGCAAGATTAATGGCGTGGCTCTGATACCATTGTAAGCCCGCGGGGGCGCCCCGGCCGTCGACCCGACGCCGGAAACGCGGAAAACAAAAACTTTGCGAACTTTGCAAAACGGCACCGCCGCGGACTTTTCACCCGGATCGGGCCATTAACCTAGCTAGCTAGCAAAAAGAAAAGAGTAGAGATGCTATACCAAACGATCCGTGTCCTTCGGTCTTCGTCTCCGCTCCGATCTCCCGCGGAATCTCCGTCACCTCCTCGCTCGTCGGAAAGGGCACCACGTAGCCGGAATCTTTTACGGGCTCCCGCCTCTTGACCGAGGCAACTCGGGCGCGAAGTTGGCTAGCCGACGCGTCCAAGGCTTGCTATAGAATAGTGTAGTGAGATGTCTCTTTAGGGTTCTTGAAGTTGCCTTGATGGAAGGATGTGAGGAGGAGAAGAAAAGCAACTCAAGAAAATGTGCTTATGAACTTGGTAGCATGGAAAAAGATATGAAGCATTTTTCTCACTCAAAAAGAAAAAATCCTCTCCCTCACTCTAAAGTGGCCGGCCCCCTTATGCAAGAATGAGATTGGAGAGAGAAAAAGAATGGCACCACAATATGTATCATAATAGAATGGAAAAACCAAATCAAAAAGAAAATGGTCACAACCATTTCCTTATCAATCCACTCACTAACCATCAAGTGAAAAGCCATCAAATGGACAAGAAAGGAATATCATGATGAAGCAAGTCTCATCATAATCCAAAAGTGCAAGAAAACCCTCCACAAAAGAGTTATTTGCAAATTGCAAATAACCCCTCCAACAAAAGTCCGGCCGAGAAGGAATGAAGGAAAACCGGCCGGAACGGAATGCAAACTGGCAACTTCAGAAAACCGATCCCGTAATAAATTACAGGAAAACCCCGCTACTGCAAATACATGCCCGCATTTGTATTCCGACCGGATACAAATGCAAAGAGACAAAACTACCCTATCTAAAACTAGAATCCGGCTTAAGCCAAAGCCGGCTAGTAAAAACCGTCCGATCATGATCCGTGCAATACCGCACGTATCCGATCGAACCCTGCCATATCTCCATACGGCCTCTACAGCGTTTCGCCCGAAACTTGAGTAACTGTCTGTGTGGTGGACTCTAAAGACTCGGCAATACTGTGGCTGTGGATTTAACCACTAGCACGTCAGAGGTATAAGCCAATACGTGACGGGCCACCAGGTATTGACCATAAGGGACGTCGATGAGCGAACTCATCCTGACACCCTACTGAGCCTGTCAGTGACAATATCCGTACAGTCCGGTCCGTTCGTCTATGAGTATCGTATGGCGGGCCTAGGGGGTTGGTAAAAGTCAGACCCCCAAAAGCGGTACAAGTCGTGTCGGAGTGTAGCCCAGAACACCCTGAGATACTACTGGAATACCTACCAGCAAATCTCCTGCCTTGGCCAAGGACTTTTCATGTTCTGGCTCTCCTAGACACAGCACGACCTCACCCCCAATACCGGGAGAGACGAACCCCTGCAGATCCGCTCACTGCCTCCATGTGGCTCGGGACTGTACCCAACTAAAACCTGTTTGCACGACTCCTTTGAGCCGTGGTAGGGTAGTAATCAAAGTACAGTGGGAACTCACACGAGACAAATGACGATCCCAGGTCGATGAACTAACCTGTACACATGTCACCTGGGAACTGCTATCTGACGTCTGGTATATCCCAACTAGCAGGTTCCCGGCGAGTCCTGTCCGGTGTACTCATAACCCAATGAGCACCTGTATACATCTTAGGTGAACCAACTGACACCAGTGGCTTGTGAGACCGGCCACCGCCCCTCGTCGGGGTCTCGACTGTATACACTAGTCTACTCTGGAGAAACGATGCCCTGTCTCGAATCTCCCACGACTAGGGACCTTTTAAGGATGTGCTTGTAGACCCCCAGCTCCCACTTATATGATCGCCCTCATACTGCTGGTGGTCAAGCAAGAATCCAAGGGGCTTTATCAACGTGTAATAGCGACTCGAAAGGTCACCTGAAGCAGTACACGATGATAAAGATAAACCAGATAGCATACTATCATCTCGAGTAAGACTGTCCTACCGGGATAGGTCCTCCCCTCAATCATTGCAATCACGTGCCTGTGACCCAATAATTGACTCTGAGGGCACTATCTCCAACAGTGGTTGGGTGCAATACCGAAGCACTTGGAGGCAGTGGTGGTTAGATAGGATTCGTCCCTCTCGGTATTGAGGGTTGATATCGCGCTGTGTTCGGAATGCTATTACACAAAGTCCTTGGCCAAGGCAAGCGAGATTTATTAATAAGTACTCCAGTAGTTTCTCATGGTGTTTTGGGCTACACTCCGGCACGACTTATTGTGCTATTAGGGGTCTGACCATTACTGTCCCCCTAGGCCCGATATGCAATACTCTTAGACGAACAGACCGGACTGTACGGAGATTGTCATAGATAGGCTCAGTAGGAGTTCGGATGAGTTTGCTTATTGGCCTTCTTATCGATAGATACCTGGGTAGGCGTTACGTGCAGCTAGTACCGCTGACGTGCTTATGTTTAAACCTACTGCCAGCATAGTGTCGAGTCTTTAGAGTCCCACACAGAGGGTATCCCTACATTGGGCAAAAGATGTAGAGGCCGTATGATTTTACAGCAGGGCTTCGATCACATACGTGTACTTGTGCGCGTATGACGTTCGGGCGGATAATACTAGTGAGCTTTGCATTAAACCGGATCCTAGTATTATATTGATGGATTAGTTTTGTCTCTTTGTATTCATATTTTTAAGAATACGGATACGTGTATGTATATATGGATGAGGGGCATTCTTGTAATTTACTCACGATTTTTTTTAGAAGAAGACACCTCATATTTGTATTAACCATTTAGATTAAATGGTTATGAGGTGGAGGAAATGATGTGGAGGTTTGCATTAAGTGAAGCATGGCTACTTAGTGACTCATGGTGGTGACTCACTTAATAACTATTGAAGTATGCTTGATATTTTACAAGCATGCTAGATATTTTGGTGAGATATTTTTTGCTTGAATTATTAGTATGCTTCATATAGTGATAACTCTTTGCCATATTCATTTTACTTGCTCATTTTTCTACACACTCATTTCCTCAAGCTCACCTTCTTCTTCCTCTAACCCTAAATCTCTCATGTGTTGAGAATCCTAGGATACTTAGAGACATACTAATCCATCTACACTCTCTATATCATTTAGGACATCTAGTTTAGCGAACTAGATATTGTAGTTATCTTGGATTTAAGGTTGGAGCTCGGACTATAGACTCTCGGGTAGATCGTCTTTGACTTGAGGAGGCCAACGAGGAGGCATCGATCCAAACGATCCTTGGAGCTTATGATGAGGACGAGGACAACGACAAGAAGACCCAAAGAACATACTAACGTGAGGTATAACTTCCTATTCGAGTAGTTAACCTCATATAGTTTTGTTAGTTAGGGTTTAGCATTGATCCTGGAGTTCATGTTGGTGTTGTGACACCCGTAAAAATCTTTTTTTACGTATTCCGCCTCCCCGCGAACCCGCGGGTGCGTGATATCGACTTATAGTGGTATCAGAGCTACTATGCATTGGATGTCGACCTATGGGGGTTCTCACTGTGTGACAGTGTGGCGAATGCGGATGGCATAAGCGGAGGTAGTATTTTCGTTTCTCTCTGTGATGATAGGTGTAAATGATGGGACTGCATTAGATTAGTGCAAAGCAAACAAACCAAAGCTGAATCGTTGGAACAATTTCAAAACTACTCGGTTTTTTCAAAAAGCAAACTTTTAAATGCGGAGCTTAAACCACTCCTTTAAAAGCTATCATGGTTCCTTCGATTATATCAAGTTCATTACGTTCACGATTTTGCAATAACCTTTCGTAGCCCTCTGCCATTTCAGTTGGGTATTCAGTAGTATTCAAGCTATGTATTTTGACCTTCACTAAGGCATAGTGATTGGTAGCTGCTGAATATTCATCTGTAGCATAGATAAATGCATTGGTTTAGGACAGTCGTACTACTATTTTGGCCTTCGTCAAGGGTATGTACGGATGGGTTCAAATTAAACTGGACAATGACGGGTAGAACTTGACTTGCGACTTATGATATGTTGGCCTTCGTCAAGGTCATAAGAGCTTGGGGCAAAAATCCACACCGGGAGTTTCTAAAGAAACTGAAACTTACTAGTGTTGCATATCATTTGGAGTGTGATAATTTTGGTAGGATTCCTTCAAGCTTATCACATAATGATATTTGGATTCCAATCCTACTATGAGTATCCGCTACTCCTCAGGAGATTTTTCACTAAACAATCAATGCTATAAACTAAGTAGGTGTCTAGAACGGTGTTAGTGGGGCTACGCCTTCAGGGAAAAGAGGTTGTGTAATTAAGGAATTTCGCGAAAGCGTTGGAAAACCTCCCTCGAAGTACCAACACCAGCCTGGCCGAAAGGTTAAACAAGTATTTTACGGTGAGATTAATCCTGACTAATTCTTCTTTTATGGATTTAGGAAGGATTCAAGATACAATAGGAGCCATCCTGTTTAGATAAATTAAAAACCAATCTAAACTTGGAAGAGCATCATACTGAGTGTTTTCTTCTCTCTCTCCTAAATGCAGCGACCAGGTGAACAAGATTAGGTTACAACTAGATAATAAAATGACTGAGTTACACTATATTGACTGGCAAAGATTTGTCCAGATGTCCATTAACTATGACAAGTTGGACCACCTCATTACTACTCAAGCCCCCGCCGTCCCAGATCCAGATTCCACCGTCGTGGATAATGATATTCGTAAGACATCGGAAAAAGACAGTGTGAATGCCAAGTGTCTCGTGTTGGCCTCAGTAGATGGTGTAAACCAGAGGCAGCACGAGAAAATGGACTTTGTTTCCATCTTCCTCCATAACAAAGATTTATATGGAGAGCAATCTTGTATCGCAAGATATGAGAGCTCGATGGAATTGCTTCAAGCGAGGTTGGCTGTCAGGTCATCTGTAAGGGACTACGTCCCTACAATGATCAGCTACATTAAAGAGCTCACGGACCTGGAGTGTAACCTTTCAGAAAATATAAAATATTATTTTTGGAATTTAATATTAAAATAATATATTCATGAAAACTACCCGATTTGCGAAATTGGGATTTTCGTAGAATGGTATAATTGTATACCAATATTTGGAAATTTATCGGAGAATAAAATGATTTATTTATTTTAATGATATTTATCGGATTTTTGGGTAAATCCGTATTTTCACATTTTCCGTGACTTGTGCACATGTCATATGCATGTGTGCATATGTGTGTTTATGTGTTAGTGAGAAAAGAGAAAATAAAAGAATGCAAAGAGAAAGAAAAGGAAATAAAAGGTTTGAGTGTGAATGGAATAGTTTTAGATAGCATGGTTAAAATGAGAGTAAAACAAGAATAGATATTTTGTAGGAGGTGAGTGTAGGAGAGATTTTTTGTGAAGAGAGTGAGGCTAAGAGAGAGAGAGATGAATACTTGGCTGCCCCATTATCATTCTCCATTGTTTTCCTTCACCCATTTCTTCATCTCCTTCATCACACATTACCTCCATGCACCCTCTTCATTTTCTTCTCAAAACCCTATACCCCTTCATTAAAAATATACACCCCTTCATCTTCAACATATTGGACCTTGCAAGTTTGAATTTTGAAGACTTGGGCAACTCAAGAAAGTTCTTTAAGTGCAAGAAAGGTAACCCATACACTTTTAGTCAAGTATTTGTTATATATATCCTAGTTTAGTTAGAAATCGGTATAAATAGGTTATGTGATCTTGGAAAATTATAAGTTACTGTTAAATGATAAGTTGAGGTGTAGTGAGTGTTTACTTGACCTTAGAGGGTGTTTTACTGGCCAATGCCTGGGACATAAACCCAAAATACGAACTTTGAAAGTGACCGATATCGTATTTTGTGTGATTTGTGTTGGGATTTTGTAATCTGCTATGACCCGGAGGACCTGAAAAATATTTAGCGAACACAGAGAGACGAGCAGGAAACCAGGAACCTACCCTAGTAACCCGAGCCCATTTCCCCTTGTTCTGGCCGCAAATTTATTCGTTTTGGCCGCAATTTGCGGCCAAGTTGGGGTGGAATGTGATGAATTTTGTACAGTGGCTTCCTTATCCAATATCTAGAGCAACCTGTTATGCAAAATTGGCTAGTTTGACGTGAACCAAAATCTGGGAGCACATTGAGGTGTTTTTGGGCTATGTTTCCGTATTTTAGAATTCTTGGTTTTAGTATTTGATATTGTATTGGGTCGTTGGATGTTTGTACGTCAACGACGAGGTTTGTTTGGTTGTTTTTCCATACGTAGTCTATAGGTTCTAACCTATGAGCGCACCGTATGCCGTATTGATTTTCGGACATTGATTTTGATGGTATTGCGATATGTGTTGATATTGTAGGTACCTTCACGTAGATTCCGAGAAGACGTAGCACATCGACTACGGCGAAGTAAGGAGTTTAGCAGGTGAGTAGATTTATATCTATGGGGAAAGTCGGGTGGATGGCGTATAGCACCCCCGCAACCATTGATATGGATTATCGTTTGATTATTTTATCCTGATAAATGATATGCGACAGACATGATTGTAGGATTTACAAATGATAATATGATATAAGTTGATGCTAATGGACATATTGACATATGAGAATATGAAATGATAAGTGAATCATGATGGCTACAAATTTAAAGAGAACAAGTGTGACGTTTATATAATGTGATGCGAGATATTAATGTGATGAACGAGTATACGATGGGATATGATGACTGAGTGTGATATGTCATTTTATGGATTCGAGTCAATATGAGACTGTTGATACCTTTGTCAGTCCCCTGATATGAGATTGACGTGGATGTGACCTGCGAGATAGGTATATATATATTTATGGATAATGTTTTGCATATTGTGTGATATGCCGTACGAGACTTAGATCCGTACCCCGATATTGTATAGGTTGATAGAATCCCTACTTGTTTAAAGCCGCAGTACATTAGATTACCGTACGTGATGAGTTTTACTTGTTGATTTATCCATACTTTTGTTTAAAGGATGCCGTACAATGGATTGTACCGTACGTGATGTTGTAAGGCTGGAGGCCGATTGATAGATTCACCGACTCGGATACATATTGTAGACACGTATACCTTATAGCATTTAGTTCACGAGGTACTTTATGTTGCATTCATGTTATTCTCATTGTATTACATATACCTGTGCTAGTATACCTACACCATTATCGATGATGCGTATGTTGCACATACACAGATTGCCAGCGCATACACTTCATCATCGATAATTGCTATGTTACTACATAGTAGATCTGCTACATCATGCTATGATATACTTGCTATGTTCATATCACTGTTCCACGTTGCATGAGATATATGGACATGCTTGCATCCTATTAAATGTTGCATACATACTGACATGTACACCCACATATCTCGCTATAGCTGCATATACCCCTAAGTGGTATTGTATTGACATGTGATTTTGAGACGTCGATTATTGTGCTATTGCGCTTATGAAATGCATCATACATACTTGCTTACATTTAGATACTTATACCTTGCTACAGTTAGATGTACACCTCATATGTGTTGGAGATAGTGCCCTCAGAGTCAATTATTAGGTCACAGGTACGTGATTGTAATGATTGAGGGAGGACCTATCCCGGTAGGACAGTCTTACTCGAGATGATAGTATGCTATCTGGTTTACCTTTATCATCGTGTACTGTTTTAGGTGACCTGACACGTCGCTATTACACGTTGATAGAGCCCCTAGGATTCTTGCTTGACCACCAGCAGTATGAGGGCGATCATATAAGTGGGAGCTGGGGGTCTACAAACATATCCTTAAAAGGTCCCTAGTCGTGGGAGTTTCGAGACTGGGCATCGATACTCCATTAGTAGACTAGTGTATACAGTCGAGACCCCGACGAGGGGCGGTGGCCGGTCTCACAAGCCACTGGTGTCAGTAGGATCACCTAAGATGTATACAGGTGCTCATTGGGTTATGAGTACACCGGACAGGACTCGCCGGGAACATGCTAGTTGGTCATATACCAGACGTCAGATGGCAGTTCCCTGGTGACATGTGTGCAGGTTAGTTCATCGACCTGGGGATCGTCATTTGTCTCGTGTGAGTTCCCACTGTACTTTGATTACTACCCTACCACGGCTCAAAGGAGTCGTGCAAACAGGTTTTAGTTGGGTACAGTCCCGAGCCACATGGAGGCAGTGAGCGTATCTTCAGGGGTTCGTCTCTCCCGGTATTGGGGGTGAGGTCGTGCTGTGTCTAGGAGAGCCATTACACAAAGTCCTTGGCCAAGGCAAGGAGATTTACTGGTAGGTATTCCAGTAGTATCTCAGGGTGTTCTGGGCTACACTCCGACACGACTTGTACCGCTTTTGGGGGTCTGACTTTTACCAACCCCCTAGGCCCGCCATGCGATGCTCATAGACGAACGGACCGGACTGCACGGATATTGTCACTGACAGGCTCAGTTGGGTGTCGGGGTGAGCTTCCTCATCGACGTCCCATTTGGTCAGTACCTGGTAGCCCGTCACGTATTGGCTTATACCTCTGACGTGCTAGTGGTTAAATCCACAACCAAGGTGTTGACGAGTCTTTAGAGTCCCCCACATTCAGTTACTCAGCTTTCGGGCGAAAGGTTGTAGAGGCCGTATGGAGATATGGCAAGGTCCGATCAGATACGTGCGGTATTGCACGGATCAGGATCAGACAGTTTGTACTATAGGCCGTATGGTTATATGGCAGGGTTCGATCAGATACGTGCGGTATTGCACGGATCAGGATCGAACAGATATTACTATCCGGTTTTGGTATAAGCCGGATTCTAGTATAGTACAGTGTAGATTTTGTCTCATTGCATTTGTATTTCGGTCGGAATACAAATGCGGGTGTGTATGCACAGTATCGGGGTTTTCCTGTAATTTATTACGGGACCAGTTTTCTTGAGTTGCCAGTTTGCTTTCCGTTTCGGCCGATTTCCATTGTTCCGTTCATTGGCCGAAGATTGGTGGAGGAGGGCTTATTTGCATTGTTGCAAATAGGCATTTGTAGAAGGGGGTCTTTGCATTTTGTTGTATCATGATAGCACCCTCCTTTGACTTGCTTGACTTCATACTTCATGATGGCTTGACTTTGTTAGCATCATGGTTGTTGATGATGGTTGTGGTTGTGTGTGGTTTTTGCTTGTGATCATATTCTTTCATGATGCCCTCTTGCATCATTGCTTCCACCCACCCCTTGACCTTGCTCTCTCTCTCTCTCTCCAATCACACATGAAGGGGGGGCCGGCCATTCCTTGTAGGAATGGGATTGATTTTCATTTTGATGTGTGGAGAAAAATATGATACATTCCTTCTTGAGTATGCTCCATTTTTCTCACCTCTCTCCAAGCTCTCTTTTCCTTCACCAATGGCAATTCCACAAACCCCAAAAATGAGACTTGCTCACTATATATTCTACAACGAACCTTGGGCACGTCGAGTAGCCGGCTTCGTGCCCGAGTTGCCTCGGCATTGAGGTGGGAGCCCGTAAACGATGTAGGCAACGTGGTGCACTTCCGGCGACGAGGATGAGACGGACGGAGATCCCGCGAGGAGATCGGATTGGAGATGAAGACCGGAGGACTTGGATCGTCGGTATATCTCTTTCCCATCTTCTAGTTAGCTTAGACTTGTTAATGGTTACGATCCGGGTGTTTAGTGCGCGGTGGTGCCGGTTTGCTAAGTCCGCAAAATTTTAAGTTATTCACCGCTTCCGCATTCCGGCGTCGGATTGACGGCCGGGGCGCCGCCGTGCACTTACAGTGGTATCAGAGCCTCCCCATTAACTTAGTCTAGCTTTGTGTAATGTGTTTTTGAGTTCCGATCGATCGAAATGTCCAAAAACCCGTATTTGCCCACGACAGTTTTCTGTTAAGTTTTTTTGGTGTCCAAAATTTTTTCAGGTGACAGAAAAGTGATCTACCAAAAAATATAAGAGTTCTGTAAAAATTCGACGATGTAAAGCTACAGTGTGAGCGCGGAACCGCCGCATAAACCCCATACATGCCGCCCTTCCGCGGCTCACTGTGCACGTCACATCACCAAATTTTTACAGATGTCTTCTGGGTTTATTTCAGGGGTTTTGGAATATTAAAATTGGGCCAATTATTTCTGTGAGTGCTACAGTATTAGTTTGGGGCCCACTTGTTATTTTTTGGTCAATCGGAAAATCTTAAACACATTTTTCACAGTATTTACATTATATCTGCGACCGTGAATGTCACTCGATCGGTAAATCCTGTCTAACTGCTATAGCCCGGTTAGACGGATTTGCGAACGTGACTTTCACGTTGATGTTCTATGTATTTGCTGTGTTGTTGCGGATCGGTCGGTGGGGATAGCCTGGATGCAATGCTAGTACAGTTCTGTTGTATTATGTACATTTGATATTGCGGGGCGAGCGTCCGACATGTGGACTGCCGTCACTGCCTGTTTGTATTATTATTTTGGGGCACGACCTGGTTGCGGTCGATGTACCCGTTGTATGTATATTTTACTTTCTGTACTAGGATTGCCCCGCGGAGGGGTGCACGGATAGCCGGGTTCTGGAGGGCAACAAGCCCGCATCTCATGGCATTGAGACGGAGGGGGCTTCACTCTAGGATTGGCGGGCTATTCGCCGCACTCGTAGGGGGTACAGGTTGACCCAGGAGGGGTGCCCAAGTTACCGGATTCCGTGAAGTGCTGGGTGGTCCATTCACGGCGCTGAAGGGGGCTGCCTCGCTTCAGGTTTTGGCGGGTGACTTGCCACGCCCGTAGGGGTCTAGGATTACATTGCACAGGCTATCCACACGACCAGGGGAACGTCGGGTTTCAGCAGTGGCTCTGTGAAACCCGGGGATCCCAGATATCTGTATTGTTTCTGTGATGCTGTTCATTCTCTGTGATGTTGCATTTTATTCACGCCTTGAGCGAATATAATATATTGGTATATATATTAGTGGATGTTGTATATGTTTTGCATCCGCGCTAGTCCAGTCCCCGCTCTGTCGTTAGTTAGCTAACCTAACGGGTAATGACGGGACCCAGTGGCGAATGCGGATGGCATATACGTACATCAGTATATTTTCGTTCTTTTTGGTGTGATCAATTGATGGGACTGCATTGATTCGGATCAATGCAAGTTTAAAAACAAACCTAATCTGATGTTGTTGGAACACTTTTCAAAAAGCTGTTATTGCAAGGACGTTCACTTTTGTTTTGCATCGTGATATTCAGTTGGAATATCCTGCTCCTCAGTCGACGAGGCAAGGGCCGAGATCCCTTCACCGGGAGTGACCCCTTGGACAGAAGTTTGCGTCAGGGCATTAACTTCACTATAGCCGATTACTTTTGCTTTGCATCGCGGTATTCATTTGGAATATCCTGCACCCCATTCTACGGGGAAAGAGCCGAGATCCCTTCACCGGGAGTGACCTCTTTAGCGAAGGTTTTCGTCACTATATTTTCAAAAAGCTATCAGTTCCTTCAACGATATCAAGTTCTTTACGTTAAAGGTTTTCGCCAGAAACCATTCGTAGCCCTCCGTCGTTTCATATGGGTAGTCAATAGTATTCAAGCTGTGTTTGTTGGCCAAAGTCAAGGCACAGTGTTTGGTAGCTGTTGGTTATTCATATGCAGCATAGATAGATGCGTTGGTTTGGGACAGTCGTATAGCCTTGTTGGCCAAAGTCAAGGGCTTGTGCGGGTGGATTCGAATCAACCTGGAGAATGACGGGTAGAACTTGACATGTGACTTATGATTTGTTGGCCAAAGTCAAGGTCATAAGAGCATGGGGCAAAAATCACATCGGGAGTTTCAAAAGAACTGAAACTTGCCAGATATGCGCATACCTTCTGGAGTGTGATACCGTGAGCGGATTCCGTCACGTTATCATGCGATGATAGTTGGATCCCGATTCCCACTGATGAGTTAGTTTACTCCTCGGGTGACCCCGACTAATTCTTCTTTTAGGTTTGGAGGAGAATTTGAGGTACAGTGGGAGGTTTCCAGATTAGATAAAGTGATAACCATTCTGATCTAGGATAGAGTGCACGCTGAGTGTTTCTTCTCTCTCTCTCTTTGGCAGCGACCATTGACCCGACCCTAAGACTATGACTCAGTGACCAAATTAACCGAACCTTCTTAAACACTGGCTTTTGGATTGTCAGAGTTGCAAACCTCATTGCCACTCCTACTTTTACCCTTTTCTCCAGGACACCCCGTATTACTACGAACGTCCACTTCCATTGGACAAAACCATCGTATGGTTATATACGAACTCGAAGGGATTTATTCGAGGATGGTTTCCGGTTCTGGAGAAAACGGATAGGATTATTCAGTTGTCTTTTCCTTTTACCCTCTCTCAGGTTATGAGTACTCCTTGGTTTAGGGGTAGTACACCTATTACGCAAATTGGATTGTCTTCTTCCAAACCTTAGGCTGGTGCCGACCGGTAGGGAATGAAGAAAACCAATTAGCATAACGATGGTGTGCAGAAGGTATTAAGTTCAGACAAAGCAAGGGATTAGTAAGAGGGCAAAGTAAATTGCAACAGATATTCACGACCAAACCAAATATTTCGTTACCACTCCCACATCACCTTTGTATTTCTCCAGGACACTCCGTATCGCTACGAAGATCCACAGTTTATTTGGATACTCCATCGTATGGTTATATACGAACTCGAATGGAACTTGTTCCAGTTCGGGGATGGATTCTGGTTCAGGAGAAATAGGAATAAGGTTTATTCAGGTGTCCTTTATCTTCACCTTCTCTCATTGCGAGTGTTCCTAGGATTGGGACAGTACACCCATTATGCTTATTGGATAGTCTTCTTCCAAACCATAGGCTGGTGCCGAACGGTAGGGAAGGAAGAAAACCATTTAGCCTAAAGGGGTGTGCAGAAGGTAATGACTAAAGACATATGAAGGGATTTGGAGAGGTGGCAGAGAACTATACGGTTACAGTCGTGAATCTGGAAGAGGCATTACTAGGAATACCAGAATACCCCATCGGAACATTTCAATGTTTCAGTTTCACTGTGTAATGTTAAAGGAAAACTGATTTCCCGATTAGATACTTACTCCAGGGTATGTATTTACCAGGTACGATTCTCACATCTGTATGGTTTTACAGATGATGAGTGGGAGTAAGTTATTGGGAATTGGGTGATTATCCTCATTATATCGGGATTCGTTGTAATCGGTGATATTTGAGGAAATCACCTGGGCTGTTTGCCGGTCGGCAAATATATGGTTTTGAATATCCGCTGTTGTGCACCAATTTCAAATTGATATATCTGTACGTCTATTTTCATAGAGTGAGATATACCTTTTGATATTATGTCGATGACATTTACCTATATCAGTGGATGGTTAGGTAAGGAGCATCAAACAGCGGTGTAATTCTTCTTAACCATAAGTACAGTTTTCAACCTACGACACACAGTGAATGAGCTATCAAACTCAAGGGACTTATACAGAGTATTGTATGTTGTCCAGGGTCCATCAGGACAGAGGGGTTGGTCCTCGTACTATATTCGGTTTACTTATGACTTCTCTAGTTTTTAGACAGGTGTTTCGCGGAAACACAGAGTCCGAATTTTGAGAAGTTATAGGTATTTGAATAGAGTAGAGAACCAGGTATAGCAAGTATCGGTATTCTTCAAAGAGATCGAAGATGTAGATACTTGTGTATGGTATTCAGTTGATAGTAATGATAAAGAGATCTTGCTTCTCTTTCAGGTTACTCATAGTTGGAAGTATTCCTAAGTTGAGTAACGCTGATCGGCCTCCTTCCATTTAGTTGACATGCGCTGGGGACAGCTGCATGATTTGAATCTGGTTCAATTAAATCAGTGCCTCTGCTCCTATATGGGATATAGAACAGTTCATATCTTAACGATGTTAAGGTACGGGGAGTTGTCCGGTTTATGATTAAAACCAGACACTGGACAACTCAAGGCACGTTTCTGTAATGGCTGTTTGTGGGTTGACCCAGGCTATGACGAGGGTTGACTTTCTACCATCTGGATGAACAATAGCGATATTGTTCTAGACTCGCCACAGTTTTAATAAAAATGGATTTTTTCAGAAAACAGTAGTGGGAGTATGGTAGAACTGGAAGTGATTCCAGAACCACAAACGATTACTGAAGATTTGATAAGGAACCTAAAGATTCAATCTGGATTGACATTCCATTGGCCACTCCGCAGATAAAGTGGGTAACTTCAGGCACCCGAGAGGTACTCAGGTAGCCTCAAGGACGGTGACAGGGAAGTTCTTGTTTACCCACACTTGCCATTGTTGTTGTTCCAGGCTGCGAGACCCGGCAGGAGGATGAGTATAGCGTCGTTCTAAACTAGTTTTAGAAGTGCACGTCTATATGACTCTGGCAGAGGGTTGTCGTAGTCAGTGGGAGCAGCGGAAGCATTGGTGGACATCAGGCTTATATCTATTTATAGACTAAAGCAGATGTAGCGGAGATAGATCATCTATTTCTGATGTGACAGTCATGGGTTTGACGTCATCAGAATAGGGGATGGATCTGTTGAGAAGATAGTAGGGTGTGATATCCTGGTATTTGGATGACATACATAGAATAGGAAAAGAAATTCCTATACTACGATCGGTTATACTTTGGTCGTCACACAGTGGTTTCTCCACAAAGGAAATGGATTTTATATCAGACATACAGGTTACTGGATCTATGTTTTTAGATCTAGATTTGGGTGGTTTCCCAATCAGGGTACTTGACAGCATTCTAAGAGTATTTAGAATGGACGACTCCATGCACGGTAGTGTACCTGCAGAAGATGGAGTCACCCTCTCCAAAGGTGTCGTACAGACTAAAGGGGAGAGGGACGTGCATGATTGGCAGATCACTTGCTCAGGCAATTGAGTCAATCGTGAGATGTCAAGTACCACACCAGATGTTGTTCTTGCACTAGATGCAATAAGTCGACATTAATCCAATCCTGGAGAAACAGTCGGAAGCAGTTTTAGAACATAAGTGAATGTTCTAGGGATATGATAACGACAGCCTCATTCAGGAGACAGTTATCATTCCAGGCTTCCAAGGTGACATGGACGACAAGGAGGTTGTCAGAGTTATAGTTTTCCTTCTGATGAGGGGCAGTATTTTGGACAGGTGGTCCAAGGCAATACTGAGGGAGGCATGGCGCGCTGGGTACTGATTAAGTTCAGTTGACGATACAGTCTAAGAAGTTTGGATTTGGAGTTCATTTATGAGCTATGTCCCATCAGACATCCAGACACATCCTAAGACAGGTATTGCTCTTTTCGGGAGATAGCTTTCTCCGCGAACTTGAGATATAGAGAGACATAGAAAGAAACAACTAAGCGGATCCACTCACTGAGGCTATTCCTCGAACGCAATAGTTCCGCAAACGAGCTTTGTGAGACTGACTAGTAGAGGAGTTGGATGTTCGGTATCACACGGGCTGTGAGTAGGCGACATCGCAATAATTAGCCTTGAGTGCAAGTGGGAGATTGTTGGAGATAGTGCCCTCAGAGTCAATTATTAGGTCACAGGTACGTGATTGTAATGATTGAGGGAGGACCTATCCCGGTAGGACAGTCTTACTCGAGATGATAGTATGCTATCTGGTTTACCTTTATCATCGTGTACTGTTTTAGGTGACCTGACACGTCGCTATTACACGTTGATAGAGCCCCTAGGATTCTTGCTTGACCACCAGCAGTATGAGGGCGATCATATAAGTGGGAGCTGGGGGTCTACAAGCATATCCTTAAAAGGTCCCTAGTCGTGGGAGTTTCGAGACTGGGCATCGATACTCCATTAGTAGACTAGTGTATACAGTCGAGACCCCGACGAGGGGCGGTGGCCGGTCTCACAAGCCACTGGTGTCAGTAGGATCACCTAAGATGTATACAGGTGCTCATTGGGTTATGAGTACACCGGACAGGACTCGCCGGGGACATGCTAGTTGGTCATATACCAGACGTCAGATGGCAGTTCCCTGGTGACATGTGTGCAGGTTAGTTCATCGACCTGGGGATCGTCATTTGTCTCGTGTGAGTTCCCACTGTACTTTGATTACTACCCTACCACGGCTCAAAGGAGTCGTGCAAACAGGTTTTAGTTGGGTACAGTCCCGAGCCACATGGAGGCAGTGAGCGTATCTTCAGGGGTTCGTCTCTCCCGGTATTGGGGGTGAGGTCGTGCTGTGTCTAGGAGAGCCATTACACAAAGTCCTTGGCCAAGGCAAGGAGATTTACTGGTAGGTATTCCAGTAGTATCTCAGGGTGTTCTGGGCTACACTCCGACACGACTTGTACCGCTTTTGGGGGTCTGACTTTTACCAACCCCCTAGGCCCGCCATGCGATGCTCATAGACGAACGGACCGGACTGCACGGATATTGTCACTGACAGGCTCAGTTGGGTGTCGGGGTGAGCTTCCTCATCGACGTCCCATTTGGTCAGTACCTGGTAGCCCGTCACGTATTGGCTTATACCTCTGACGTGCTAGTGGTTAAATCCACAACCAAGGTGTTGACGAGTCTTTAGAGTCCCCCACATTCAGTTACTCAGCTTTCGGGCGAAAGGTTGTAGAGGCCGTATGGAGATATGGCAAGGTCCGATCAGATACGTGCGGTATTGCACGGATCAGGATCAGACAGTTTGTACTATAGGCCGTATGGTTATATGGCAGGGTTCGATCAGATACGTGCGGTATTGCACGGATCAGGATCGAACAGATATTACTATCCGGTTTTGGTATAAGCCGGATTCTAGTATAGTACAGTGTAGATTTTGTCTCATTGCATTTGTATTTCGGTCGGAATACAAATGCGGGTGTGTATGCACAGTATCGGGGTTTTCCTGTAATTTATTACGGGACCAGTTTTCTGGAGTTGCCAGTTTGCTTTCCGTTTCGGCCGATTTCCATTGTTCCGTTCATTGGCCGAAGATTGGTGGAGGAGGGCTTATTTGCATTGTTGCAAATAGGCATTTGTAGAAGGGGGTCTTTGCATTTTGTTGTATCATGATAGCACCCTCCTTTGACTTGCTTGACTTCATACTTCATGATGGCTTGACTTTGTTAGCATCATGGTTGTTGATGATGGTTGTGGTTGTGTGTGGTTTTTGCTTGTGATCATATTCTTTCATGATGCCCTCTTGCATCATTGCTTCCACCCACCCCTTGACCTTGCTCTCTCTCTCTCTCTCCAATCACACATGAAGGGGGGGCCGGCCATTCCTTGTAGGAATGGGATTGATTTTCATTTTGATGTGTGGAGAAAAATATGATACATTCCTTCTTGAGTATGCTCCATTTTTCTCACCTCTCTCCAAGCTCTCTTTTCCTTCACCAATGGCAATTCCACAAACCCCAAAAATGAGACTTGCTCACTACATATTCTACAACGAACCTTGGGCACGTCGAGTAGCCGGCTTCGTGCCCGAGTTGCCTCGGCATTGAGGTGGGAGCCCGTAAACGATGTAGGCAACGTGGTGCACTTCCGGCGACGAGGATGAGACGGACGGAGATCCCGCGAGGAGATCGGATTGGAGATGAAGACCGGAGGACTTGGATCGTCGGTATATCTCTTTCCCATCTTCTAGTTAGCTTAGACTTGTTAATGGTTACGATCCGGGTGTTTAGTGCGCGGTGGTGCCGGTTTGCTAAGTCCGCAAAATTTTAAGTTATTCACCGCTTCCGCATTCCGGCGTCGGATTGACGGCCGGGGCGCCGCCGTGCACTTACAATATGATGCTGCACTTGATTTTCAGAGGATTTGGGAACCGCATGATATATTTTAAAGCCGGATTCATTTAAAAGGGCGGTTTTCCCTTAATATGCTCATATTGCTGTTTTATGTTGCATATATCATATTTTCATGGATTTACGCATTTAGATATGGATTTCATGTGATTTATGGATTTGAGAACCGTGGGGATATTTTAAGAAATTTATGTATTGTTTGAAAACCTGGTTTCTCTTGATATGATATTTCAGTGCGTCCACCATGTGTTTTCTCGGTCCTGAGATTGGCATGTGAAACCCGCTTCGAGGAGCGGGTGGCACTGTCTGCGGGTACATGGTGGACCCGGTATGGTACCCCGGGATGAGAGATGATTTCGTGGTGTAGATGATGAGCCTGGCAGAGGGACCACTACCTACTGGTGATATTATTTGGACTCGGCGGATATCTAGGGGATACCAACCGGAGTCTTGTTCAAACATGCTACGTGGATTGCGGGTGTCGATGTGGACACTCAGGTTCCATGAAATGTACTGACATCAGGGCCGGTCATGGTGACGGCGCCTGACAGATGAGGATTTACGTGTCGATGCTAGATACGGGTTTCATAATGTTTCGAGTGTTGATGTGGATACTCAGGTTTCCATGATTATGTTGTGTCGTGAGGGACACACGTTGTTTTATATCCTCATATTTACCTGCATATGCTTTTATTATATTTACATGCATGAGTTGTTGTGTCAATGGTTGACACGTGGACGGGATCCACTTGCATACATGCACTGATTTTATTATGGACGGGATCCACTTGCATATATGCATTGATTTTATTGTGGACGGGATCCACTTGCATATATGCATTGATTTTATTGTTGGACGAGATCCACCTGCATACATGCATTGATTATATTGTTGGATGATTATCCACTTGCTGATAGGCATTTACCATGCGTTGGCACATATGCAGATGCGGTCACCCTAGATATCATAGTATTGCCTTTATTATATATTGACCTAAGAATCGTTGTTTATTTCGATTTCTACCTGTTGATGTTTTCTACTCACGAGTTGGCAACTCACCCCCGTTGTGCCACAGTTCTTGCAGGTTGTCCGCATGAATCAGTTGCGGCATCACTGGCACACAGCTGTTTTTGGGTGACTTGCTTGTGGTAGGTGGTATCGTGCCCCTCTTTTATTCATTATTCATATTGTATCTAGTCACTCCATCAATTCAGAAACTAGTAATTGTATATGTTGCAGACTTAGAGGACTTGTAGTTGCGAGACTTGAGCGATGGGTTTTATGTTTGCTTTTGGGATTGATGTCTTGCTTTACTTTTCCTTGTGTGGATCTTCGCCGTTGGGCGTCGTATACTTGTTTTTATGCTTGTGGTGGTTGTTTCCGCCGTTGGGCGTGATTTTCTCCCGTTTGGGATGCTTTATTTATATTCTGTATTGTACCCGTTTTCGGAGTTAGTTTTTACAAGGGAGGTGCTGCCCAAATTTTCAAAAGCTAAAACATGATTTACTATACCTTTATTTCAAAGCTTCACCTGCTTATTTCTTAAAACGATTTAGATTTCTGGGTTTCAGCTTACTTGAATTACGTTACGCATATAGACGTCGCGTGATTTAAGTGCTGGTCGCGAGCTAATATTTTGGGTCATGACAAAGTTGGTATCAGAGCGCTAGGTTTAACCTTGGTTCGAGTCTAGGTTTGACTATATGGGGTCTAGGGCGTATATATTTTGGAACTTAGGCTTGACCTTACGGAATATAGACTTGAACAAGGGGGTGTTAGATCCAAACTTTCGTTTCATAGGCTGACCCCGATTGATGGAGTATGTAGCTTGAGTAGAGTGTCGTACCGTACATATGTTCCACGGCATATTTACGATACGATACTCCACTTAAGTGACCTTAAGATGTATATATCTTGAGACTTGTGATTCTTTTCGCTTCCTTGATTTTACATCCATTTGAGATCCTTGATTTTATTCATTTACATGATCATACTCTCAATGATTCCGTTCCTCCAAATGATCATATATTCATTCTGGATCTGTTGATTCATTTCATCACTTGATCTATTTTCGTCGATACTTGTTTGAGGTTCCTGTCACCATGGTTTGAGCACAGATTGAGCTGCTGCTGGTGATACGGTCAGGGCGAGCTTGTCGTGGACGAGAACTGACCATCGTGTTTTCTGGTGACATGGGAACGTATTGATATAGTGTGGTGTTATGACCTCTCGATTGAGGCGAGTGTGCGGTTATGTACCGGATGATCAGGCCATTGTTAGAGGCTGCCTGCTGTGAGAGGACTGTTGAGGTATGGCATACCTCAGAGTTTGTGATGTCATCGACCGTGCAGATAGATGACCCAGCTGTTGCTGAGATTGTGTGATGTCGTTTCCAGAGCTTATGAGTTGAGATTCCTGGAGCTTTTACGCAGAGATGCAACAGGAGATAGCTAGTCTATCTTGAGTTGAGAGACGAAAGTGATCCGTCAAATTTGATGGATCGACGCAGGCCCAGATGAGTTGAAGATTTCCAGTGTGGAGAGTCTTACTCAGATCTAGAGTAGATCGATCCAGAGATGACGTTGTTCATTGGATGATCCGAGAGGAGATCAGTAAGTCGACCAGTTTCGGATAGAGGACCTCACCTAGATGCGATGTGAGTTGATCGAGAAAGGATGAATATAGAGTATTCCTTCGATGATTGGGATGAGTTCCTGAGGAAGTGTTCGGCTAAAGATCTTCTACAGAGTGATGAAGATACCGAGTTTGTGATTTCGAGTCCGTGCGAGAGATTCCGGATTGATTGTTACCGAGAACATTTGCAGTACGCAGATAGCATGACATGATGTCAAAGTGGACGATAATAAGGATGAGTGGAACAAGAGGTTCGTGTGTGATGCTGACGAGCTGTTGTTACTCCCCGTCGAGATTAGAGATCTGATATGTATATAGAAGCGTTGGGATACGGCCAGTTCCCTAGAAAACGTGGTGCTGAGAACGCAGATGTCCAAAAGCTTGAAAAGATTTATATATGTACCAACCTCCGTACAGTTCGGTATAGGCGAGATCGGAATAGACCTTGAGCCAGTTCCTTCCAGGACACTGCTGCAATGAGATTGCACCGAGGATCAGTTGGGTTACGTGTATTCAGAGGGCCAGAGGCCGACGCCAGTGACGTGCTGCTTTATGAGTGATCATACTAATTGACCGAGAGTTGACCTGAGGAGTGCCAGAGCGGAATCGTTTCCGTTAGCACACCTGATCGGGCAGATGAGCCGCTAGATTGCGAGATTGGTAATCCGCAGAGAAATAAGGACCCAGAGACAGAAGACGCCAAACTGTGAGCAGGAGGCAAGCAGATGTTCTTGCTCTGCCAGTTCGGGCGCACCGACTTTTTCCGACATTGTAGGAAGTGTACCTCAATGTCATTTATTGCGATTTGCGTTTTTGATCCGAGTATCACGCTTATATCGCTTGGATTTTAGTTTTGATGATTGAGTTTCAGGATATTTTTTTTTTGCACCATGGCTGCACCTACTGGGTATTTACATTTTTGTGCATAGTTATTGCACTTGATATATTTTATACACCATTGTGTTGATGTCGATTTTGTGCCTTAGCTGCACATGTTTATGTTTTCCTGGATTTCCTACAGTGGTTATGTGCAGTGGATGCACAGGATTGATATTTCGTGCAGTGGATGCAAAGGATTTGATATTTCATGCAGTGGATGCACAGGATTGATATTTCGTGCAGTGGATGCACATGATTGATATTTCGTGCAGTGGATGCACAGAATTGATATTTCGTGCACTATATCTACAGGATTTGATATTTCGTGCAGTGGATGCATAAGATTTGATATTTCATGGACTAGATGCACCGGATTCGTATTCCGTACATTTGTTGCACCCGATTTATGCCTTTGAGCATTCATTTTACCGGATTTGTGTTTTCGTGCGCGTGTGTACTTGAGATTCGTTTTCATGCATGCTACTGCACTTGATACTTATTACGGACATGACGCGCTTGGTATTGGATGCTGTGCATATCGGATTCTCTTGATTGAGATTTTATTCGTGCATGTTGGATGCACTTGACTTAGATTTTTATTCGTGCATGTGGAATGCACTTGATTTAGATTTTATTTGTGCATGATGGATGCACTTGATTTGGATTTTTGCGCATGTTGGGCGCATGATATGAGATGTGATTTATGCATACTAGATGCACTTGATTGGGATTTTCATTCATGAATGATAGTTGCACTGGATTGAGATTCTCGTGCGCTATAGATGCACTAGACGTTGTTGTCGTGCACACCTGTTATACTGGACAGATGCTTTCGTGCACCCCCGTTGCACTTAGTTTTGCATTCGTGCATATTGTAGCATTGTATTTGGATTTGATTTCCATGCGCACCAGACATACGTGATTGTTGGATACGCCTTTTGAGGCTAATTTTGCTTTTGAGCACTTTGTTTTCATGATGAGGCCCTATACTTGATAGTAGCCTAGTAGGACTGATCTAAGGACAGTACCTGAGTACTTTGCATGCATAAAAAGTTTACCAAGAGGGTTTCAAAAAGGAGCTATAGTCTCGCTATTTCTTACGTGTCTACGGGTGACATGAGCGTTTACAAAAGAAAACCTTTTGGGATATTTAAAAAGGTGGAACGTATATTTAAGCAAAAACATATATGCAAATATATTATTTCTTTACAAATGAGCGTCCGCCACTTATGCCGTAAGTTACGCATTATACGGCAATTCAGAATAAGATTATGCATATGTATTATAGTATTTGATTAGTGCATATGCGATTTCAGTAGTGGGTTTCAAAGTCTGTATCTCCTTAATGACTCCGATGATATGCGTGCGAGTCCGATGATTTGCGTGACACTTGATGGAGTTCGGTTTTGAGTTTCGTACTCATTTTCCGGCGCAAAGGATGCGCTGTGGTTTTTCTGTATATTCCGTGATTTCGGAGCCCCGTTGATTTGAGTTGATTATTGAAATGTTTTAGCATTTGGGAGTTTAAATTTAAATTCGGGGACCAAATTTATTTAAGGGGGGAAGATTGTAACCTTTCAGAAAATATAAAATAATATTTTTGGAATTTAATATTAAAATAATATTTTTCGCGAAAACTACCCGATTTGCGAAATTTGGATTTTCGTAGAGTGGTATAATTGTATACCAATATTTGAAAATTTATCGGAGAATAAAATGAATTATTTATTTTAGTGATATTTATCGGATTTTTGGGTATAATCCGTATTTTCACATTTTCCGTGACTTGTGCACATGTCATGTGCATGTGTGGATATGTGTGTTTATGTGTTAATGAGAAAAGAGAAAAGAAAAGAATGCAAAGAGAAAGCAAAGGAAATAAAGGGTTTGGGTGTGAATGGAATAGTTTTAGATGCCATGGTTAAAATGAGAGTAAAACAAGAATAGATATTTTGTAGGAGGTGAGTGTAGAAGAGATTTTTTGTGAAGAGAGAGAGAGAGGAAGACTTGGCTGCCCCATTATCTTTCTCCATTGTTTTCCTTCACCCATTTCTTCATCTCCTTCATCACACACTACCTCCATGCACCATCTTCATTTTCTTCTCAAAACCCTATACCCCCTTTATTAAAAACATGCACCCCTTCATCCTCAACACATTGGACCTTGCAAGTTTGAATTTTGAAGACTTGGGCAACTCAAGAAAGTTTTTTGGGTGCAAGAAAGGTACCCATACACTTTTAGTTAAGTATTTGTTATATATATCCTAGTTTAGTTAGATATCGGTATAAATAGGTTATGTGATCTTGGAAAATTATAAGTTGCTGTTAAATGATAAGTTGAGGTGTAGTGAGTGTTTAATTGACCTTAGCGAGTGTTTTACTGCCCAATACCTGGGTCATAAACCCAAAATACGAACTTTGAAAGTGATCGATATCGTATTTTGTGTGATTTGTGTTGGGATTTTGTAATCTGCTATGACCCGGAGGACCTGAAAAATATTTAGCGAACAAAGAGAGACGTGTAGGCAACCAGGAACCTACCCTAGAAACCTGAGCCCATTTCCCCTTGTTCTGGCCGCAAATTATTCGTTTTAGCCGCAATTTGCGGCCAAGTTGGGGTGGAATGTGATGAATTTTGTACAGTGGATTCCTCATCCTATATCTAGAGCAACCTGTTATGCAAAATTGGCTAATTTGACATGAACCAAAATCTAGGAGCATATTGAGGTGTTTTTGGGCTATGTTTCCGTATTTTGGAATTCTTGGCTTTGGTATTTGATATTGTATTGGGTCGTTGGATGTTTTTACGTCAACGACTAGGGTTGTTTGGTTGTTTTTGCATGCGTAGGCTATATGTTCTAACCTATGAGCGCACCGTATGCCGTATTGGTTTTCGGACATTGATTTTGATGGTATTGCGATATGTGTTGATATTGCAGGTACCTTCGTGTGGATTCCGAGAAGACGTAGCACATCGACTACGGCTAAGCAAGGAGTTTAGCAGGTGAGTAGATTTATATCTACAGGGGAAGTCGGGTGGATGGCGTATAGCACCCCCGCAACCATTGATATGGATTATCGTTTGATTATTTTATCCTGATAAATATATGCGACAGACATGATTGTAGGATTTACAAACGATAATATGATAGAAGTTGATGCTAATGGACATATTGACATATGAGAATATGAAATGATAAGTGAATCATGATGGCTACAAATTTAAAGAGAACAAGTGTGACGTTTATATAATGTGATGCGAGATATTAATATGATGAACGAGTATACGTTGGGATATGATGACTTAGTGTGATTTGTCATTTTATGGATTCGAGTCGATATGAGATTGTTGATACCTTTGTCGGTCCCCTGATACAAGATTGACGTGGATGTGACCTGAGAGATAAATATATATATATATATATATATATATTTATGGATAATGTTTTGCACATTGAGTAATATGTCGTACGAGACTTAGATCCGTACCCCGATGTTGTATAGGTTGATAGAATCCCTATCTGTTTAATGCCGCAGTACGTTAGATTACCATACGCGATGAGTTTTACTTATTGATTTATCCATACTCTTGTTTAGAGGATGTCGTATGATGGATTGTACCGTACATGATATTGTGAGGCTGGAGGCCGATTGATAGATTCACCAACTCGGATACATATTGTAGGCACATATACCTTATAGCATTTAGTTCACGAGGTACTTTATGTTGCATTCGTGTTATTCTCATTGCATTACATATACCTGTGCTAGTACACCTATACCATTATCGATGATGCGTATGTTGCACATACACAGATTGCCGGCTCACAGACTTCATCATCGATAATTGCTATGTCACTACACAGTAGATCTGCTACATCATGCTACGATATACTTTCTATGTTCATATCACTGTTCCACGTTGCATGAGATACACAGACATGCTTGCATCCTGTTAAATGTTGCATACATACTGACATGTACACCCACATATCTCGCTATAGCTGCATATACCCCTAATTGGTATTGTATTGACATGTGATTTTGAGACGTCGATTATTGTGCTATTGCGCTTATGAAATGCATCATACATACTTGCTTACATGTCGATACTTATACCTTGCTACAATTACATGTACACCTCATATGATGTTGCGCTTGATTTTCGGAGGATTTAGGAACCGCATGATATATTTTATAGCTGGATTCATTTAAAAGAGCGGTTTTCTCTTAATATGCTCGTATTGCTGTTTTATGTTGCCTATATCATATTTTCTTGGATTTACACATTTAGATATGGATTTCATGTGATTTATGGATTTGAGAACCGTGGAGGTATTTCAAGAAATTTATGTATTGTTTGATAACCCGGTTTCTCTTGATATGATATTTCAGTACGTCCACCATGTGTTTTCTCAGTCATGAGATTGGCTTGTGAAACCCGATTCGAGGAGCGGGAGGCACCGTATGCGGGTATATGGTAGACCCTGTATGGTACCCCGGGGACGAGAGATGATTTCGTTGTGTAGACGATGAGCAAAGCAGAGGGATCACTACCTACCGGTGATATTATTTGGACTCGGTGGATATCTGGGGGATACCGACCGGAGTATTGTTCAGACATGCTACGTGGATTGCGGGTGTCGATGTGGACACTCAGATTCCATGAGATGTACTGACATCAGGGTCGGTCATGGTGACGGCGCCTGACAGATGATGATTTACGTGTCGATGCTAGACACGGGTTTCATGATGTTTCGAGTGTCGATATGGATACTCAGGTTTCCATGATTTTGTTGTGTCGTGAAGGATACACGTTGTTTTATATCCTCATATTTACCTGCATATGCTTTTATGATATTTACATGCAGGAGTTGTTGTGTCAGTGGTTGACAAGAGGACGGGATCCACTTGCATACATGCATTGATTTTATTGTGGATGGGATCCATTTGCATATATGCATTGATTTTATTGTTGGACGAGATCCACCTGTATACATACATTGATTATATTGTTGGATGATTATCCAATTGCTGATAGGCATTTACCATGCGTTGACACATAGGCAGATACGGTTACCCTAGTTATCATAGTATTACATTTATGATATAGTTGACCTAGGAATCGTTGTTTATTTCGATTTCTACCTGTTGATATTTTCTACTCACGAGTTGGCAACTCACCCACGTTGTGCCACAGTTCTTGCAGGTTGTCCGTATGGATCAGTTGCGGCATCGCTGGCACACAGCTGTTTTCAGGTGACTTGTGTAAGTGCACGGCGGCGCCCCGGCCATCGATCCGACGCCGGAAACACGGAAACGAAAAACTTTGCAAACTAGCAAACCGGCACCACCGCGCACTTTTAACTCGGATCGGGCCATTAACCTAGCTACTAGCAAACTACAAGATGGGTGAAGAGATATACCAAGCGATCTGTGTCCTTCGGTCTTCGTCTCCAATCCAATCTCCCGCGGAATCTCCGGTCGTCGCCTCCTCGTCGAAACGGGCACCACATCACCGGGTTCTTTTACGGGCTCCCACCTTTGGACCGAGGAAACTCGGGCGTGAAGTTGGCGAGCCGACGCGTCCAAGAGATGCTGTAGGTGTAGTGTAGAAAGGTTGTCTCATTTGGCATTGAAGTTGCCTTTGGATGGAGATAAAGAAAAGAGATGAACTTGGGAATTTTTGTGGCAAGCTAAAATGAGATGAATGATACTTTTTCCCACACCAAAATCAAATGAACCTCTCTCCTCCCTCCTAATGTGGCCGGACCCTTAAGATAAAATGGTGGAGGGAAAAACAAAACAAGAAGGAAGGTAAGTGTAGTAAAAGCAAAGGGGTGACCACATCCAAAAGAAATGATAACCATATCATATCAATTTCTAATCCATCCTAATCACCATTTAATGCAAGCAAAGTGATGGAAAAAGAATATAATCATGAAGCCACATAATGTAAGAAAACCCCTCCACAAAATGTTATTTGCACACTTGCAAATAACCCCCTCCATCGGAAAGTCCGGCCGTAAAGGAACAAAGGAAAACCGGCCGGAACGGAATGCAAACTGGCAACTTCAGAAAACTGATCCCGTAATAAATTACAGGAAAACCCCGCTACTGCATATACATGCTCGCATTTGTATTCCCACTGAACACAAATGCAAAGAGACAAAACTACACAGTCTAATACTAGGATCCGGCTTAAACCAAAGCCGGCTAGTAAAATCCGTCCGATCACGATCCGTGCAATACCGCGCGTATCTGATCGATCCCTGCCATATCTCCATACGGCCTCTACAGCGTTTCTCCCGAAACTTGAGAAACTGGTCTGTGGGGGACTCTAAAGACTCGTCAATAACTTGGTTGTGGATTTAACCACTAGCACGTCAGAGGTATCAGCCAATACGTAACGGGATACCAGGTATTGACCAAAAGGGACGTCGATGAGCGAACTCATCCCGACACCCTACTGAGCCTGTCAGGGACAATATCCGTACAGTCCGGTCCGTTAGTCTATGAGCATCGCATGGCGGGCCTAGGGGATTGGTAAAAGTCAGACCCCCAAAAGCAGTACAAGTCGTGTCGGAGTGTAGCCCAGAACACCCTGAGATACTACTGGAATACCTACCAGTAAATCTCCTGCCTTGGCCAAGAACTTTTTATGTACTGGCTCTCCTAGACACAGCGCGACCTCACCCCCAATACCGGGAGAGACGAACCCCTGCAGATCAGCTCACTGCCTTCATGTGGCTCGGGACTGCACCCAACTAAAACCTGTTTGCACGTCTCCTTTGAGCGTGGTAGGGTAGTAATCAAAGCACAGTGGGAACTCACACGAGACAAATGACGATCTCAGGTCGATAAACTAACCTGTACACATGTCACCAGGGAACTGCTATCTGATGTCAGGTATAATACCAACTAGCAGGTTCCCGGCGAGTCATGTCTGGTGTACTCATAACCCAATGAGCACCTGTATACATCTTAGGTGAACCAACTAACACCAGTGGCTTGTGAGACCGGCCACCGCCCCTCGTCGGGGTCTCGACTGTATACACTAGTCTACTCTGGAGAATCGATGCCCTGTCTCGAAACTCCCTCGATTAGGGACCTTTTAAGGATGTGCTTATAGACTCCATCTCTCACGTATATGATCGCCCTCATACTGCTGGCAGTCAAGCATGAATCCTAGGGGCTCTATCAACGTGTAATAGCGACTCGTAAGGTCACCTAAAGCAGTACACGATGATAAAGATAAACCAGATAGCATACTATCATCTTGAGTAAGACTGTCCTACCGGCATAGGTCCTCCCTCAATCATTGCAATCACGTGCCTGCGATCCAATAATTGACTTTGAGGGCACTATATCCAACAATCTCCCACTTGCACTCAAGGCTAATTATTGCGATGCCGCATACTCACAGCCTGTGTGATACCGAACACCCAACTCCTCTACTAGTCAGTCTCACAAAGCTCGTTTGCGAAACTATTGCGTCCGAGGAATAGCCTCAGTGAGTGGATGCGCTCTGATGTTTCTTTCTATGTCTCTCTCTATCTCAAGTTCGCGGAGAAAGCCATCTCCCGAAATGAGTAATACCTGTCTCAGAATGTGTCTAGATATCTGATGCGACCTAGCTCATAAGTGAACTCCAAATCCAAACTTCTTAGACTGTGTCGTCAACTGAACTTAATCAGTATCCTGCGCCATGCCTTCCCTCAGTATCCACCTGGAACACCTGTCCAAAATACCGCCCCTCGTCAGAGGGAAAACTATAACTCTGACAGCCACTCTGCCATCCAGGTCACCTTGGAAGCCTGGAATGATAACCGTCTCCTAAAGGAGGTTGTCGTTATCATATCCCTAGAACATCCACTTATGTTCTAAAACTGCTTCCGATCATTTCTCCAGAATTGGATTAATATCAACTTATTGCATCTACTGCAAGAACAACATCTGGTGTGGTACTTGACATCTCATGATTGACTCAATTGCCTAAGCAAGTGATATGCCAATCTTGCACATCCCTCTCCACTTTAGTCTGTAAGACACCTTTAGAGAGGGTGACCCCATCATCTGCAGGTATACTACCGTGCCAGGAGTCGTCCATTCTAAATACTCTTAGAATGCTGTCTAAGTACCCTGATTGGGAAACCACCCAAATCTAAATCTAAAACCATAGATCTAGTAACCAGAATGTATGATATAATATCCAAGTCCTTTGTGGAGAAACCACTGTGTGACGACCAAAGTATAACCGATCGTAGTATAGGAATATTACTTCCTACTCTGTGTATGTCATCCAAATAGCAGGACATCACACCCTACTACTTTCTTAACAGATCCATCCCCTATTCTGATGAAGTCAAATCTATGACTGTCACATCAGAAATAGATGATCTATCTCCGCTGTATCTGCTTTAGTGTATAAATAGACATAAGCCTGATGTCCACCAATGCTTCCGCTGCTCCCACTGACTACGACAACCCTCTGGAAGAGTCATATAGGCGTACACTTCTAAAGCCAGTTTAGAACGACGCTATACTCATCCTCTTGCCGGGTCTCGTAGCCTGGAACAATAGAAATGGCAAGTCTGGGTAAACAAGAACCTCCCTGCCACCGTCCTTGAGCATACCGAAGTACCTCTCGAGTGCCTGAAGTTACCCACCATATCTGCGGAGTGGCCAATGGAATGTCAAACCAGATTGAATCTTTAGGTTCTTATCAAATCTTCAGTAATCGTTTGCGGTTCTGGAATCACTTCCAGTTCTACCATACTCCCATTACTGTTTTCTGAAAAAATCCATTTTTGTTAAAACTGTGGCGAGTCTAGAACAATATCACTATTGATCTTCCAGATGGTAGAAAGTCAACCCTCGTCATAGCCCGGGTCAACCCACAAACAGCCAATAGAGAAACGTGCCTTGAGTAGTCCAGTGTCTGGTTTTAAGCATAAGCTGGACAACTCCCCGTACCTTAACAACGTCAAGATATGAACTGTTCTATATCCAATACAGAAACAGAGGCACTGATTTAATTGAACCAGATTCAAATCATGCAGCTGTCTCCAGTGCATGTCAACTAAATGGAAGGAGGCGGATCAGCATTACTCAACTTAGGAATACTTCCAATTATGAGTAACTTGAAAGAGAAGCAAGATCTCTTAATCATTACTATCAACTGAATACCATACACAAGTATCTACATCTTCGATCACCTTGAAGAATCCTGATACTTGCAACATCCGGTTCTCTACTTTATTCTTATACCTATAACTCCTCAAAACTTAGACCTTGCATTTCTACGAAACACATGTCTAAGAACTAGAGAAGTCATAAGTAAACAGAATATAGTACGAGGACCAACCCCTATGTCCTAATGGACACTGGACAATATACAATACTCTGTATAAGTCCTCTGAGTCTAGTGACTCATTCACTGTGTGTCGTAGGTTGAAAACTGTACTTATGGTTAAGAAGAATTACACCGCTGTTCAATACTCCTTACCTAACCATCCACTGATATAGGTAAATGTCATAGACATAATTTCAAAAAGGTATATCTCACTCTATAAAAATAGACGTACAGATATATCAATTTGAAATTGGTGCACAACAATAGATATTCAAAACCAAATATTTACCGTCCGGCAAACAACCCAGATGATTTCCTCAAATATCACCAATTACAACGAATCCCGATATAATGAGGATGATCACCTAATTCCCAATAACTTACTCCCACTCATCATCTGTAAAACCATACAGATGTGAGAATCATACCTGGTAAATACATACCCTGGAGCAAGTGTCTAATTGGGAAATCAGTTTTCTTTTAACAATACACAGTGAATACTGAAACATTGAAATGTTTCGTAGGGGTATCCCGGTATTCCTAGTAATGACTCTTCCATTATCCAGATTCACAACTGTAACCGTATAATTCTTTGCCACACCTCCAAATCCCTTTTTATGTCTTTAGTCATTACCTTCTGCACACCCCTTTAGGCCAAATGGTTTTCTTCCTTCCCTACCGTTCGGCACCAGCCTATGGTTTGGACGAAGACTATCCAATAAGCGTAATGGGTGTACTGTCCTAGTCCTAGGAACACTCGCAATGCGAGAGAAGGTGAAGATAAAAGAAAACCGAATAAACCTTATTCCTATTTCTCCTGAACCAGGATCCATCCCCGAACTGGAACAAGTTCCTTTCGAGTTCGTATATAACCATACGATGGATTATCCAATAAACTTGGGATCTTCGTAGTGATACGGAGTGTCCTGGAGAAATACAAAGGTGATTTAGGATTGGTGAAGAAATATTTGGTTTGGTCGTGAATAGCAGTCGCAATTTACTTTGCCCTCTTACTAATCCCTTTCTTTGTCTTAACTTAATACCTTCTGTACACCGTTTAGGCTAATTGGCTTTCTTCATTCCCTACCGTTCAGCACCAGCCTAAGGATTGGAAGAAGACTATCCAATTTGCGTAATAGGTGTACTATCTCCTAAACCAAGGAGTACTCGAAACCTGAGAGAAGGTAAAAGGAAAAGACAACTGAATAGTCCTATTCGTTTTCTCCAGAACCGGAAACCATCCTCGAATTCCTTCGAGTTCGTATATAACCATACGATGGTTTTGTCCAATGGAAGTGGACGTTCATAGTAATACGGGGTGTCCTGGAGAAAAGGGTAAAAGTAGGAGTGGCAAAGAGGTTTGCAACTCTGACAATCCAAAAGCCAGTGTTTAAGAAGGTTCGGTTAATTTTGGTCACTGAGTCATAGTCTAGGGTCGGGTCAATGGTCGCTGCCAAAGAGAGAGAGAAAAGAAACACTCAGCGTGCACTCTAACCTAGATCAAAATGGTTATCACTTTATCTAATCTGGAAACCTCCCACTGTAACCTCAAATTCTTCTCCAAACCCAAAAGAAGAATTAGTCGGGATAACCCGAGGAGTAAACCAACTCATCAGTGGGAATCGGGATCCAACTATCATCGCATGATAACGTGATGGAATCCGCTCACGTTATCACACTCCAGAAGGTATGCGCATATCTGGGAAGTTTCAGTTTCTTTAGAAACTCCCGATGTGATTTTTGCCCCATGCTCTTATGACCTTGACGAAGGCCAACAAATCATAAGTCACATGTCAAGTTCTACCCGTCATTGTCCAGGTTAATTTGAACCCACCCGTACAAGCCCTTGACGAAGGCCAACAAGGCTATACGACTGTCCCAAACCAACGCATCTATCTATGCAGCAGAAAGGTAACAAGCAGCTACCATACACTATGCCTTGACGAAGGCCAACAAACATAGCATGAATACTACGTGTTACCCGTCTGAAACGACGGAGGGCTACGAATTGTTTCTGGAGAAAACCTTTAACGTAATGAACTTGATATCGTTGAAGGAACCGGATAGCTTTGTAAAAATATAGTGACGAAAACCTTTGCTAAAGAGGTCACTCCCGGTGAAGGGATCTCAGCTCTTTCCCCGTAGAATGAGGTGCAGGATATTCCAACTGAATACCACGATGCAAAGAAAAAGTAATCGGCTATAGTGAAGTTATTGCCCTGACGCAAACTTTTGTCCAAGGGGTCACTCCCGGTGAAGGGATCTCGGCCCTTGCCTCGTCGACTGAGGAGCAGGATATTCCAACTGAATACCACTATGCAAAACAAAAGAGAACGTCCTTGCAATAACAGCTTTTTGAAAAATGTTCCAACAACATCAGAATAGGTTTGTTTAGCTTGCATTGATCCGAATCAACGCAGTCCCATCAATTGATCACACCACAAAAGAACGAAAATAATGATGTACGTATATGCCATCCGCATTCACGACTGGGTCCTGTCATCACCCGTTAGGTTACTTAACTAACGACAGAGCGGGGACTGGACTAGCGCGGATGCAAAACATATACAACATCTACTAGTATATATATCAATATATAATATTTCGCTCAAGGCGTGATAAAAAATGCAACATCACAGAACAATACAGATATCTGGGATCCCCGGGTTTCATAAAGCCGCTACAGAAACCCGACGTTCCCCTGGTCGTGTGGATAGCCTGCGTAATGAAAATCCTAGACCCCTATGGGCGCGCTAAGTTACCCGCCAAAACCTGAAGCGAGGCAGCCCCCTTCAGCTACGTGAATGGACCACCCAGCACTTCACGGAATCCGGTAACTTGGGCACCCCTCCTTGGTCCAACCTGTACCCCCTATGAGTGCGGCGAATAGCCCGCCAATTCTAGAGTAAATCCCCCTCCGTCTCAACGCCATGAGATGCGGGCCCGTTGCCCTCTAGAACTCGGCTATCCGTGCACCCCTCCGCGGGGTAATCCTAGTAAAGAAAGTAAAATATACATACAATGGGTACATCGACCTCAACCCGGTCGTGCCCCAAAAGAATAATACAAACAGGCAGTGACGGCAGTCCACAGGTCGGACGCTCGCCCCGCAACATCAAATGTACATATAAAACAAAACTGTTCTAACATTGTATCCAGGCTATCCCTCACGACCAATCCACAACATCACAGCACAACACAGAACATCAACGTGAATGTCACGTTCGCAAATCCATCTAAAAGGGCTATAGCAGATAGACTGGATTTACCGATCGAGTGACATTCACGGTCGCAGATATAATGTAAATACTATGAACTAATGTGTTTAAAATTTTCGATCGATCAAATTTACCCAAGTGGGCCCCCAAGCACTACTGTAGCACTTAAAGAAATTCTGGACCCAAAAAGAATATTCCAAAACCCCAATTTCACTGTAAAAAGATCACTGTGGAAAAATGGTGCAGTGAACTCACTGAGCTGCGGCGGAACCGCGGCGCCAAGGGGGTTTTGGCCGCGGTTCCACGGCAGTTCTACAGTATCACTCTACCAAATTTTCACAGATGTCTTAGAATTTCCTGCACAGTATTCTGAAACAACCTGAAAAATTTTTAGAGCCCAAAAAATTTCGACAGAAACCTATGCAATGGAAATCGGGTTTTCGGAAATTAGTTCGATCGAACTTGTAAACACATTAGACCAAGCTAGACTAGGTTAACGGCATGGCTCTGATACCAATGTAAGTGCACGGAGGCGCCCCGACCGTCGATCCGACGCCGGAAACGCGGAAACGAAAAACTTTGCAAACTAGCAAACCGGCACCACCGCGCACTTTTAACCCGGATCGGGCCATTAACCTAGCTACTAGCAAACTACAAGATGGGTGAAGAGATATACCAAGCGATCCGTGTCCTTCGGTCTTCGTCTCCACTCCAATCTCCCGCGGAATCTCCGGTCGTCGCCTCCTCGTCGAAACGGGCACCACATCGCCGGGTTCTTTTACGGGCTTCCACCTCTGGACCGAGGCAACTCGGGCGCGAAGTTGGCGAGCCGACGCGTCCAAGAGATGCTGTAGGTGTAGTGTAGAAAGGTTGTCTCATTTGGGGTTGAAGTTGCCTTTGGATGGAGATAAAGAAAAGAGATGAACTTGGGAATTTTTGTGGCAAGCTAAAATGAGATGAATGATACTTTTTCCCACACCAAAATCAAATGAACCTCTCTCCTCCCTCCTAATATGGCCGGCCCCTTAAGATAAAATGGTGGAGGGAAAAACAAAACAAGAAGGAAGGTAAGTGTAGTAAAAGCAGAGGGGTGACCACATCCAAAAGAAATGATAACCATATCATATCAATTTCTAATCCATCCTAATCACCATTTAATGCAAGCAAAGTGATGGAAAAAGAATATAATCACGAAGCCACATAATGCAAGAAAACCCCTCCACAAAATGTTATTTGCACACTTATAAATAACCCCCTCCATCGGAAAGTCCGGCCGTGAAGGAACAAAGGAAAACCGGCCGGAACGGAATGCAAACTGGCAACTTCAGAAAACTGATCCCGTAATAAATTACAGGAAAACCCTGCTACTGCATATACATGCCCGCCTTTGTATTCCCACTAAACACAAATTCAAAGAGACAAAACTACACAGTCTAATACTAGGATCCGGCTTAAACCAAAGCCGGCTAGTAAAATCCGTCCGATCACGATCCGTGCAATACCGCGTGTATATGATCGAACCCTGCCATATCTCCATACGGCCTCTACAGCGTTTCGCCCGAAACTTGAGAAACTGGTCTGTGGGGGACTCTAAAGACTCGTCAACACCTTGGTTGTGGATTTAACCACTAGCACGTCAGAGGTATTAGCCAATACGTAACGGGCTACCAGGTATTGACCAAAAGGGACGTCGATGAGCGAACTCATCCTGACACCCTACTGAGCCTGTCAGTGACAATATCCGTACAGTCCGGTCCGTTCGTATATGAGCATCGCATGGCGGGCCTAGGGGGTTGGTAAAAGTCAGACCCCCAAAAGCGGTACAAGTCGTGTCGGAGTGTAGCCCAGAACACCCTGAGATACTACTGGAATACCTAACAGTAAATCTCCTGCCTTGGCCAAGGACTTTTCATGTAATGGCTCTCCTAGACACAGCGCGACCTCACCCCCAATACCGGGAGAGACGAACCCCTGCAGATCCGCTCACTGCCTCCATGTGGCTCGGGACTGTACCCAACTAAAACCTGTTTGCACGTCTCCTTTGAGCGTGGTAAGGTAGTAATCAAAGCATAGTGGGAACTCACACGAGACAAATGACGATCTCAGGTCGATGAACTAACCTGTACACATGTCACCAGGGAACTGCTATCTGACGTCAGGTATAATACCAACTAGCAGGTTCCCGGCGAGTCCTGTCCGGTGTACTCATAACCCAATTAGCACCTGTATACATCTTAGGTGAACCAACTGACACCGGTGGATTCTGAGACCAGCCACCGCCCCTCGTCGGGGTCTCGACTGTATACACTAGTCTACTCTGGAGAATCGATGCCCTGTCTCGAAACTCTCTCGACTAGGGACCTTTTAAGGATGTGCTTATAGACTCCAGCTCTCACGTATATGATCGCCCTCATACTGCTGGCAGTCAAGCATGAATCCTATGGGCTCTATCAACGTGTAATAGCGACTCGTAAGGTCACCTAAAGCAGTACACGATGATAAAGATAAACCAGATAGCATACTATCATCTCGAGTAAGACTGTCCTACCAGCATAGGTCATCCCTCAATCATTGTAATCACGTGCCTGTGATCCAATAATTGACTCTGAGGGCACTATATCCAACAACTTGCTTGTGGTAGGTGGTACATGTTGGATCGTTCCCCTATTGTATTCATTATTCATAATGTATCTAGTCACTCCATCAATTCAGAAACTAGTAATTGTATATGTTGCAGACTTAGAGGACTTGTAGTTGCGAGACTTGAGCGATGGGTTTTATTTTCGCTTTTGGGGTTGATGTCTTGCTTTACTTTTTCTTATGTGGATCTTCGTCGTTGGGCGTCGTATACTTGTTTTTATGCTTATGGTTGTTGTTTCCACCGTTGGGTGTGATTTGCTCTCGTTTGGGATGCTTTATTTATATTCTGTGTTGTATCCGTTTTCGGGGTTAGTTTTTACATGGGAGGTGCTGCCCAAATTTTCAAAAGACAAAACATGATTTACTATACCTTTATTTCACAGCTTCACCTCTTTATTTCTTAAAAAGGTTTAGATTTCTGGGTTTCATCTTACTTGAATTACGTTACGCCTGTAGATGTCGCGTGATTTAAGTGCTGGTCGCGAGCTAATATTTTGGGTCGTGACATGGAGACCACGTTGGAGAACAAGTTATGTACTAATTTAATTCTACAGTCCCTACCTTCTACTTACACTGTAATGACTCCGTTTTAATGTACAGAAATTTTTTCTAGAAGTTAATGTACAAATGGGGTATTTTCAATTCTGTGTATGCTATAAGTATTTAATTTGCTTTTGAATAATAAGAAAGCACTTGTAGCTCATTGCTAAAGCCTTGCACTGCTGTGACTTACCCCTTGTTTTCAAATCCCCTCAGCCACGTATATTTTTTTGCTGATTTCTCTTTTAAACTTTTAGAAGCTCAAAAGTTTACACGTGCAGAACACGTAAAAATGAAAGTTCTCAGAAATCAAACATATGCACAGAGATATATGAGACGACCTCGACACGTGGCACAAATCCCACACCCCAACTCAACCAAACAACCGGCGAAGATCGCCCCAAGACCGGCGCCGCCGGGTGAAACCGTGGGTAATGCCTCCAATTTTTGCCCTATCACCCCTTGGCAGCCCCCCACTACTCTTATTCTATTCGATTTTTTTGCACATTAACAGGGAGTGTTAATTCATCTCTTTAATCTAAGATTTAATACATTTTTAATTCTCTATTCGCACCCTAAACCCTAATTCTATCCTATAAATACCACCATAAACTTTGTCCCTCCTCATTCAAAAATCCATTGCCAAAACTCTCTAAATTTTCCAAGTCCAAAAGTTATACAAGTGGAGTTAGCCAAGGTCAAAGTTCCGGCGAAAATTCGGGACAAATCCGGAGACGACGCGACTCCACGACACCTTCGAAAGTTCCTTCTATCTCCCTTTTCTTCTCCAAATCAGTAAGTCCCCTCCCCCTTTTAACGTTTTATAAATCGTTTAGGTGAAATTTCTGATAATCGGTAAAATAACTGGTGTTTTCCGTAAAAAGAAAGATATAATTATTTGTTAACATAGACTTAAATATACTTATTCTAACTATGTAATAGCTAGTATTTGGTATTTAATTAGTCACTTATTAATTGTTAGTTTTCTTAAATATTTTTCCATAATTAATTATTTTTAATATTATTTTAACCTTTCACTTATACATTTAATTAGTGTAAATTACAAATGGGAATGGATTAATTACACAAATGTGAACTATGACAACCTAGAATCTATTTTGTAATATATTCTTTCTTATAAATTTTCTTCATGGTTCTAGATGTTTTAAGGAAAGCTAGATAAAAAAAATGAAAGTAAAATTATAAGATTTGAATAATGAAGTATGGTGAGTTTTGACTTGGACACACACACACACTCTCACCACTCACCTTCACCCTCCCCCCCCCCCCAATTCTCATGTGTTGGCCGAACTTGGCAGCCCCTCTCCCCATTGTTTCATCTCATTCCAACCCTAAATTCTCACCAAAAATAAAATTGAAAGAATAAAGAAATGAGGTATGGGGGTATTTTCGTAACTTGGGACTTTCTACACACACACACATACACACTTCACTCTCTTTCCCCTTCCTTAATGCCGAGCCCAACCTGCAGCAGCCCCTCCCCAATTCCCCACTTCATTTTCCATCAAAAATCCCCAAAATTCCATCAAAAAACTTCACTAATTCTTCATTTAACCTTTACCCATTATTCCTTGGCCAAATCTAGCATGGATCTTAGAGCAAAATGGTTTTTGGGAGGCTAAGTTTGCATGTTTAATCTAAAAGTTTATAATGTATAATCTTACTCTAATTGTTACCTTGCTAGTATTTGTTGTAATCTAATTTATTTAGGTGTTTAAATATCGTTTTAATTTCAAGATTTGGTTTTCAAGAGAAGGGTTGGGATCAAGTTAGGGTTTTTATCATTTGAAAAGGGTTACAATGTGTAGTTTAATATTTTTAGGCATGCAAAACCTAATCTAGTTGCTAATTTGTTATCTGTTACTTTTAATTTATCTTAATTATATAATCTTGCAAACTAAATTTTTGTGATTAAGGTAAATAGGTGAGATTAAAATATAGTTAGTAATTGTGTGGATTAATTAAGATTTTAAGTGAGCTTTGTGGCCACCAGTTTTGTTGAAACATCAAGATTTGAACTAAAATGGTAAATTGATGCTTACTAGGTTTTTGGGATTAATCGATTTTAATTAAGTTTGAGGTTTTGATGATTTACTACCTATTTCCTAAGATATTTAATGTGTTGTGAATGTGCGATTGGGTTCTAGGCTTGGTAGTTGCTACGTATAGCGACCCTAGTTGTGGTTTATGGCGTTGTCGCGAGAGCGTTCTGTGCACCAAGTGCATGCGCGTTGTTGATTTGCATCATTTGTGTCCACGACTATTTATATATCTATTCTCTTATTTACTTGTGTGCATTTCTAAGATCGGATGCAGAGGCGTCAGATGTGGCGCGGAAAAAGGAAAGGCAGTGATTGGATCAGTTCAGCCGAGACGTCCCATTGAGTAGATATACACATCTACGGGGGGATCGTTTGGATGGCGCGAGGCGCCCGATAATTAGGAATGATGAGTAGTTCTTGCATCTATATGTATATTCTTAAATCATCCATATCATGGCATATTCATATTCTTAATTACGATGTTATTCATTAGGACACTTGCACCATTACCATTGGTTCATGCCGCACGTGCACTATTCATGCGAACACATATGCCTTTGGTAATTGCTATGTCATGGACACTATAGAACTTGCGTAAAATCAATATCGGTGCATTGCATCATGTATTATATGTAGATTGTTAGTCATCCGCCTCATCGCATTATCATTCATACATAGTTTTCTAGCCATGCATCACATGGCAGGTTATTGATAATTTGGACATCCATTATTACCGCCACGTTTATATAAATTGATTCTTCTTAGGGATATCAGTATTTATGAGATTTTTGGATTTTGGGGGAAACCGCAAGAATTTTATAAACTCATTATCTTTAAAATTACAAGTTGTGGTTTTTCTCGTGATATGATGATATGGGCCGATCCGGACTGTCGGAGTCCGAGATAGTTTAGCGTGGCTGATATCTTTAGGATACCGACCGTGGTCGTGATATGATGATATGGGCCGATCCGGACTGACGGAGCCCGAGATAGTTTGGCACGGTGGATATCTGTAGGATACCGACCGTAGTCGTGATATGATGATATGGGCCGATCCGGACTGACGGAACCCGGGATATTGAGGATTTTGTGTCGATACTTAACACGGGTTTTCTGTTGATTTCACTGATGACATTCCAGTTTTTATTATACAAATGGTTTTTCTAAGCTAAAAATAAAGATTTTTTCATACCAGACATGTTCAGGTTTCGTGTTTGATTATGCATTCATGTTGCATTCATACTAGTATATCGTATCATATTGATATATGTAGGTTGTGACGCATTTGCGTGCATGCTTACGATAGCCTTATTAGATTTACTTACTACTCACGAGTTGCAACTCACCCATGCCGTGCCACAGTATCTTGCATGTCCGACCTGTCAGCACAGTAGCGGCGGGCGCACTTCCTCATTTTGTTCCTTTTGCTTGAACTTGCGGCATTGCTCGTAGGTGGGTCGCAAGGATATTTTATTCCATCATGTATATTATTTTGTATCTAGTATACTCCATCTACCCTTGTATATTGGACTAGACAGTGAGACTCGTGAGACTTGTTGTGTTTTGGTGTCGATGCTCACTTGAGCCGACGTGGTGTTTCTCATTTCTTACTTTCAGATGCTTATTTCGCACTTTTGATATACATATTTCATGTGGTTGTGATTCCGCCTTTGGCGAAGAGCTAGCTCCCGCTTGGGGATGCCTGTATTCATCATTTATATGTATTTTCATATGTTGTGCCCGTTTGAGAGCCAGTATTTACAAAGGAGACTCTGCCGAAATTTTCGGGAAAATATGATGTTGCTTTTAAATGTTTAATGTCACTTATTTTTGTTCAAACCACTTGCTTTAAAACAAGTTTTCCTTCACTCTAATTGTTAAGCGGTTTAGTTTTTTTGGGCTTTGGCTTACTTAGATTACATTACACCTTTAGACGTTTTGTAATTTAAGTGCCAGTCACGTTCCGTACCTTCGGGTCGTGACACCCCTCTTCTCATTCTAATCTAAAACACTCTCATTTCAAAACTCGTCGGAAGCGTAGTTATTCCGACTTCCGATTCTTTTTTCTTTAAAAACCTAAATTTTCTTAATAACAAACCTACTAATTCTTTATATATTGTTTAGAAATCATAACCAAACACTTTAGAACAAGTTTCATCTCAAAATAACATGTTATGCAACTTTTATCACATTTTTATGATTAAATACCACAAACTTTACATTCTACATATTTCATTATATTTCTTTGCATTACCTTTAGAAAACTCACAAGGTAATAACCTATCTCATCACAACACTCATTCTTGACTTAGAACGATGGCTTTTGGAACTTTAGTTTGTTGGATAATTACAGGTTTACAATAAAATACCCTAAACTATTACAAAACCGTATTCTTTAAATTATCTTATTTAAATTCCATACGATTAAGTCCTTACAACCGATTTTTGGGAATCCGACTTGGTTGGTGCAGGTTATTGCAAATCCATCGGACTAGTAGGGCGAGATGCAAACCTCCTCACGGAGCATACGATCTCGATGGGATTCGTATTACAATTTTAAGAAAAACGTGATTTCTATTAATAAATAAATTCTATTTTTTATAAATATATATATATATATATATAAATACTATCAAAATATGTAATTTAAATATATTATATATATTCCATGTTTTTTTTAAATCAGAAAAGTCACAAAAGATCATGAAAATACCATCACATTCAATACAAGTCAAATTACAAGAAAATACCATAGACTATTCAAAGTTAGGTTTGTATCCACTAAAATATTTCATTTTATAAAAATTATAACTATGAAAACCCTAAAGACAATAAATAAATAATTGAGGTTTATTTTGAAAATATATCAAAACTATTTTTCATAAAACCCCCTCAAGTTATATTAATTTACAATAAGGACCCTAGTAAACATAGGTTTAAGCGGGACCAGTTCTCTTGAGCCTCAGGGAGCCGGAGAATATGGGTGCTTGCCTATCTAAGGTAGACAAACTAAAAACGGTGTTATCAATACGGTAATTGTCTTGAAAAAAGACATAAATCCTGTCGTCCATGTGCAGCAGTTAGCGATAACTCCAAAAACTAATTCAGGATTTCAATTCTATTTAAGTGTCTGACTCAGGCGGTGTCTCAGTCTAATCTGAATCAATCTATCCTTGAATATGATTCAAGTATAACTCCAATTCAACATGAATTCATTTATACCAGAATTCAATCAATATCAACATGAACATGATTTGACAGAACCATGGATATACATTTGCTGGTCTACATGAGTATCTGTCTATATCCTTTCCATTTACATGAACTACTAATATCATGCTTTCGGCAAGTCTTACATCTATTAAAAAAATGATATACATCAATACATAATACATTATGGGGTTTTAAAAGGGTAGTTTGGTACGGAATGTGTTAGAAGTGGCACGAGACGGTCACTTTAATACACCTAACCTGAATATCCATTGCTGTTATTCCGTAGCTTAACGGTTTCCTTGTGCTCCGTATATCTTAGTCTACGAAATAGTTGGACACCTCTCGTATACACTGCATATTCTGTACCAAGTTACAAACAACTGCATTAACATAACAAACTCACAATACACCAGTTATATTCTTATATCTATCTATTATATTCCTACTTTTCTTTGGGACTTACCGAGTGATTGTTCGCTGACGACATTCCTTCTCTGTTCTTTCTTTGGAATATTGTCAGGTGTATCCGACTCACTGGAGATAGAGCCCAATTCAGAGGAATTGGATCAGTTCAGCGAGGATCCTGAGTTCTATACTCTTGTATATACTTTACTTTCATGTTCATGCCATTATTTAGGCATTGCTTTCATCATTGTATTTACTTTTCAGTTATATTGTATAGAAATGTTTAATAAATAAAAGTTGTTGTTCATTTAAATTTCATGTCTTCTTGTGTATATTTATATTATATTGCTTAGTTACGCTTAGCCTGTTTACTTCTGAGTAACTACGTAGCGGGCCAGTCATGTCTCCTTACCCGTACACTGGGAAGCGGGGCCTGACAGGTTTTGTTGGCAGCCCATGCAGGTTAGTTCTGCATGGACATGCAGGTCAATTATGCATGAAGTCCTAAACAATATAACACATGAATCAGCGGCTAAAAACATTCTTTACATTTCATATTTCTTGAATCTTACAATTTCATATTCTTTGAATCTATCCTAACCCTATTTTTTTCTTTCAAGGTTATGGATTCTCCAAATAATACAAACACAAATGTCAACAACACACCACCACCACCTCTTCCACTTACACCTACCGTTGTAGCTCCAATCAATGAGCAAACGGCATCGCTTGAGGCAATCTGAAGCCTCCTTGAAGGACAGCAGCAGCAGACTGCTATATTATTGAACCACCCAGAAGCGAAAGCACCTGGAGTGAAACAATTCCGGGCATTGCATCCGAAGCAATTTTTTGGGAAAGAGAGCCCTTTGAAAGCTGAAGAAAGCGCTCAGAGCATTGAGGATGATCTGGCAGCAGCACAAATGCAAGAGATCGCTTGGGTACGGGTTGCAAAGCTGCAACTCATCGACAACGCCCGAGTATAGTGGAAGGCAGATGAAAGCCGTCTTGCCCAGCCTATCGAATAGAAAACTTTTTGCGATATGTTCAACACGAAGTATCTTCCCGAGACATCTAGATTCGACATGGAGTATCAATTCATCCACTTACAACAAGGCTCTATGTAGAGCAAATCAGTGGATGAGTATGATGCCAAGTTCACCATGTTGAGCAGGTAAGATATGTCTTAATATTCAATTTTCTTATATCACATACTACACAACAAATAAGGACCGTAAAAGGTTCGCGGCATACCTCATTCGGACTGCTGAGATCAAGTCCAGATGATTTCAGTAAGGGTTAAATCCGAAGATCCAAGCTGCCTTAGCTACAGGGGATTTCCTAACCTACGAACTGGCTCTGAAAGCTGCCCGTCGATACGAGGCAGTAGTGAAGATGAAGGGCAGACCCCAATCTGCCGGAGTGAAGCGTCCTGCCACTCAGATGGCAGGAGGAGCTTCTTCCAGGCCACCTTTTGTACTCAGGAGACCGGGAGTATTATTCAACCGGCCCAGTCCAGCCTTTTGCACCTACTGCAGGAGGGATGGACACCTAGCGAAAGATTGTAGGCATGCTAATTGCCTTTGCTTAGTCTGTGGCTCATCCACATATGATATTGGGTCTTGTCCTCATAGACTCAATCCAAATGTTTCACCCAGACCAACAATCACCTATCAGCAGTGGCCAACTATCCAGGCACCTACTCCACGTCTTGCTCTCCCAGCTCCACCTCCTTATGGACCGACTGCACCTCCTCCTCATCAGTTCCATCAAGCATAAAGGAACATACCTCAAGTACAGAGGAACAGACAGAGAAATGCTCCTCCAGCAAGGAAGAATGTACCGAGGCGACATGCTTTCACAATGACTGTGGAAGAAGCTAAAGCTACTGTCCAAGTCATCACTGGTAACTCTTTTCTTTCAAGCTTTCTTTCAATCTTTATACATACCCATATATCTTTTTCTTATACCTAAAACCTATCCCACATAACTCAGGTACGATTTTAGTAGCCTCACTTCCTGCACTAGCACTCTTCGATACTGGAGCATCTCATTGCTTTATGTCGCAACAGTTCGTCCGAACTCATGCGATTCCGATGAAACCACTTGTATCCAGCTGGAATGTCAGTTCAGAGAACGGTGTTCTAAAGGCAATAATGGGATACGACCTGTGTCCAGTGGTCATCTGCAGTAGTGAATTCTATGCTGACTTCAAGGTGCTGGACATACCGAATTTCGATGTCGTTTTGGGTATGGATTGGCTCGGAACTATCTACGCTACCATCGACTGTCGTCAAAGGAGGGTAGTGTTCGAAATTCCAGAGCATCCGGTCATTTATTTCAAAAGTGGAGACCGTACCCTGGAGCCAAGCATATACAAAGTAAAACCGAAGAAGGCAGAAATTGTAGCACTTCAAGCAGAGGAAGGATCGAAGCCAGAGATAGTTCGAGAGTTCGATGATGTATTTCCTGAAGACATATAAGGTTTGCCCCCCGATCGAGCTCTTGAATTTAGCATTGATTTAGTATCTGGAGCACAACCGGTGATCAAAGCTCCGTATTGCTTGAGTCCCGAAGGTTTGAAAGAGATCCGAACTTAGTTGGATGAATTATTGAAGAAAGGATGGATTCGTCCCAGTACTTTATGTTGGGGATCGCCAGTTCTGCTTGTGAAGAAGAAGGAAGGTTCATATCAAATGCGCATTGATTATAAAGCTCTGAACGAAGTAACTATAAAGAACAAGTATCCACTTCCGCGCATCGACGATCTGTTTGATCAGCTAAGTGGGTCTTGCATTTTCTCCAAGTTAGATCTTCGTTCAGGATATCATCAGGTGAATGTCAAAGAGTCTGATATTCCGAAGACGGCATTCTGGACTCGCTATGGTCATTATGAGTTTCTTATGATGCCATTTGGAGTGACCAACGCACTAGCTATATTCATAAACCTAATGAATCCTGTTTTCTGATAATACCTAGATAGGTTTGTTGTCATCTTCATCGACGACATCCTGGTGTATTCTAAGAGTCGGAAAGAACATGCCGAGCACTTACGAATTGTTCTGGAGACTTTGCGACAGCATCAACTCTATTTCAAGTACAGCAAGTATGAGTTTTGGCTAGATCAAGTCGGTTTTCTCAGACATATTGGATCAGGCAATAGAATCTCTGTAGATCTAGTTAAGGTATTAGCAGTAAGCGAATGTCCGACACAGAGGTTAATGAAGGACATTTGAAGTTTCTTGGGTTTAGCAGGATATTACAGAAGATTCATTGAAGGATTTTCGAAGATTGCAACACCCTTGACTAAGCTCACGCATAAAAATGAAGAATTCGTGTGGTCAGAAGCATGCGAACAAGCTTTCATAGAACTTAAGTCAAGATTGACATCGGCGCCTATTCTCATCATACCGGACCAATCTGGAGGTTTTGTAGTGTATTGCGATGCATCCAGTAAGGGATTAGGATGTGTTCTACATCAGCATGGTAAAGTTGTACCTTATGCATCAAGACAGCTAAAAGTTCATGAGCGCAACTATCTGACGTATGATTTGGCGTTGGCAGCCATTATCTTTGCTCTTAAAATTTAGCGCCATTATCTTCTTGGAGAACGAGTGGACATATACACTGACCACAAGAGTCTGAAATATATGTTTACTCAGAAAGAGTTGAATATGCGGTAGAGAAGATGGTTAGAACTCATGGCGGAGTTCGACATCAATCGACAATATCATCCAGGGAAGGTGAATGTAGTACCTGATACACTTAATCGCCAACCACTATCAATGAATCTCACCACACAATGGAAGCTTCAACAAGATTTGCATCAGATTGATATAGAAATGGTCATGCCAGGTAACGCTACAAGTTTGATGAACTTACAAGTTCAGTCTACAATTGTCAATCAGATCAAAGCAGCTCAAGCAAGTGATGCCAAGTTGCAAAAGATCAGAGAACAAGTAGAAAGTGGACTTAAAACAGACTTCATCATCCATGAAGACGGATCTTTGAAATATGACAGTAGATTGTGTGTACCACAAGATCCGGTTCGGGAAGAATTGATGAAAGAAGCTCATAGCTCTCCCTATTCAGTACACCCTGGTGGTACAAAGATGTACAATGATCTACGGAAACATTACTGGTGGCATGGAATGAAGCGTGAAGTAGCCAGAAGCGTCAATAAATGTTTGGTGTGTCAGCAAATGAAAGCTGAACATTACAGGACTGCTGGTTTACTTCAACTGTCACCTATTCCAGAATGGATGTGGCAACACATTACTATGGATTTCGTGACTGCTCTTCCTCGCAGCATGAAAGGTAACGATGCGGTATGAGTTATTGTGGATCGACTCACAAAGTCGGCTCACTTTATTCCCTTTCGAGTTGGCCAATCTACCGAGACATTAGCAAAGAAGTACATGGAGGTAAGTTTGAATCTAAGTAAGATTTAACTTTTCAATATGTATTATCTCTGATACCTATGAACTCATGCAGGAGATCGTGATATTACATGGAGAACCAGTTTGCATTGTCTCCGATCGTGACACCAGATTCCGATCGCAATTTTGGCAAAGCCTACAAGCTAGCTTGGGAACAAGTCTGAACTTTAGCACAGCTTACCATCCACAAACAGATGGACAGTCTGAGAGAACGATTCAGATACTTGAAGATATGCTAAGAGGTTGTATGTTAGACTTTGGAGGATCATGGGAAGATCGCCTATATCTTGTGGAGTTTTCATACAACAACTGTTACCAAGCAAGTATTGGAATGGCACCCTTTACAGTTTTATATGGAAGGAAGTGTCATTCACCATTAAGTGGGGACGAAATCGGAGATAAAGAACTCCTTGGACTTAAGATGATAGTAGCAACAGTGGATGTGGCTCGCACTATCAGGGAAAGAATATGCATAGCCCAAGACCGACAGAAGCACTGGGTTGATGCAAAGCGCCGTCACTTGAAGTTCCAACCGGAAGATCATGTCTTTTTGAAGGTCTCACCAAACCGTGGAGTGATTCTCTTTGGAAGGCGGGGTAAGCTAAGTTCGAGGTACATTGGACCGTTCGATATACTGGAACGAGTCGGAGAAGTGGCTTATCGCTTAGCACTTCCACCCTGATTGGAAGGAGTGCACAATGTGTTCCACATATCCTAACTCAGAAGGTATGTAAGTGACCCTGGTCACATTCTTGATCACTACGAGCTCACTGTATAGACGGATCTATCTTGTGAGCAACAACCCGTTGAAATCCTAGACAGAAAGGTGAAGTCACTTCGGAACAAGAAAGTAAATTTGGTTTGAATGATGTGGAGTAAAGACACACCAGGAAAATCAGTATAGGAAAGAGAAGACGACATGCATGCAAGATACCCTCACTTGTTTGTAAATTAGTCCTTAAAATAATTGTAAATTTTGAGGAAGAAATTTTTGGAAGGAGGGTAGAATGTAACGACTCCATTTTAATGTATAGAAAATTTGTTTAAAAGTTAATATACAAATGGGGTATTTGCATTCCTGTGTATGCTATAAATATTTAATTTTCTTTTGAACAACAAGGAAGCACTTGTAGCTCATTGCTAAAGCCTTGCACTACTGTGACTTAGCCCCTGTGTTCAAATCCCCTTAGCCACATATATTTTTTTTGCTGATTTTTCTTTTAAACTTTTAGAAGCTCAAAAGTTTACACGTGCAAAACACATAAAAATGAAAGGTCTCAGAAATCAAACATGTGCAATGAGATATATGAGGCGACCCCGACACGTGGCACAAATCCCACACCCTAACTCAACCAAACAACCGGCGAAGATCGCCCCAAGACCGGCGCCACCAGGTGAAACCGTGGGTAATGCCTCCAATTTTTGCCCTAGCACCCCTTGGCCTCCCCCAAGTCTCCTATTCTGTTTTATTTTTCTGCACATTAACAGAGAGTGTTAATTCACCTCTTTAATCCAAGATTTAATACATTTTCAATTCTCTATTCACACCCAAAACCTTAATTCTATCCTATAAATACCACACTACACTTTGGCCATCCTCATTATAAAATCCATTGCCAAAACTCTCTAAATTTTTCAAGTCCAAAAGTTGTACAAGTGGAGTTAGCCAAGGTCAAAGTTCCGGCGACGATTCGGGACAAATCCGGCGACGACGTGACTCCACGACGCCTTCGAAAGTTCCCTCTACCTCCCCTCTATTCTCCAAATCAGTAAGTCTCATCTTCCCTCCTCTCATTCTAATCTAAAACACACTCATTTCAAAACTTGTCGGAAGCGGAGTTATTCCCACTTCCGATTCTCTTTTCTTTAAAAACCTAAATTTACTTAATAACAAACCTACCAATTCTTTATTTATTATTTAGCAATCATAACCAAACACTTTAGAACAAGTTTCATCTCAAAATAACATGTTATGCAACTTTATCATATTTTTACGATTAAATACCACAAACTTTACATTCTACATATTTCATCATATTTCTTTGTATTACCTTTAGAAAACTCAGGAGGTAATGACTTATCTCATCACAACACTCATTATTGACATAGCACGATGGCTTTTGGAACTTTAGCTTGTGGGATAATTACAAGTTTACAATAAAATGCCCTAAACTATTACAAAACCGTATTCTTTAAATTGTCTTATTTAAATTCCATACGATTAAATCCTTACAACCCATTTTGGGGAATCCGACTTCGTTGGTGCCGGTTATCGCACATCCATCAGACTAGTAGGGCGAGATGCAGACCTCTTCACGGAGCATACGATCTCGATGGAATTTGTATTACAATTTTAAGAAAAACGTGATTTCTATTAATAAATAAATTCTATTTTTTATAAATATATATATTTATATAAATACTATCAAAATATCTACTTTAAATATATTATATATATTCCATGTTTTTTTAAAATCAGAAGAGTCATAAAAGATCATGAAAATACCACCACATTCAATACAAGTCAAATTTCAAGAAAATACCATATACTATTCAAAGTTAGGTTTATATCAACTAGAATATTTCATTTTATAAAAATTACAACTATGAAAACCCTAAAGATGATAAATAAATACTTGAGTTTTATTTTGAAAATATATCAAAACTATTTTTCATAAAACTCCATCAAGTCATATTAGTTTACAATAAGGACCCTAGTAAACAAAGGTTTAAGCGGGACCAGTTCTCTTGAGTTACTGGGTGCCGGAGAATATGAGTGCTTGCCTATCTAAGGTAGACAAACTAAAAACGGTGTTATCAATACGGTAATTGTTTTGGAAAAAGACACATCCTGCCGTCCATGTGCAGCAGTTACCGATAACTCCAAAAACTAATTCAGGACATCAATTCTGTTTAAGTGTCTGACTCAGACAGAGTCTCAGTATAATCTGAATCAATCTATCCTTGAATATGATTCAAGTATAACTCCAATTAAACATGAATCCATTTATACAAGAATTCAATCTATATCAACATGAACATGATTTGACCGAACCATGGATATACATTTGACTGGTCTACATGACTATCCGTCGATATCCTTTCCATTTACATGAACTACTGATATCATGGTTTCGGCAAGTCATACATCTATTAAACAAAATAATATACATCAATACATAATACATTATGGGGTTTTAAAGGGGTATATTTGTATGGAATGTGATAGAAGTGGCATGAGATAGTCACTTTAATACACATAATCTGAATATCCATTGTTGTTGTTCCATGTCTTAACGGTTCCTTGTGCTCCATATACCTTTGTCCATAGAATAATTGGACTCCTCTCGTATACACTGGCATATTCTGTACCAAGCTACAAACAACTGCGTTAACATAAAAAAACTCACAATACACCAGTTATAGTATCATATTTGTCTATTCATCTGTCTATTCATTCCTACTTTTCTTTGGGACTTACCAAGCGATTGTTCGCTGACGATATTCCTTCTCTCTTCTTTATTTGGAATGTTGTCAGGTGGATCCGACTCACTGGAGATAGAGCCCAATTCAGAGGAATTGGATCAGCTCAGTGAGGACCCCGAGCTCTAGACTCTTGTATATACTTTACTTTCATGTTCATGCCATTGTTTAGTCATTCCTTTCATCATTGTATTTACTTTTCAGTTGTATTGTAAACAAATGTTTAATAAATAAAAGTTGTTGTTCATTTACATTTCATGTATTCTTGTGTATATTTACATTATATTGCTTAGTTACGCTTAGCGTGTTTACTTCTGAGTAAATACGTAGCGGGCCAGTCACGTCTCCTTACCCATACACTGGAAGCAGGGCGTGACATACACCCTGAAGGAAACCAGGGAGACACTCGCTCTAGTTATTGGGGAATCTTCCTCTTCTAGATCCAAGGAGAAAGCCAAAGGAGAGATGAAGAAGGCCTCTACCAAGCCGATAAGCGGCGTCAGTAAGATAGAAGGAAAGGGCAGGGCAGGGCAAAAGTTTCGGAGCTAATAGTCGGGAAGGAGGGATGTTCCTGTTGTCACAGGAAAAGGCATTAGCAGAAGGAATGCAGGTCTTGGAAAGCCAGAATCCTGGATCCGAAGCATGTTGTGTCTTCGGCTTCGGATGTGTTTGTGATTGAAAACTGTCTGTCAATTAACTCTACTTCCTGGGTACTTGATACCGGACCATAATCTCATATCTGTAATTCATTAAAGACTTTGAGAAACCGTAGAGTTGTCAAGGCAGGTGATATGACTTTCAGGGTTGCTAAAGGAATGAGTGTGGACGCTGTAACCGTAGAGGAATATCACCTAGGATTGACAAGTGGGTAGATATTGATTTTACATAACTGTTTGTGTGTACCTAGTCTAGCTTGTAATATTATATCTGTATCTTTACTTTTTGAAGAAGGATATGATTTTACATTTGTAAGCGATGTGGTCCACATCCACCTTAATCCTGGCTGGATTGGGTAAGGTACACTAGAGGACGGTATATACGTGTTAAAACAATCTCAGGTTTTCAACGTCCAGAACACACTTAAAAGAAAGTCTCCAGAATTAAATAAAGCTTTCTTTTGGCATTGTAGACTAGGTCACATCAATGAAACACGGTTGATGAAGTTACATAGAGAGGTATATTTTAGATCCGTTCGAATATCAGTCTTATTCAACTTGTCAATCATGCCTCATAGGAAATATGATAAAGATTTTGTTCACTGGACACGGAGTAAGAGCGAGCGAGCTCTTAGGACTCATACACATCGATGTGTGTGGTCCAATGTCTACACTTGCACGAACTGGTTATTCCTATTTCATTACTTTTATGGATAATTTCTCTAGGTATGACATGTTTTCTTGATGAAATATAAATCCGAGGCCTTTGAGAAATTCCAGGATTATAAGAATGAAGTGGAAAAACAAACAGGCAAAAGTATTAAGACACTGAGATCTGATCGAGGTGGTGAATACTTAAGTGCCGAGTTCCTAGGTTATTTAAAAGAGAATAGAATTCTCTTTTAGCTTACTCCTCCATACACAACACAACACAACGGTGTATCGGAAAGGAGGAATAGAACCCTATTGGATATGGTACGATCCATGATGAGTAACGCTGAGTTACCACAATCCTTCTGGGGTTATGCACTAGAATCAGCTGCATATCTTTTGAACAAAAGTCCTACCAAGAATGTTCCTACCACACCATATCAGATGTGAAGTGGGAAGAAACCCTATCTTCAGTATCTGAAGATATTGGGATGTCCAGCTTTTGTAAAAAGGTAGTATGTGTAAGTGCACGGCGGCGCCCCGGCCGTCAATCCGACGGCCAAATGCGGAAGCGGTGATAAACTTTAATTTTTCTTGAACTGGCAAACCGCCGCGCACTAATACCCGGATCGAACCATTAATTAGTCCTAGCTAACTACAAGAAAGGGAAGAGAGATATACCGACTGATCCAAGTCCTCCGATCTTCTCGTCGTCGTCCCGATCTCCTGCGGAAGCTCCGGTCTCCACCTCGTCGCCGGAAGTGCACCACATCGCCTACTTCTTTTACGGGCTCCCACCTCAATGCCGAGGCAACTCGGGCACGAAGCTGGCTAGTCGACGTGCCCAAGATGTGCTGTAGAATGTAGTGTGGATTACTATGTCTCATTTTGGGGTTGTAGAATTGCCTTTGGTGGAGGGATTGAACTTGGAGCTTTTGAGAATGATCTTGTGGGATTTTTGCAACATGAAATGAGCCAAAAAACCCCACCAAAAATTTGGGACAGCCCCTACAAGGGAAGTGGCCGGCCATGCAACTTGTGAGATGGAGTGAGTGAGAGAGAGTGGAGGAGAATGGCAAAGCATGAGAGAGATATGCAATAATCCAAAGGAGAGAAAGAGAAGGCTATCATGCAAAGAATCATCATTCCAATAATTCCAACACTCAACCAACAACCATGATAGCAAAAAAAACAACACTCCAACACCACCATCATCACCTCACAAAGTCAAGCAAGAAAGGTCAAAGGATGGGCTCCATCATGAAACCATCATGATACAAATAAATGCAAAGAACCCCTCCACAAATACTTATTTGCAACAATGCAAATAAGCCCTCCTCCACCAAACTTCGGCCAATGAACGATACAAAGGAAATTGGCCGAAACGGAAAGCAAACTGGCAACTCCAGAAAACTGGTCCCGTAATAAATTACAGGAAAACCCCGATACTGTGCATACACACCCGCATTTGTATTCCTACCGAAATACAAATGCAATGAGACAAAATCTACACTGTACTATACTAGGATCCGGCTTAAACCGAAGCCGGCTAGTAATATCCGTTCGATCCTGATCCGTGCAATACCGCACGTATCTGATCGAACCCTGCCATATACCCATACGGCCAATAGTACTAACTGTCCGATCCGGATCCGTGCAATACCGCACGTATCTGACCGGACCTTGCCATATCTCCATACGGCCTCTACAGCTTTTCGCCCGAAAGCTGAGTAACAGAATGTGGGGGACTCTAAAGACTCGTCAATCACCTTGGTTGTGGATTTAACCACTAGCACGTCAGAGGTATAAGCCAATACGTAACGGGCTACCAGGTATTGACTAAAAGGGACGTCTGTGAGCGAACTCAGCCTGACAACCCTACTGAGCCTGTCAGTGACAATATCCGTACAGTCCGGTCCGTTCGTCTATGAGCATCGCATGGCGGGCCTAGGGGGTTGGTAAAAGTCAGACCCCCAAAAGCGGTACAAGTCGTGTCGGAGTGTAGCCCAGAACACCCTGAGATACTACTGGAATACCTACCAGTAAATCTCCTTGCCTCGGCCGAGGGCTTCGTGTAATGGCTCTCCTAGACACAGCACGACCTCACCCCCAATACCGGGAGAGACGAACCCCTGAAGATACGCTCACTGCCTCCATGTGGCTCAGGACTGTACCCAACTAAAACCTGTTTGCACGACTCCTTTGAGCCGTGGTAGGGTAGTAATCAAAGTACAGTGGGAACTCACACAAGACAAATGACGATCCCCAGGTCGATGAACTAACCTGTACACATATCACCAGGGAACCGCCATCTGACGTCTGGTATATGACCAACTAGCATGTTCCCGGCGAGTCCTGTCCGGTGTACTCATAACCCAATGAGCACCTGTATACATCTTAGGTGATCCAACTGACACCAGTGGCTTGTGAGACCGGCCACCGCCCCTCGTCGGGGTCTCGACTGTATACACTAGTCTACTCTGGAGTATCGATGCCCTGTCTCGAAACTCACACGACTAGGGACCATTTAAGGATATGCTTATAGACCCCGGCTCCCACTTATATGATCTCCCTCATACTTCTGGTGGTCAAGCAAGAATCCTAGGGGCTCTATCAACGTGTAATAGCAACTTGTCGGGTCACCTAAAACAGTACACGATGATAAAGGTAAACCAGATAGCATACTATCGTCTCGAGTAAGACTGTCCTACCGGGATAGGTCCTCCATCAATCATTGCAATCACGTACCTGTGACCTAATAATTGACTCTGAGGGCACTATCTCCAACAATCTCCCACTTGCACTCAAGGCTAATTATTGCGATGTCGCATACTCACAGCCCGTGTGATACCGAACACCCAACTCCTCTACTAGTCAGTCTCACAAAGCTCGTTTGCGAAACTATTGCGTTCGAGGAATAGCCTTAGTGAGTGGATCCGCTTAGTTGTTTCTTTCTATGTCTCTCTATATCTCAAGTTCGCGGAGAAAACCCATCTCCCGAAATGAGCAATACCTGTCTTAGAATGTGTCTGGATGTCTGATGGGACCTAGCTCATAAATGAACTCCAAATCCAAACTTCTTAGACTGTATCGTCAACTGAACTTAATCAGTATCCTGCGCCATGCCACCCTCAGTATTGCCTTGGACCACCTGTCTAAAATACTGCCCCTCATCAGAAGGAAAACTATAACTCTGACAACCTCCTTGTCGTCCATGTCACCTTGGAAGCCTGGAATGATAACTGTCTCCTGCATGAGGCTGTCGTTATCATATCCCTAGAACATCCACTTATGTTCTAAAACTGCTTCCGACCGTTTCTCCAGGATTGGATTAATGTCAGCTTATTGCATCTAGTGCAAGAACAATGTCTGGTGTGCTACTTGACATCTCATGATTGACTCAATTGCCTGAGCAAGTGATCTGCCAATCATGCACATCCCTCTCCCCTTTAGTCTGTAAGACACCTTTAGAGAGGGTGACTCCATTACCTGCAGGTACACTACCGTGCCAGGAGTCATCCATTCTAAATACTCTTAGAATGTTGTCTAAGTACCCAGATTGGGAGACTACCCAAATCTAGATCTAAAACCATAGATCTAGTAACCAGTATGTCTGATATAAAATCCATTTCCTTTGTGGAGAAACCACTGTGTGACGACCAAAGTATAACCGATTGTCGTATAGGAGTTTCTTTTCCTACTCTGTGTATGTCATCCAAATACTAGGATATCACACCCTACTACCTTCTCAACAGATCCATCTCCTATTCTGATGAAGTCAAACCCATGACTGTCACGTCAGAAATAGATGATCAATCTCCGCTACTGGTGCTTCAGTCTATAAATAGACATAAGCCACCTGTCCACCAATGCTTCCGCTGCTCCCACTGACTACGACAACCCTCTGGCAGAGTCATATAAACGTACACTTCTAAAGCAAGTTTAGAACGACGCTATACTCATCCTCCTGCCGGGTCTCACAGTTTGGAACAACAGCAATGGCAAGTGTGGGTAAACAAGAACCTCTCTGCCACCGTCCTTGAGGCTACCGAAGTACCTCTCGGGTGCCTGAGGTTACCCACTTTATCTGCGGAGTGGCCAATGGAATGTCAAACCAGATTGAATCTTTAGGTTCCTATGAAATCTTCAGTAATCGTTTGTGGTTCTGGAATTACTTCCAGTTCTACCATACTCCCACTACTGTTTTCTGAAAAAATCCATTTTTAATAAAACTGTGGCGAGTCTAGAACAATATTGCTATTGTTCATCCAGATGGTAGAAAGTCAACCCTCGTCATAGCCTGGGTCAACCCACAAACAGCCATTACAGAAACGTGCCTTGAGTTGTCCAGTATCTGGTTTTAATCATAAACCGGACAACTCCCCGTACCTTAACATCGTTAAGATATGAACTGTTCTATATCCAATATAGAAACAGAGGCACTGATTTAATTGAACCAGATCCAAATCATGCAGCTGTCTCCAGTGTATGTCAACTAAATGGAAGGAGGTCGATCAGCGTTACACAACTTAGGAGCATTTCCAATTATGAGTAACCTGAAAGAGAAGCAAGTTCTCTTAATCATTACTATCAACTGAATACCATACATAAGTATCTACATCTTCGATCACTTTGAAGAATCCCGATACTTGCTATACCTGGTTCTCTACTCTATTCAAATACCTATAACTTCTCCAAATTCAGACCCTGTGTTTCCACGAAACACTTGTCTGAAAACTAGAGAAGTCATAAGTAAACCGAATATAGTACGAGGACCAACCCCTCTGTCCTGATGGACCCTGGACATCATACAATACTCTGTACAAGTCCCTTGAGTCTGATAACTAACTCACTGTGTGTCGTAGGTTGAAAACTGTACTTATGGTTAAGAAGAATTACACCGCTGTTTAATGCTCCTTACCTAACCATCCACTGATATAGGTAAATGTCGTAGACATACTTTCAAAAAGGTATATCTCACTCTATGAAAATAGACGTACAGATATATCAATTTGAAATTGGTGCATGGCAGCGGATATTCAAAACCAAATATTTGCCGACCGGCAAACAGCCCAGGTGATTTCCTCAAATATCACCGATTACAACGAATCCCGATATAATGAGGATGATCACCCAATTCCCAATAACTTACTCCCACTCATCATCTGTAAAACCATACAGATGTGAGAGTCGTACCTGGTAAATACATACCCTGGAGTAAGGATTAATTGGGAAATCAGTTTTCCTTTAACATTACACAGTGAAACTGAAACATTGAAATGTTCCGATGGGGTATCCTGGTATTCCTAGTAATGCCTCTTCCAGATTCACGACTGTAACCGTATAATTCTTTGCCACCAAATCCCTTCATATGTCTTTAGTCATTACCTTCTGCACACCCCTTTAGGCCTAATGGTTTTCTTCCTTCCCTACCGTTCGGCACCAGCCTATGGTTTGGAAGAAGACTATCCAATAAGCATAATGGGTGTACTGTCCCAATCCTAGGAACACTCGCAAAGCGAGAGAAGGTGAAGATAAAAGACACCTGAATAAATCTTATTCCTATTTCTCCTGAACCATAATCCATCCCCGAACTGGAACAAGTTCCTTTCGAGTTCGTATATAACCATACGATGGAGTATCCAATAAACTGTGGATCTTCGTAGTGATACGGAGTGTCCAGGAGAAATTCAAAGGTGATTTTATGATTGGCAAAGAAATACCTGGTTTGGTCATGAATATCTGTTGCAATTTACTTTGCCCTTTTACTAATCCCTTGCTTTGTCTTAACTTAATACCTTCTGCACACCATCGTTATGCTAATTGGTTTTCTTCATTCCCTACCGGTCGGCACCTACCTATGGTTTGGAAGAAGACTATCCAATTTGCGTAATAGGTGTACTAACTCCTAAGCCAAGGAGTACTCGCAACTTGAGAGAAGGTAAAACGGAAAAGACAACTGAATAATCCTATCCGTTTTCTCCAGAACCGGAAACCATCCTCGAATAAATTCTTTCGAGTTCGTATCTAACCATACGATGGTTTTGTCCAATGGAAGTGGACGTTCGTAGTAATACGGGGTGTCCTGGAGAAAAGGGTAATAGTAGGAGTGGCAATGAGGTTTGCAACTCTGACAATCCAAAAGCCAGCGTTTAAGAAGGTTCGGTCAACTTGGTCACTGAGTCATAGTCTTAGGGTCGGGTCAATGGTCGCTGCCTAAGAGAGAGAGAAAAGAAACACTCAGCGTGCACTCTAACCTAGATCAGAATGGTTACCAATTTATCTAATCTGGAATCCTCCCACTGTACCTCAAATTCTCCTCCAAACCTAAAAGAAGAATTAGTCGGGGTTACCCTGTTGGAGATAGTGCCCTCAGAGTCAATTATTAGGTCACAGGTACGTGATTGTAATGATTGAGGGAGGACCTATCCCGGTAGGACAGTCTTACTCGAGATGATAGTATGTTATCTGGTTTACCTTTATCATCGTGTACTGCTTTAGGTGACCTGACAAGTTGCTATTACACGTTGATAGAGCCCCTAGGATTCTTGCTTGACCACGAGCAGTATGAGGGCGATCATATAAGTGGGAGCTGGGGGTCTACAAGCATATCCTTAAAAGGTCCCTAGTCGTGGGAGTTTCGAGACCGGGCATCGATACTCCATTAGTAGACTAGTGTATACAGTCGAGACCCCGACGAGGGGCGGTGGCCGGTCTTACAAGCCACTGGTGTCAGTTGGATCACCTAAGATGTATACAGGTGCTCATTGGGTTATGAGTACACCGGACAGGACTCGCCGGGAACATGCTAGTTGGTCATATACCAGACGTCAGATGGCAGTTCCCTGGTGACATGTGTGCAGGTTAGTTCATCGACCTGGGGATCGTCATTTGTCTCATGTGAGTTCCCACTGTACTTTGATTACTACCCTACCACGGCTCAAAGGAGTCGTGCAAACAGGTTTTAGTTGGGTACAGTCCCGAGCCACATGGAGGCAGTGAGCGTATCTTCAGGGGTTCGTCTCTCCCGGTATTGGGGGTGAGGTCGTGCTGTGTCTAGGAGAGCCATTACACAAAGTCCTTGGCCAAGACAAGGAGATTTACTGGTAGGTATTCCAGTAGTATCTCAGGGTGTTCTGGGCTACACTCCGACACGACTTGTACCGCTTTTGGGGGTCTGACTTTTACCAACCCGCTAGGCCCGCCATGCGATACTCATAGACGAACGGACCGGACTGCACGGATATTGTCACTGACAGGCTCAGTAGGGTGTCAGGCTGAGTTCGCTCACAGACGTTCCTTTTAGTCAATACCTGGTAGCCCGTTATGTATTGGCTTATACCTCTAACGTGCTAGTGGTTAAATCCACAACCAAGGTGTTGATGAGTCTTTAGAGTCCCCCACATTCAATTACTCAGCTTTCGGGCGAAAGGTTGTAGAGGCCGTATGGAGATATGGCAAGGTCCGATCAGATACGTGCGGTATTGCACAGATCAGGATCGGACAGTTTGTACTATAGGCCGTATGGTTATATGGCAGGGTTCGATCAGATACGTGCGGTATTGCACGGATCAGGATCAAACGGATATTACTAGCCGGCTTTGGTATAAGCCGGATCCTAGTATAGTACAGTGTAGATTTTGTCTCATTGCATTTGTATTTCGGTCGGAATACAAATGCGGGTGTGTATGCACAGTATCGGGGTTTTTCCTGTAATTTATTACGGGACCAGTTTTCTGGAGTTGCCAGTTTGCTTTCCGTTTCGGCCGATTTCCATTGTTCCGTTCATTAGCCGAAGATTGGTGGAGGAGGGCTTATTTGCATTGTTGCAAATAGGCAATTGTGGAGGGGGGTCTTTGCATTTTTCCTTGTATCATGATGGAGCACTTGACCTTGACTTCTAGCTATCATGATGGCTTGACTTTTCCTTTCTCATCATGGTTGGACTTTGTGAGGTGATGATGGTGGTGTTGAGTGTGGTTTTGGTATTGTCATCATATTCTTTCATGATGCCCTCTTTGCATTATTGTCATGGTGGCTTCTCATTCCTTTGGTTAGACCTCTCATTTCTCTCCCTCCCTCACTAGAGCATGGCCGGCCTCCCCCTTGAAGGGGCTGTCCAAATATTTTGAGGTGGGATTTTGCTTCATTTCATGTTGCAAAAATCCCACAAGTTCCATCTAAAAAGCTCCAAGTTCAATCCCTCCTCCAATGGCAATTCCACAACCCCAAAAGTGAGACACAAGCTCTATCAAACATTCTACAGCAAATCTTGGGCACGTCGAGTAGCCGGCTTCGTGCCCGAGTTGCCTCGGCATTGAGGTGGGAGCCCGTAAACAAAGTAGGCGATGTGGTGCACTTCCGGCGGCGAGGAGGAGACGGGACTTTCCGCAGGAGATCGGGACCATGACGAGAAGACCGGAGGACTTGGATCGTCGGTATATCTCTCTTCCTTTTCTTGTAGATAGCTAGGACTTGTTAATGGTTACGATCCGGGTTATAGTGCGCGGCGGTTTGCCAGTAAGTCCGCAAAAATTTAAGTTTATCACCGCTTCCGCTATTGGCCGTCGGATTGACGGCCGGGGCGCCGCCGTGCACTTACAGTGGTATCAGAGCCTCGCCATTAACTTAGTCTAGCTTGGTGTAGTGTGTTTTTCTGTTTCGATCGATCGAATGTTCCAAAACTACATTTTTGTTAGCATCAGTTTTCTGTTGGAAATTTTTGGTGTCGAAAAATTTTTCAGGTTGTAAAATATTGATGTACTGGAAAATCTAAGAGCTCTGTAAAAATTCGACGAAGTAACTCCACAATGGGAGCGCGGAACCGCCGCGAAAACCCCCTTCCCGCCGCCCTTCCGCCGCACACTGTGGAGATCACTTCACCAATTTTTTACAGAGGCCTTTTGGGCTTAAAATATGGGTTTTGGAATATTAAAATTGGGCCCAGGTTTTCTGTGAATGCTACAGTTTTGATTGGGGGCCCACTTGTTAATTTTTGATCGATCGGATATTTTAAACACATTTTTCACAGTATTTACATTATATCTGCGACCGTGAATGTCACTTGATCGGTAAATCCGGTCTAACTGCTATAGCCCGGTTAGACGGATTTGCGAACGTGACTTTCACGTTGATGTTCTGTTTTTGCTGTGATGTTGCGGATCGGTCGTGGGGGTAGCCTGGATGCAATACTAGTACAGTGTTGTTGTATTATGTACATTTGATATTGTGGGGCGAGCGTCCGACATGTGGACTGCCGTCACTGCCTGTTTGTATTATTCTTTTGGGGCACGACCTGGTTGCGGTCGATGTACCCGTTGTATGTATATTTTACTTTCTGTACTAGGATTGCCCCGCGGAGGGGTGCACGGATAGCCGGGTTCTGGAGGGCAACAAGCCCGCATCTCATGGCATTGAGACGGAGGGGGCTTCACTCTAGGATTGGCGGGCTATTCGCCGCACTCGTAGGGGGTACAGGTTGACCCAGGAGGGGTGCCCAAGTTACCGGATTCCGTGAAGTGCTGGGTGGTCCATTCACGTTGCTGAAGGGGGCTGCCTCGCTTCAGGTTTTGGCGGGTAACTTACCGCGCCCGTAGGGGTCTAGGATTTCATTGCACAGGCTATCCACACGACCAGGGGAACGTCGGGTTTCAGCGGCTCTGTGAAACCCGGGGATCCCAGATATCTGTATTGTTTCTGTGATGTTGTTCATTCTCTGTGATGTTGCATTTTATTCACGCCTTGAGCGAATATAATATATTGGTATATATATTAGTAGATGTAGTATATGTTTTGCATCCGCGCTAGTCCAGTCCCTGCTCTGTCGTTAGTAAGCTAACCTAACGGGTAATGACGGGACCCAGTGGCGAATGCGGATGGCATATACGTACATCAGTATATTTTCGTTCTTTTTGGTGTGATCAATTGATGGGACTGCATTGATTCGGATCAATGCAAGTTAAAAAAAAAAAAAAACCTAATCTGATGTTGTTGGAACACTTTTCAAAAAGCTGTTATTGCAAGGACGTTTACTTTTGTTTTGCATCGTGGTATTCATTAGAATATCCTGCTCCTCAGTCGACGAGGCAAGGGCCGAGATCCCTTCACCGGGAGTGACCCCTTGGACAGAAGTTTGCGTCAGGGCATTAACTTCACTATAGCCGATTACTTTTGCTTTGCATCGCGGTATTCAGTTGGAATATCCCGCACCTCATTCTACGGGGAAAGAGCCGAGATCCCTTCACCGGGAGTGACCTCTTTAGCGAAGGTTTTCGTCACTATATTTTAAAAAGCTATCAGTTCCTTCAACGATATCAAGTTCATTACGTTAAAGGTTTTCGCCAGAAACCATTCGTAGCCCTCCGTCATTTCAGTTAAATATTCGGTAGTATTCAAGCTATGTATTTTGACCTCACGCCAAGGCATAGTGTTTGGTAGCTGCCGGGTATTTAGCTGTTGCATAGATAGATGTGTTGGTTTGGGACAGTCGTACTACTATTTTGGCCTACGTCAAGGGTATGTACGGGTGGGTTCAAATTAACCTGGATAATGACGGGCAGAACTTGACATGTGACTTATGATATTTTGACCTCACGCCAAGGTCATAAGAGCATGGGGCAGAAATCACATCGGGAGTTTCAAAAGAACTGAAACTTGCCAGATATGCGCATACCTTCTGGAGTGTGATACCGTGAGCGGATTCCGTCACGTTATCATGCGATGAGAGTTGGATCCCGATTCCCACTGATGAGTTAGTTTACTCCTCGGGTAACCCCGACTAATTCTTCTTTCAGGTTTGGAGGAGAATTTGAGGTACAGTGGGAGGATTCCAGATTAGATAAATTGGTGACCATTCTGATCTAGGTTAGAGTGCACGCTGAGTGTTTCTTTTCTCTCTCTCTTTGGCAGCGACCATTGACCCGACCCTAAGACTTTGACTCAGTGACCAAGTTGACCGAACCTTCTTAACACCGGCTTTTGGATTGTCAGAGTTGCAGACCTCATTGCCACTCCTACTTTTACCCTTTTCTCCAGGACACCCCGTTTTACTACGAACGTCCACTTCCATTGGACAAAACCATCGTATGGTTAGATACGAACTCGAAAGAATTTATTCGAGGATGGTTTCCGGTTCTGGAGAAAACGGATAGGATTATTCAGTTGTCTTTTCCTTTTACCCTCTCTCAGGTTACGAGTACTCCTTGGTTTAGGGGTAGTACACCTATTACGCAAATTGGATTGTCTTCTTCCAAACCATAGGCAGGTGCCGACCGGTAGGGAATGAAGAAAACCAATTAGCCTAACGATGGTGTACAGAAGGTATTGAGTTCAGACAAAGTAAGGGATTAGTAAGAGGGCAAAGTAAATTGCAACAGATATTCATGACCAAACCAGATATTTCTTCGCCAATCCTAAAATCACCTTTGAATTTCTCCAGGACACTCCGTGTCACTACGAAGATCCACAGTTTATTTGGATACTCCATCGTATGGTTATATACGAACTCGAATGGAACTTGTTCCAGTTCGGGGATGGATTCTGGTTCAGGAGAAATAAGAATAAGGTTTATTCGGTTGTCTTTTATCTTCACCCTCTCTCATTGCGAGTGTTCCTAGGATTGGGACAGTACACCCATTATGCTTATTGGATAGTCTTCTTCCAAACCATAGGCTGGTGCCGAACGGTAGGGAAGGAAGAAAACCATTTGGCCTAAAAGGGTGTGCAGAAGGTAAAGACTAAAGACATATGAAGGGATTTGGAGAGGTGGCAAAGAACTATACGGTTACAGTCGTGAATCTGGAAGAGGCATTACTAGGAATACCAGAATACCCCATCGGAACATTTCAATGTTTCAGTTTCACTGTGTAATGTTAAAGGAAAACTGATTTCCCGATTAGATACTTGCTCCAGGGTGTTAGTGTATATGCCCTAGAGGCCATTACTGTATCATACTAGTTTGTATATTACTTAATGGAAGCTTGGGATATTCACAGTTGTATATACAATCTTGCTCGAAATGGTAGTATGCTACTTGGTTTGTCTCTGCTTTAATATGTGCATGTGTTTCTTTTAGCATATTGCTGGTATACATATTAGTAGAGCCCTTAGGATCTTTGCTTGATTACCAGCGTTGTGATGGCGCTCGCACTCGTGGGAGCTGGGTAATCTATAAGCACATCCTTATACAGGTCCCTGGTCGTTGGACTATCGAGACAGGGCATCGATACTCCGGAGTAGACTAGCGTATGCGCTTCTCATCCCAGTGTGGGAGACGGTCTGTCCCACAGCCGTTAGTACGTCGTACTTGGGATAGTATGCGGGTGCTCGTTAGGTTACGAGTACACTGGACAGGACTCGTCGGGAACTGTTGGTTGGTAATATACCTATCGTCAGTTATCAGTTCCCAGGTGACATGAGTACAGCTTAGTCCGCTGACTTGACACTGTCACTTCGCCTCGAGTGTGTTCCCACTGCACTTTGATTACTACCCTACCACGGCTCAAAGGAGCTGTGCAAACAGGTAGTTTTTGGGTGCAGTCCCGAAGCACTTGGAGGCAGTGACGGTTAGACAGGATTCGTCTCTCCCGGTATTGGGGGTTGACATCGCGCTGTGTCCAGGAGAGCCATTACACGAGTAGTCCCTGGCCAGGGCAAGCGAGATATACTGGTAGGCTTCCAGTGTTATCTCAGGGTGTTCTGGGCTTCACTCCGACACGACTTGTACCGCTATTAGGGGACTGACGTTCACCGCCCCCCTAGGCCCGCCATGCGATGTATCAGACGAACAGACCGGACTGTACGGAGACTGTCACATACAGGCTCAGTAGGAGTGCAGATGGGGTTCACCTCGTCAGTCTTCTTATCGACATCTACCTGGGGACCGTTACGTACAGCTAGTGCCGCTTGCGGTCTGTGGTTAAACCCACTGCCAGCGTAGTGTCGAGTCTTTAGAGTCCCACACAGAGAGCTATTCGCCTTTAGGCAAAATGAGTAGAGGTCGCATGGTTTTGCGACAGGGTTCGTTCGCATCCGCGCACTTGTGCACGTTTGCTGTCCGGACAGTTTATACTAGCGGGCTTTGGTTTAAGCCGGATCCTAGTATATGATTTGAGATTGGTTTTTCTCATTGTGTTCGTGTTCCTCGGTTCACGAATGCGGGTGCGTATGCACGGTTGCTTGAGATTGAGGGAGAGGACCTTGTTTAGGGTTAATGACTATTGTCATTTTATTAACCCTATTGTTTTTGTGTGTATTATTGTTAATTAATAATTAGCTTAATTATTGTGCATGGTTGTTGTTGTTGACACTTTGACTTTGTTGACTTGTTGACCAAGTTGACAATTTGACCATGATCATTTCATTTGGAAGATGCTCTTTGATTCTTGCAATTTGCATTAATAATGAAATGATAATGGTCACCTCTTGATTAAACCATGACAATTTTCTTGCTAATTGATTAATTAAAATAACTCACACATATTAGTGAGAATGGCTCACTATTATTCTCATTCTCTCATTTCTTTTCTCTCTCTTGCTCATCCTCTCCCTCAAGCTCTCTCCCTCTCATGTGTTGAGAAACAAAAAGCTTGAGAAAAACCCTCTCTTGATCTTCTCTACTCACTTCTAGGGTTCAAGTCTTAGCATTTCTTGCACTCTAGTTACTCCTAGCTTGGAGTTGAAGCTAAAGGTGGTGGCTTTCGGGTGGATCCTTCTTTGACGGGAGAAGACAAGCAAGGTGATCCTTTTCTACCATACCTAGGAGCAAGGAGAGAAGGACTAAAGACCAAAGGTATAACCTTTCTTCACTTAGCTACTTTGTAGTTAGGGTTAGCTAGTTTATGTTTAGCAAAGATCCTCACAAGCATAGTCCATGTTGCCTAAGTCATTAAAAATCCGATTTTTATTATGTTTTCCGCCTCCCCGTAAGCACCGGGGTGGGCAACACGGACTTACAGTGGTATCAGAGCCTAACTAAACTCAAACTAGCTAGGTAGTGAAGTGTAACGAAGTTTCGAAACCGAAAATCCAAAAACCGAACTTTTGAAAAACCCTAGTTTCTGTTGAAATTTTTTCTGCTCAAAATAGAAAACTTTATATTTGTAAATTCATCTCAGGGTTTTTTATGAACACCCATGAAAAACGACACAGAGATTCGTTCAAACCGCCGCCCTTCCGCCGCACGAAGTAGGCTCGTGCCGCGGAACCGCCGCGGTTTGATGTCCTCTCTGCATCGTTTTTCGTGCAGTGTCTGTATGTGTTGATTTTGGGATTTTTAGGATATATAATATATGCCCAGATTTTCCAGAACTAAAATTTACTTTTGGGGGCCTATAAATCCGTATTTTTCGGAACTTCACTACACTTTAACTACATCGGTTATATCTGTAATGCTTGCATGTATTGAACGTCGGCTAATCGCTATAAGACGATTAGTCGGGGTTATACATGATCTGTGATTGTTATTGGTTTGTGGATATGAATGGATTGGATTGTCGCGGGTGAATGGCCGGGTTGGATGTGAGATGAGCGTTTTTTTTTCTTTCATTCATTTGTAACATGTAAATTGATGTAATAATATTCTTTGTATGGCCGCACAACCGGGTCGGGGTTGTAGCCGTCATTGTATAATTCTTTTTACTGTTTTTGCTCCTAGGATAGACCCATGGAGGGGGTGCACAAACTACCGGGTATCTCGAAGTGCCGAGTGGCCTACTCACGGTGGTGAGGGAGGTTGTTTCGCTTCGGGTGCTTGGCGGGTAGTTTGCCGCACCCGTAGGGGTCTTGGGTGGGGTATTGGCTATTCACCGCGACCGTGTAATCCGCTTTGCGTTGCAGGCTCGAACGCATTGCGGATTCCTAGTATATCCAATGTATTCATCTGTGATCTGTAATGTCTATCATTGCTATATATTTATATATAATAACTATTTAGGCGTTGCTTATGTTTTACAGCCGCGCTAGCCCAGCCCCCGCTCTGTCGTTAGTTAAGTAACCTAACGGGTGATGACGGGGCCCCGTGGCGAATGCGAATGGCATAAGCGTACGTCATATTTTGGTTGTTTTCTGCAATGGTAGGATTAAATGATGGGACGCATTAAAAGAACTAATGCAAGAAATAAACCAAGTAAAAGTCGATTGGAACACTTTGAAAACCACTCGGTTCTTTTCAAAACTAAACTTTTAAACGCGGAGCTTGAACCACTCCTTTTAAAAGCTATCTCGTTCCATCGATTATATCAAGTTCACTACGTTCACGGTTTCGCCAAAACCATTCGTAGCCCTCCGTCATTCCACATGAATGGTCAAAAGTATTCAAGCTATGTATTTTGGCCAAAGTCAAGGCATAGTGATTGGTAGCGTTTGGGTATTCATGTGCAGCATAGATAGATGCGTTGATTTGGGACAGTCGTGCTGCCATTTTGGCCAAAGTCAAGGGTAGGTACGGGTGGGTCCAAATTAACCAGGAGAATGACGGGTAGAACTTGACATGTGACTTATGATATTTTGGCCAAAGTCAAGGTCATAAGAGCATGGGGCAAAAATCCACATCGGGAGTTTCATAAGTACTGAAACTTGCTAGATTTGCATACCATTTGGAGTGTGATGATTCTGGTAGGATTCCTTCGGTTTTATCACGCGATGATATTTGGATCCCGATCCTACTGTGAGTATATGCTACTCCTCGGGAAAACTCTCACTTAACGATCAATGCTATAAACCTAGTAGGTGCCTAGAAAGGTGTTAGCGGGGCTATGCCCACAGGGAAAAGAGGTTACTTAATTAAGGAACTTCGCGAAAGCGTTGGAAAACCTCCCTCGAAGTACCGACACTGGCCTGGCTGAACGGTTAAGCAAGTATTGTACGGTGAGAATGATCCCGACTAATCCTTTTCTTTACGGTTTGAGAAGGGATTCGAGAGACAGTGGGAGCCATCCAGTTTAGACAAACTAAAAACCACTCTAAACTTGCAAGAGCATCATGCTAAAGTGTTTCTTTTCTCTCTCCTAATTGCAGCGACCATTCAAGATGACCGGACTTAAGTTACTATTAGATAAAAACATATTGACAGGGCCAAACTACAAAGATTGGCTCAGGAATGTCAAGATGGCTATCACTTATGACAAGCTGGGGTATATACTTACCACCAAAGCTCCCCCTGTCCCAGGTCCCACCTCCAGCGTCGCGGATGTTGAAATCCGTAAGACATGGGAGATAGATTGCGCGAGGGCCAGATGCCTCGTACTAGCCTCGATGGACAACGACCATCAGAGGAGGCACGAGAATATGGACCTAGAGTCCATATTTCTCCATACAAAAGAACTGTATGGAGAGCAGTCTCGTATCGCAAGATACGAAGTGTCGAAGAAGCTCTTTTCGGCAAGGTTGGCCGTCGGATCATCGGTAGCGGACCACGTGCTTAAGATGATCGGCTACATAGAGGAGCTCGCGGACCTTGGGACCACGTTGGAGAATGAACTCTATACTGATCTGATTCTCCAGTCCCTTCCTTCCACTTACGCCCAGTTCATTCTTAACTTCAACATGCAAGGAAAGGAGGTTGAACTTGCCGAGCTTCTGAACATGTTGAGGACTGCTGAGGGCACCCTACAGAAGGGTAGGGAGACATCCACTTTGTTTGTAGGAGGATCTTCCTCTTCTAGGTCCAGGGCGAAAGCCAAGGGCAAGAAGAAGAAAGCCCCCGCCAAACCAAGAGGCGGTGTCGGTAAAGTGGATACGAAGGGAAAGGGTAAAGCAACAAAGGTAGCGGGGAAGCTGGTGGGGAAGGAAGAATGCTTCTATTGTCACAAAAGTGGTCACTGGAAACAAGATTGCAAGGCTTGGAAAGCCAGAACACAGGATTTGAAGCGAGTTGCAGCTTCAGCTTCAGGTGTGTATGTTATTGAAAATTGTCTATCAATAAACTCTACTTCCTGGGTATTGGATACCGGATCAGGATCTCATATCTGTAATTCTTTGCAGGCGTTGAGAAAGCGTAGAGTTTTGAAGGCAGGTGACATGACCCTCAGAGTTGCGAACGGTGCTAGCATGGATGCTGAGGCCGTGGGGGACTATCACCTGGGATTATCAGATGGACACTTTTTGGTTTTGCGTAGTTGTTATTATGTACCAAATGCAACCTGTAATATCATTTCTGTATCTTTATTATCTAAAGAAGGTTATGAATTTGCATTTGTAAGTAATGTAGTGAACATTCACCTTAATCAAGTGTTGATTGGGTCAGGTACATTGAACAACGGTATATACGTTTTAAACCAACCACAGATTTTCAATATCCAGAATACACACAAAAGAAAGTCTCCAGCAATTAATAAAACTTTCTTATGGCATTGTAGACTGGGTCACATCAATGAGAGAAGATTGACTAAGTTACATACTGAAGGATATTTAGATTCATTCGAATATCAATCGTATGCAACTTGTCAATCCTGTCTCAAAGGAAAGATGACAAAGGCTCCGTTTTCTGGACACGGAGAAAGAGCGAGCGAGCTCTTGGGACTCGTACACAGTGACGTGTGCGGTCCAATGTCTACACATGCGCGAAGCGGTTTTTCTTACTTCATAACTTTTACGGATGATTTCTCAAGATTCGGACATGTCTTCTTAATGAAGCATAAATCCGAAGCTTTTGAAAAGTTCCAGGAATATAAGAGTGAAGTAGAGAAACAAACCGGCAAAAGTATCAAGATCCTAAGATCGGATCGAGGAGGAGAATACTTAAGTGCCGAATTCCTGAATTACTTAAAAGAGAATGGAATTCTCTCTCAGCTTACTCCTCCATACACCCCGCAACATAACGGTGTATCGGAGAGACGGAACCGAACCCTATTGGATATGGTACGGTCCATGATGAGTAACGCTGAGTTACCGCGATCTTTCTGGGGTATGCGCTAGAAACAGCTGCATATCTTTTGAACCGTGTTCCCACTAAGACTGTGCCTACCACACCATATGAGTTATGGAGTGGGAAGAAACCCTATCTTAATCACATTAAGACATGGGGATGTCCAGCTTTTGTAAAAAAGCAGCATGCGGACAAGCTCGAGGCACGCTCAGTACAGTGCAAGTTTGTGGGATATCCAAAGAACTCCAAGGGATATTACTTCTATTGCGAAGAGGAACAAAAAGTCCTTGTTTCTCGCCATGCCCACTTTCTAGAACATCAGTTCATAGAAAAAGAAATAAGTGGGAGCGCAATAGAACTGGAAGAAATTCCAGAACCACAAACTATTACTGAAAGTTTAGTGGAACCAGAAAGTTCAAAAGAACAGGACATTCCTATGCCGCTCCGCAGGAGTAGTAGGCAGTCTCATCCACCCGAGAGATACTACGGTTTTCTCATTGACGGGGATAGAGAAGACTGCATCCTGGATTGTGATGAGCCTACTAGCTTCCAGCAAGCCATTCAGAGCGTCGACTCGGTAAAATGGCTGGATGCAATGCGGACCGAAATGGAGTCCATGTACACCAACAAAGTATGGACGTTGGACATTGCTCCAGATGGGGTAAAACCCGTAGGATGCAAGTGGATCTTCAAAAGGAAGATTGGTGTAGATGGACAGGTTGAGACCTATAAAGCTAGACTGGTAGCAAAGGGTTTTCGTCAGCGACCTGGTTTGGACTATGACGAAACCTTTTCTCCAGTAGCTATGCTGAAATCCATTCGGATCCTTCTTGCCATTGCTGCTTTCCACGATTATGAGATTTGGCAGATGGACGTAAAGACAGCTTTTCTAAATGGTCATTTAGAAGAGTGTGTCTATATGGATCAGCCAGAGGGTTTCATTCAGGGTGGGAGCAGCGGAAAGGTGTGCAAGTTGCTCAAGTCCATTTATGGACTCAAGCAGGCATCGCGGAGTTGGAACATCTGTTTTGATGAGACGGTCAAAGAATTTGGCTTTATCAAAAATCCAGATGAACCATGCATCTATTGTAGATTTGTAGCGAGAACTGTAGTATTCCTCGTTTTATACGTGGATGACATTCTCTTAATAGGAAATGACATTCCTATGCTACAATCTGTCAAGGGGTTCTTGTCACACAGGTTCTCCATGAAAGACCTGGGTGATGCCTCCTACATTCTGGGTATCCGGATCTACCGTGACAGATCCAAGAGGATATTAGGACTCTCGCAGTCCAGGTACATCGACACCATACTGAAGAGATTCAGTATGGAAGATTCCAAGCGCGGTAATCTACCGGCTTGTCACGGGATCACCCTCTCCAAAGAGATGTCTCCCAAGACTGATTTGGAGAGGGATCGCATGTCTATTATACCCTACGCTTCTGCGGTAGGCTCTATAATGTATGCGATGTTGTGTACCAGACCGGATGTGGCTTATGCACTGAGTGTGGTAAGCAGGTATCAGTCAAACCCAGGGGAGAAACATTGGATAGCAGTAAAGAACATTCTCAAGTACCTGAGAAGGACTAAGGAGATGTTCTTGGTGTATGGCGGAAAAGACCTGCAGATTGAGGCCTTTGCTGACTCCAGCTTCCAGAGTGACAAGGATGATTCCAAGTCCATGTCGGGTTTTGTCTTTACCCTCAATGGAGGGGCGGTGTGTTGGAAGAGCTCCAAACAGGAAACCGTTGCTGACTCGACTATGGAAGCGGAATACATCGCTGCATCTGATGCCGCAAAAGAAGCTGTCTGGATGAGGAAGTTCTTGAAAGAACTTCAGGTGGTTCCGTCCATTGTTGACCCAATACCTCTGTATTGCGACAACAACGGGGCTATAGCTTTAGCGAAGGAACCCAGGTCCCATCAGAAATCCAGACACATCTTAAGGCGGTATCACCTGATCAGGGAGATCGTAGATCGCCAGGAGATCGAGGTCCGGAGAGTTGCATCAGAGGATAACACAGCAGATCCATTCACGAAGGCCCTACCCCAGACTCAGTTCGAGCGGCTGATCGAGATGATAGGTCTTCGATACGCCAGTACATGGCCTTAGTGCAAGTGGGAGATTGTTAGTGTATATGCCCTAGAGGCCATTACTGTATCATACTAGTTTGTATATTACTTAATGGAAGCTTGGGATATTCACAGTTGTATATACAATCTTGCTCGAAATGGTAGTATGCTACTTGGTTTGTCTCTGCTTTAATATGTGCATGTGTTTCTTTTAGCATATTGCTGGTATACATATTAGTAGAGCCCTTAGGATCTTTGCTTGATTACCAGCGTTGTGATGGCGCTCGCACTCGTGGGAGCTGGGTAATCTATAAGCACATCCTTATACAGGTCCCTGGTCGTTGGACTATCGAGACAGGGCATCGATACTCCGGAGTAGACTAGCGTATGCGCTTCTCATCCCAGTGTGGGAGACGGTCTGTCCCACAGCCGTTAGTACGTCGTACTTGGGATAGTATGCGGGTGCTCGTTAGGTTACGAGTACACTGGACAGGACTCGTCGGGAACTGTTGGTTGGTAATATACCTATCGTCAGTTATCAGTTCCCAGGTGACATGAGTACAGCTTAGTCCGCTGACTTGACACTGTCACTTCGCCTCGAGTGTGTTCCCACTGCACTTTGATTACTACCCTACCACGGCTCAAAGGAGCTGTGCAAACAGGTAGTTTTTGGGTGCAGTCCCGAAGCACTTGGAGGCAGTGACGGTTAGACAGGATTCGTCTCTCCCGGTATTGGGGGTTGACATCGCGCTGTGTCCAGGAGAGCCATTACACGAGTAGTCCCTGGCCAGGGCAAGCGAGATATACTGGTAGGCTTCCAGTGTTATCTCAGGGTGTTCTGGGCTTCACTCCGACACGACTTGTACCGCTATTAGGGGACTGACGTTCACCGCCCCCCTAGGCCCGCCATGCGATGTATCAGACGAACAGACCGGACTGTACGGAGACTGTCACATACAGGCTCAGTAGGAGTGCAGATGGGGTTCACCTCGTCAGTCTTCTTATCGACATCTACCTGGGGACCGTTACGTACAGCTAGTGCCGCTTGCGGTCTGTGGTTAAACCCACTGCCAGCGTAGTGTCGAGTCTTTAGAGTCCCACACAGAGAGCTATTCGCCTTTAGGCAAAATGAGTAGAGGTCGCATGGTTTTGCGACAGGGTTCGTTCGCATCCGCGCACTTGTGCACGTTTGCTGTCCGGACAGTTTATACTAGCGGGCTTTGGTTTAAGCCGGATCCTAGTATATGATTTGAGATTGGTTTTTCTCATTGTGTTCGTGTTCCTCGGTTCACGAATGCGGGTGCGTATGCACGGTTGCTTGAGATTGAGGGAGAGGACCTTGTTTAGGGTTAATGACTATTGTCATTTTATTAACCCTATTGTTTTTGTGTGTATTATTGTTAATTAATAATTAGCTTAATTATTGTGCATGGTTGTTGTTGTTGACACTTTGACTTTGTTGACTTGTTGACCAAGTTGACAATTTGACCATGATCATTTCATTTGGAAGATGCTCTTTGATTCTTGCAATTTGCATTAATAATGAAATGATAATGGTCACCTCTTGATTAAACCATGACAATTTTCTTGCTAATTGATTAATTAAAATAACTCACACATATTAGTGAGAATGGCTCACTATTATTCTCATTCTCTCATTTCTTTTCTCTCTCTTGCTCATCCTCTCCCTCAAGCTCTCTCCCTCTCATGTGTTGAGAAACAAAAAGCTTGAGAAAAACCCTCTCTTGATCTTCTCTACTCACTTCTAGGGTTCAAGTCTTAGCATTTCTTGCACTCTAGTTACTCCTAGCTTGGAGTTGAAGCTAAAGGTGGTGGCTTTCGGGTGGATCCTTCTTTGACGGGAGAAGACAAGCAAGGTGATCCTTTTCTACCATACCTAGGAGCAAGGAGAGAAGGACTAAAGACCAAAGGTATAACCTTTCTTCACTTAGATACTTTGTAGTTAGGGTTAGCTAGTTTATGTTTAGCAAAGATCCTCACAAGCATAGTCCATGTTGCCTAAGTCATTAAAAATCCGATTTTTATTATGTTTTCCGCCTCCCCGTAAGCACCGGGGTGGGCAACACGGACTTACACAGGGTATGTATTTACCAGGTACGATTCTCACATCTGTATGGTTTTACAGATGATGAGTGGGAGTAAGTTATTGGGAATTGGGTGATTATCCTCATTATATCGGGATTCGTTGTAATCGGTGATATTTGAGGAAATCACCTGGCCTGTTTGCCGGTTGGCAAATATTTGGTTTTGAATATCCGCTGTTATGCACCAATTTCAAATTGATATATCTGTACGTCTATTTTCATAGAGTGAGATATACCTTTCTGAAATTATGTCTACGACATTTACCTATATCAGTAGATGGTTAGGTAGGGAGCATTAAACAGCGGTGTAATTCTTCTTAACCATAAGTACAGTTTTCAACCTACAACACACAGTGAATGAGTTATCAGACTCAAGGGACTTATACAAAGGATTGTATGTTGTCCAGGGTCCATCAGGACAGAGGGGTTGGTCCTCGTACTATATTCGGTTTACTTATGACTTCTCTAGTTTTTAGACAGGTGTTTCGAGGAAACACAGGGTCCAAATTTTGAGAAGTTATAGGTATTTGAATAGAGTAGAGAACCAGGTATAGCAAGTATCGGGATTCTTCAAAGATATCGAAGATGTAGATACTTGTGTATGGTATTCAGTTGATAGTAATGATAAAGAGATCTTGCTTCTCTTTCAGGTTACTCATAATTGGAAGTATTCCTAAGTTGAGTAACGCCGATCGGCCTCCTTCCCTTTAGTTGACATGCGCTGGGGACAGCTGCATGATTTGAATCTGGTTCAATCAGTGCCTCTGTTTCTATATTGGATATAGAACAGTTCATATCTTAACGATGTTAAGGTACGGGGAGTTGTCCGGTTTATGATTAAAACCAGACACTGGACAACTCAAGGCACGTTTCTGTAATGGCTGTTTGTGGGTTGACCCAGGCTATGACGAGGGTTGACTTTCTACCATCTGGATGAACAATAGCGATATTGTTCTAGACTCGCCACAGTTTTATTAAAAATGGATTTTTTTTCAGAAAACAGTAGTGGGAGTATGGTAGAACTGGAAGTGATTCCAGAACCACAAACGATTACTGAAGATTTGATAAGGAACCTAAAGATTCAATCTGGATTGACATTCCATTGGCCACTCCGCAGATAAGGTGGGTAACTTCAGGCACCCGAGAGGTACTACGGTAGCCTCAAGGACGGTGACAGGGAAGTTCTTGTTTACCCACAATTACCATTGCTGTTGTTCCAGGCTGCGAGACCCGGCAGGAGGATGAGTATAGCGTCGTTCTAAACTAGTTTTAGAAGTGGACGTCTGTATGACTCTGCCAGAGGGTTGTCGTAGTCAGTGGGAGCAGCGGAAGCATTGGTGGACAGGGAGCTTATGTCTATTTATAGACTAAAGCAGAAGTAGCGGAGATAGATCATCTATTTCTGACATGACAGTCATGGGTTTGACTTCATCAGAATAGGGGATGGATCTGTTGAGAAGGTAGTAGGGTGTGATATCCTGGTATTTGGATGATATACACAGAGTAGGAAAAGAAACTCCTACACTACGATCGGTTATACTTTGGTCGTCACACAGTTGTTTCTCCACAAAGGAAATGGATTTTATATCAGACATACTGGTTACTAGATCTATGGTCTTAGATCTAGATTTGGGTGGTTTCCCAATCAGGGTACTTGACAGCATTCTAAGAGTATTTAGGATGGACGACTCCTGGCACGGTAGTGTACCTGCAGGTAATGGAGTCACCCTCTCCAAAGGTGTCTTACAGACTAAAGGGGAGAGGGACGGGCATGATTGGCAGATCACTTGCTCAGGCAATTGAGTCAATCGTGAGATGTCAAGTACCACACCAGATGTTGTTCTTGCACTAGATGCAATAAGTTGACATTAATCCAATCCTGGAGAAGCAGTCGGAAGCAGTTTTAGAACATAAATGGATGTTCTAGGGAGATGATAACGACAGCCTCATTCAGGAGACAGTTATCATTCCAGGCTTCCAAGGTGACATGGACGACAAGGAGGTTGTCAGAGTTATAGTTTTCCTTCTGATGAGGGGCAGTATTTTGGACAGGTGGTCCAAGGCAATACTGAGGGAGGCATGGCGCGCAATATACTTATTAAGTTCAGTTGACGATACAGTCTAAGATGTTTGGATTTGGAGTTCATTTATGAGCTAGGTCCCATCAGACATCCAGACATATTCTGAGACAGGTATTGCTCTTTTCGGGAGATGGCTTTCTCCGCGAACTTGAGATATAGAGAGAAATAGAAAGAAACAACTAAGCGGATCCACTCACTGAGGCTATTCCTCGAACGCAATAGTTCCGCAAACGAGTTTTGTGAGACTGACTAGTAGAGGAGTTGGATGTTCGGTATCACACGGGCTGTGAGTATGCGACATCGCAATAATTAGCCTTGAGTGCAAGTGGGAGATTGTTAGAGATAGTGCCCTCAGAGTCAATTATTAGGTCACAGGTACGTGATTGTAATGATTGAGGGAGGACCTATCCCGGTAGGACAGTCTTACTCGAGATGATAGTATGCTATCTGGTATACCTTTATCATCGTGTACTGCTTTAGGTGACCTGACAAGTTGCTATTACACGTTGATAGAGCCCCTAGGATTCTTGCTTGACCACCAGCAGTATGAGGGCGATCATATAAGTGGGAGCTGGGGGTCTACAAGCATATCCTTAAAAGGTCCCTAGTCGTGGGAGTTTCGAGACCGGGCATCGATACTCCATTAGTAGACTAGTGTATACAGTCGAGACCCCGACGAGGGGCGGTGGCCGGTCTCACAAGCCACTGGTGTCAGTTGGATCACCTAAGATGTATACAGGTGCTCATTGGGTTATGAGTACACCGGACAGGACTCGCCGGGAACATGCTAGTTGGTCATATACCAGACGTCAGATGGCAATTCCCAGGTGACATGTGTGCAGGTTAGTTCATCGACCTGGGGATCGTCATTTGTCTCATGTGAGTTCCCACTGTACTTTGATTACTACCGTACCACGGCTCAAAGGAGTCGTGCAAACAGGTTTTAGTTGGGTACAGTCCCGAGCCACATGGAGGCAGTGAGCGTATCTTCAGGGGTTCGTCTCTCCCGGTATTGGGGGTGAGGTCGTGCTGTGTCTAGGAGAGCCATTACACAAAGTCCTTGGCCAAGGCAAGGAGATTTACTGGTAGGTATTCCAGTAGTATCTCAGGGTGTTCTGGGCTACACTCCGACACGACTTGTACCGCTTTTGGGGGTCTGACTTTTACCAACCCCCTAGGCCCGCCATGCGATACTCATAGACGAACGGACCGGACTGCACGGATATTGTCACTGACAGGCTCAGTAGGGTGTCAGGCTGAGTTCGCTCACAGACGTCCCTTTTAGTCAATACCCGGTAGCCCGTTATGTATTGGCTTATACCTCTAACGTGCTAGTGGTTAAATCCACAACCAAGGTGTTGATGAGTCTTTAGAGTCCCCCACATTCAGTTACTCAGCTTTCGGGCAAAAGGTTGTAGAGGCCGTATGGAGATATGGCAAGGTCCGATCAGATACGTGCGGTATTGCACAGATCAGGATCGGACAGTTTGTACTATAGGCCGTATGGTTATATGGAAGGGTTCCATCAGATACGTGCGGTATTGCACGGATCAGGATCAAACGGATATTACTAGCCGGCTTTGGTATAAGCCGGATCCTAGTATAGTACAGTGTAGATTTTGTCTCATTGCATTTGTATTTCGGTCGGAATACAAATGCGGGTGTGTATGCACAGTATCGGGGTTTTTCCTGTAATTTATTACGGGACCAGTTTTCTGGAGTTGCCAGTTTGCTTTCCGTTTCGGCCGATTTCCATTGTTCCGTTCATTGGCCGAAGATTGGTGGAGGAGGGCTTATTTGCATTGTTGCAAATAGGCAATTGTGGAGGGGGGTCTTTGCATTTTTCCTTGTATCATGATGGAGCACTTGACCTTGACTTCTAGCTATCATGATGGCTTGACTTTTCCTTTCTCATCATGGTTGGACTTTGTGAGGTGATGATGGTGGTGTTGAGTGTGGTTTTGGTATTGTCATCATATTCTTTCATGATGCCCTCTTTGCATTATTGTCATGGTGGCTTCTCATTCCTTTGATTAGACCTCTCATTTCTCTCCCTCCCTCACTAGAGCATGGCCGGCCTCCCCCTTGAAGGGGCTGTCCAAATATTTTGAGGTGGGATTTTGCTTCATTTCATGTTGCAAAAATCCCACAAGTTCCATCTAAAAAGCTCCAAGTTCAATCCCTCCTCCAATGGCAATTCCACAACCCCAAAAGTGAGACACAAGCTCTATCAAACATTCTACAGCAAATCTTGGGCACGTCGAGTAGCCGGCTTCGTGCCCGAGTTGCCTCGGCATTGAGGTGGGAGCCCGTAAACAAAGTAGGCGATGTGGTGCACTTCCGGCGGCGAGGAGGAGACGGGACTTTCCGCAGGAGATCGGGACCATGACGAGAAGACCGGAGGACTTGGATCGTCGGTATATCTCTCTTCCTTTTCTTGTAGATAGCTAGGACTTGTTAATGGTTACGATCCGGGTTATAGTGCGCGGCGGTTTGCCAGTAAGTTCGCAAAAATTTAAGTTTATCACCGCTTCCGCTATTGGCCGTCGGATTGACGGCCGGGGCGCCGCCGTGCACTTACATACCCAAGGAGTAAACTAACTCATCAGTGGGAACCGGGATCCAACTCTCATCGCATGATAACGTGACGGAATCCGCTCACGTCATCACACTCCAGAAGGTATGCGCATATTTGGCATGTTTCAGTTCTTTTGAAACTCCCAATGTGATTTTTGCCCCATGCTCTTATGACCTTGGCGTGAGGTCAAAATATCATAAGTCACATGTCAAGTTCTACCCATCATTATCCAGGTTAATTTGAACCCACCCGTGCATACCCTTGACGTAGGCCAAAATAGTAGTACGACTGTCCCAAACTAACGCATCTATCTATGCAACAGATAAATACCCGGCAGCTACCAAACACTATGCCTTGGCGTGAGGTCAAAATACATAGCTTGAATACTACCGAATATTTAACTGAAATGATGGAGGGCTACGAATGGTTTCTGGCGAAAACCTTTAACGTAATGAACTTGATATCGTTGAAGGAACGGATAGATTTTAAAAATATAGTGACGAAAACCGTTGCTAAAGAGGTCACTCCTGGTGAAGGGATCTCGGCTCTTTCCCCGTAGAATGAGGTGCAGCATATTTCAACTGAATACCACGGTGCAAAGCAAAAGTAATCGGCTATAGTGAAGTTAATGCCCTGACGCAAACTTCTGTCCAATGGGTCACTCCCGGTGAAAGGATCTCGGCCCATGCCTCGTCGACTGAGGAGCAGGATATTCCAACTGAATACCACGATGCAAAACAAAAGTGAACGTCCTTGCAATAACAGCTTTTTGAAAAGTGTTCCAACAACATCAGATTAGGTTTGTTTTAAAACTTGCATTGATCCGAATCAATGCAGTCCTATCAATTGATCACACCACAAAGAACGAAAATATACTGATGTACGTATATGCCATCCGCATTCGCCACTGGGTCCCGTCATTACCCGTTAGGTTAGCTTACTAACGACAGAGTGGGGACTGGACTAGCGCGGATGCAAAACATATACTACATCTACTAATATATATACCAATATATTACATTCGCTCAATGCGTGATAAAATGCAACATCACAGAGAATGAACAGCATCACAGAAACAATACAGATATCTGGGATCCCCGGGTTTCACAGAGCCACTGCTAAAACCCGACGTTCCCCTGGTCGTGTGGATAGCCTGTGCAATGAAAACCTAGACCCCTACAGGCGCGGCAAGTTACCCGCCAAAACCTGAAGCGAGGCAGCCCCCTTCAGCACCGTGAATGGACCACCCAGCACTTCACGGAATCCGGTAACTTGGGCACCCCTCCTGGGTCAACCTGTACCCCCTACGAGTGCGGCGAATAGCCCGCCAATTCTAGAGTGAAGCCCCCTCCGTCTCAATGCCATGAGATGCGGGCTTGTTGCCCTCTAGAACCCGGCTATCCGTGCACCCCTCCGCGGGGCAATCCTAGTACAGAAAGTAAAATATACATACAACGGGTACATCGACCGCAACCTGGCCGTGCCCCAAAATAATAATACAATCAGGCAGTGACGGCAGTCCACATGTCGGACGCTCGCCCCGCAATATCAAATGTCTATAATACAACAAAACTATACTAGCATTGCATCCAGGCTATCCCCCACGACCGATCCGCAACATCATAGCAATACACAGAACATCAACGTGAAAGTCACGTTCGCAAATCCGTCTAACCGGGCTATAGCAGTTAGACAGGATTTACCGATCGAGTGACATTCACGGTCATAGATATAATGTAAATACTGTGAAAAAATGTGTTTAAAATATCCGATCGATCAAATTTTTTTAACAAGTGGGCCCCCAAGCATTACTGTAGCAAATCAAGAAATTCTGGGCCCAATGTTAATATTCCAAAACCTCACTTTTCACCCCAGAAAGCCTCTGTAAAAAATTGGTGCAGCAAACCCAAAGTAGTGCGGCGGAACCGCGGCCCAAGGGGGTGTTTGGCCGCGGTTCCGCGCTCCTACAGTGGAGTTACGTCATCGAATTTTCACAGAACTCTTAAATTTTCCAGTACATCACTTTTCTGTAACCTGAAAAAAATTTCGACACAAAAAATTTCAACAGAAAACTGATGTGAACAAAAATGTAGATTTTGGAATTTTGGTCGATCGGAAATGCAAAACACATTAAACAAAACTAGACTAAGTTAATGGCGAGGCTCTGATACCACTGTAAGTGCACGGCGGCGCCCCGGCCGTCAATCCGACGGCCAAATGCGGAAGCGGTGATAAACTTTAATTTTTCTTGAACTGGCAAACCGCCGCGCACTAATACCCGGATCGAACCATTAATTAGTCCTAGCTAACTACAAGAAAGGGAAGAGAGATATACCGACTGATCCAAGTCCTCCGGACTTCTCGTCGTCGTCCCGATCTCCTGCGGAAGCTCCGGTCTCCACCTCGTCGCCGGAAGTGCACCACATCGCCTACTTCTTTTACGGGCTCCCACCTCAATGCCGAGGCAACTCGGGCACGAAGCTGGCTAGTCGACGTGCCCAAGATGTGCTGTAGAATGTAGTGTGGATTACTATGTCTCATTTTGGGGTTGTAGAATTGCCTTTGGTGGAGGGATTGAACTTGGAGCTTTTGAGAATGATCTTGTGGGATTTTTGCAACATGAAATGAGCCAAAAAAAACCCCACCAAAAATTTGGGACAGCCCCCACTAGGGAAGTGGCCGGCCATGCAACTTGTGAGATGGAGTGAGTGAGAGAGAGTGGAGGAGAATGGCAAAGCATGAGAGAGATATGCAATAATCCAAAGGAGAGAAAGAGAAGGCTATCATGCAAAGAATCATCATTCCAATAATTCCAACACTCAACCAACAACCATGATAGCAAATAAAACAACACTCCAACACCACCATCATCACCTCACAAAGTCAAGCAAGAAAGGTCAAAGGATGGGCTCCATCATGAAACCATCATGATACAAATAAATGCAAAGAACCCCTCCACAAATACTTATTTGCAACAATGCAAATAAGCCCTCCTTTACCAAACTTCGGCCAATGAACGATACAAAGGAAATCGGCCGAAACGGAAAGCAAACTGGCAACTCCAGAAAACTGGTCCCGTAATAAATTACAGGAAAACCCCGATACTGTGCATACACACCCGCATTTGTATTCCTACCGAAATACAAATGCAATGAGACAAAATCTACACAGTACTATACTAGGATCCGGCTTAAACCAAAGCCGGCTAGTAATATCCGTTCGATCCTGATCCGTGCAATACAGCACGTATCTGATCGAACCCTGCCATATACCCATACGGCCAATAGTACTAACTGTCCGATCCGGATCCGTGCAATACCGCACGTATCTGATCGGACCTTGCCATATCTCCATACGGCCTCTACAGCTTTTCGCCCGAAAGCTGAGTAACAGAATGTGGGGGACTCTAAAGACTCGTCAATCACCTTGGTTGTGGATTTAACCACTAGCACATCAGAGGTATAAGATAATACGTAACGGGCTACCAGGTATTGACTAAAAGGGACGTCTGTGAGCGAACTCAGCCTGACAACCCTACTGAGCCTGTCAGTGACAATATCCGTACAGTCCGGTCCGTTCGTCTATGAGTATCGCATGGCGGGCCTAGGGGGTTGATAAAAGTCAGACCCCCAAAAGCGGTACAAGTCGTGTCGGAGTGTAGCCCAGAACACCCTGAGATACTACTGGAATACCTACCAGTAAATCTCCTTGCCTCGGCCGAGGGCTTCGTGTAATGGCTCTCCTAGACACAGCACGACCTCACCCCCAATACCGGGAGAGACGAACCCCTGAAGATACGCTCACTGCCTCCATGTGGCTCGAGACTGTACCCAACTAAAACCTGTTTGCACGCTCCTTTGAGCCGTGGTAGGGTAGTAATCAAAGTACAGTGGGAACTCACACAAGACAAATGACGATCCCCAGGTCGATGAACTAACCTGTACACATGTCACCACGGAACTGCCATCTGACGTCTGGTATATGACCAACTAGCATGTTCCCGGCGAGTCCTGTCCGGTGTACTCATAACCCAATGAGCACCTGTATACATCTTAGGTGATCCAACTGACACCAGTGGCTTGTGAGACCGGCCACCGCCCCTCGTCGGGGTCTCGACTGTATACACTAGTCTACTCTGGAGTATCGATGCCCTGTCTCGAAACTCACACGACTAGGGACCATTTAAGGATATGCTTATAGACCCCAGCTCCCACTTATATGATCGCCCTCATACTTCTGGTGGTCAAGCAAGAATCCTAGGGGCTCTATCAACGTGTAATAGCAACTTGTCAGGTCACCTAAAACAGTACACGATGATAAAGGTAAACCAGATAGCAAACTATCATCTCGAGTAAGACTGTCCTACCGGGATAGGTCCTCCATCAATCATTGCAATCACGTACCTGTGACCTAATAATTGACTCTGAGGGCACTATCTCCAACACTATGCAGACAAGCTCGAGGCACGCTCAGTACTGTGTAAGTTTATGGGAAGCTCGAAGAACTTCTGGTGGTATCTTTTCTATTACGCAAAGGAACAAAAGGTTTTTGTTTCTCGTCATGCCCACTTTTTTAAAAATCAATTTTTGGAAAAAGAAACTAGTGGGAGCGCAATATAACTGGAAGAAATTCCAGAACCATAAGCTATTACTGAAAGTATGGAAGAACCAGACGTTTAAAAAGAACCGGACATCCCCGTGCCACTCCACAGAACTAGTAGGCGGTCTCATCCGCCGGAGAGATACTATAGTTTTCTCATAGACGGGGATAGTGATGATTGAATCATTGACAATGATGAGCCAAATAGCTTCCAGCAAGCCATTCAGAGCAACGACTTGGTAAAATGGCTGGATACAATACGGACCGAGATGGAGTCTATGTACACTAAAAAAGTATGGACTTTGAATATTTCTCCAGAAGGGGTAAATCCCGTTGGCTGCAAATGGATCTTCAAAAAGAAGATTGGTGTAGATGGATAGGTTGAAACCTATAAGGCTAGACTTGTTGAAAATGGTTTTCGTCAAAAACCTGGTTTGGACTATGATGAAACCTTTTCTCTAGTGGCTATGCTCAAATCCATTTGGATCGTTCTTGCCATTGCTACCTTCCACAATTATGAGATTTGGCAGATAGACGTAAAGACCGCTTTTCTAAATGGAAATTTGGTAGAGTGCATCTATATGGATCAGCCAGAGGGTTTCATTCAGAGTGGGAGCAGCAGGAAAGTGTGCAATTTGCTTAAGTCCATTTATGGACTAAAGCAGGCATAGCGGAGTTGGAACATGTGTTTTGATGAGACAGTCAAAAAATTCGACTTTATCAAAAATCCAGATGAGCCATGCATCTATAGTAAGATTGTAACGAGAACTGTGACATTCCTCGTCTTGTACGTGAATGACATTCTCTTGATACGAAATGACATTCCTATGCTACAATCAGTCAATGGATTCTTGTCACAGAGGTTCTCCATGAAAGATCTGGGTAATGCCAACTACGTTGTGATGATCCAGATTTATCGTGATAGATCTAAGAGGATGATGGGACGTTCATAGTCAAGGTACATCAACACCATACTAAAAAGATTTAGTATGGAAGATTCAAAGCTCGGTAGTCTACCGGCTTGTCACGGAATCACCCTCTCCAAAGAGATGTCTCCCAAGACTGATTTGGAAAGGGCTCGGATCACATCTATACCCTACGCTTCTGTCACGACCCAAAATTGGCCCGTGACGGCCCTAATACTACGCAACGCCTAAAGACACAATGTAGTAAAAGAAAGACAAACCCAGAAATCTAAACCATGAAAAATACGGAAAAGATAATATAAGTTTTGAAACAATTGAAATCGCAACCCAAATTCCTTAAAAGTCTTACTTTCTTTCTTTAAATTTTTAGCAACACCCCATTTGTAGAAACCAGCCAAAATGAATACAACAGAAAAGAATAACAGTAGAGAAAGAAGCTGTATATATAAAAGACCTCAAATCCACAATAGTACACACTAACGTCCTCACCAAGTCTCTATGTCAATAATACAATAGTAGATGGAGAGTACAAAATACAACGAATGTACAATATGAAATACAGATATCCATCTAACCCACCTAAGCAAAATGGTACTGTGAGCTGATGCGGTATCTGTAGCAAAAGATGGTAGCTGGATAGCTGAATAGAGGAATAGCCTGCCTCGACTACTCTGGGGAAAAACCTGAAACACCTGTGGCACAACGGGGGTGAGTTGCCAACTCGTGAATAGTATAAAACATATGCAGGTAATCGCAGGAATGCACGTACAGCATGAATCTAAGATATGCGATTACAATAATAATATGTCATGCAATGCTGAAATAAGGAGAGTACGCTAGCAGGTACAATCAATATATGAAGTAATGATGGCATGATAATAGTGTGCAATGACTATGCAATAGAGATATGAGAAAGCAATATGCAACCATCATAAGGGTACACTATAAGTACTACCAATATATGAATCTGTGCATAAAGTGGGTAAAAGTGAGGTATGAGGTGGAATATGTCATTTCCCACGGAAACCTGACGTCGTGGCAGGATCACAATCCAACAAGATACTCCAATCCCAAATCCTCAAACCAGCCCCCACATTGGGCACTCACATCATATAAGTCTCACATCTCCTCAATATACAATATCGAGTAATCTCCTATATCCCGAATGTACAAATCACCAATCACATAGGTATATCCAATGTCCAATCCCAATGAATCACCTAGTATCCCAAGTCCAATCTCAAGTAAGTTTCTAGCATCCTAAAGGTATATATGTACAGAAATAAATATGATGGGGGCAATACACATATATTAGCGTCCCATTCCACTAATATTGGTGTAAGGGTATATATAACAACGGCTAAATCCCCTGTTATATATACAAAAAGGGGTTAAAGAAATATCATGAAACCGTGTGCCAAGCATCGACACAGAAATCCTCGTATATCGGGCTCCGTCAGTCCGGATCAGCCCACGGGGTCCGTCTGCGGTATCGGCCCTCGGCCCCGCCAGTACAGATCCTCCCGCATCCATCTCTCGACTCTGGCCAGTAGCCTCCGGACAACTGCCAGGTCCAAACAATCACCGGTAGGTACTCGCCCGCCTCCAGGCTCAATCGGCAAACCCATCGATCTTCTTGCCGAGGGGAACCATACCGGGCCCCACCATGTACTCTCATACGGCAACCACACCTCGTATGGAGTAGATAATCAGCACTGATAAAACTCATGGGGGACGCTCAAATATCATATCAAGGAAACCGGGTTGTTACATGTATGCATAAATTCATGAACTCCCGCGGTTCCCAAATCCCGAAAACATCATATAAAATCCAGATAAACAATGCATAAATCCAGGAATAAATGTATGCGATATATCTGAATGCGAGCAGGTAAACACAAGTATATAGCTGAACCAGATGTATGCGAAAACACGATAAGGTACAGCTAAGTAACATCAGTAAATGTGAATATGCAACAACAACTGAATGTGTATCTACATACAGGTGTAGCAGAGTATAGGTATCTACCTATAGGAACTGATGTTGTATACCCCCCTGGGTATAAGTAACATATGTAGGAAATCCCTCCCGGTGTAGGTAAAATATGTAGGAGTTATACCTGTAGCTGTATCGCAAAGTGAAAATATACCTATCACTAAAGGTATGATACACTATAGGTATACCGACAAGCTAGGTGTCCAGTGTGACAGGCAATGGTAGCTATAAGGGGTAGTGTGTGACATGGCAATTATTGACGGCGTATGTGTAGCATGCAATCCGTGCTCGTGCAACATGAACCGTCAATAATGTGTGCAGTGTCCTACGGCTGCTAGTCACAGTATATAACTATATCAAAGAATGCAGTAAATGCGCAATTCTACAATGACGTAGAATGTGCGACAGGAAATTGAATCCTAGCCCAGACGTATAACGCCATGCGGGCGATTCCCCTGTAGATGTTATATCTACTCACCTATACTCCACGCTAGGTGAATCCTACCATCTGCTCCCCCTGTAGCCGTGTCCGTAGTCCCTGCCTGCAAACCTGCAAATAAGATATGGAAATCACATATAAGCCAAATATCCCGCGAAACGCGATATCGAATCGAAACGAGAAACTCGCGTCGCGAACTAAACGCGCGTGTGCACGATACGCTGAATCGTGTGTGTACGCGTCTAAAACCATCGCGACACGCCGCGATACGCTGGATCACAGAACCCACTCACGTATCGCGCGTATCGCGCAAACACAACGAAACACAAAAGCGACATATAGTCCCAGATTTTCCTACAGGTAAGATATTACAAAACTAGACATACCAACACACTACACAACACAGCAGACTACCCCAGACAAAACCCCAACACCCAGAACCCTAGCCTGGCCGCAAATTGCGGCCAGAATCCTAAAATTGGCGGCCTGAAATGGGGTAGGGTGGCTCGTGTTCAGGTGGTGTGCTCTAGACCTAGGTATCATGCTCTAGTCTTCCCAATTTTACTCTGCAAGGTCCGGGTCTATAGCAGATCACAGATGTCACAAAAAAATCACTTTAAAAACACTAATTTGCACAATTTGGAAACCTATGGTATTTTAGTGTAATCTGGCTAATATCTCAGTTGAAGTGGCCTTATTAGCACTTAAATAGCTAGGGTTAACCAACACAATCATCAATTAATCAATATTCCACACAAATTACCTTAATTAGCACTAAACTAGCAATAATCGCACACCGAAGCTAAACTAGCACACAACTAGGCAAACTAGGAATTGGGTTCAGAAATTATACCCTAAGAAGCCCTAGAAAGCTGGTGAGGAGGTGAAAGAAGCTGCTACAGCTGCTGATGCTCCTGCTACTGCTGCTTGCTCCTGCTTCTGATGCTTGCTGCTGCTCCTGCTACTGATCTTGTTGTTGTTACTGATGGTGAGGATGGTGCTGCTCTTGCTACTGCTAAGAGTGTTGCTGGAGCTGCTGCTACTGAAGATGATGATGATGATGATGATGATGCCTGCAGCTGCTGCTGCTGCTCCTGCTCCTGCTGATCCTATTGCTGCTGCTATTGTTGTTGTTGTTGAAGATGATAATGATGCTGATGATGCTTCAGGTATGTGTGTGAGTGTGTGTGTGTGTGTGTGAGAGTGAAGGAATGAGAGCAAAAGGGAAATGAGGGAAGAAAATGAGAACAACAAAAGAAAGACCCCCTTCTCACTCTCTCTCTCTCCTCATTAAATGAGGCATGGCTCATGCCATGATGTCCCATGCTCTCTCTCTCTCTCTCAAAGTCAACCATGAACAAATAACTAAAACCCTTATTAAAATTCATTTCCATTAAAAACAACCATGCACTTAAACAACCCAAAACACCTAAACCAAACTTAACACTAGATTAAGAAATGGTTAGACCACAATTTACATCCTAGTTTATCATGCACAAGTGTGTGTGTGCCTAACAAAATTCTAATAAAATACTCATTAAATAGGATAAAATATTTAAAACTTAATTTGGTAAACTTTTTATTAAAAACCACACATTAAAATATAATTAGCTACAAAACACATTCTAAGGTGTTACAATCTCCCCCCCCTTAAAAGAAATTCGTCCCCGAATTTAAAAATATTCCGATACGTATACCTTCAAAGAGAAGATTAAAATCCTCAAATCTCGCTCGCAGCCTCCCAAGTGACTAACTCACCATACGGCTACGTCCAAGAAAACCCTTCACAGATGGCAAGACCTTTGACCGACGTTTCTCCACCTGTCAAGCCATTAACACACATGGCTCCGGGTGAACGAAAGATCGCGTCCAGCTAAATGGTCTGGTGCCAAATCACGTGAGAAAGGTCAAGAAGGTAGTTGTAAAATATCATCACAAGGAATACGGGGTGAAAATCCAATAATCTGGGCGGAAGTGCCACATTGAAGGCAACAAAACTAACTCACTTATAGGATCTCAGAAGGACCTAAATCCTGGGATAAGCTTCCCAACATCCAGCACGTCGTTCATCGGAAAGTCCATAGGAATACATGATCTGTCCCTGCGAACTCGAGTCTATGACTATTGTTGGAGATAGTGCCCTCAGAGTCAATTATTAGGTCACAGGTACGTGATTGCAATGATTGAGGGAGGACCTATCCCGGTAGGACAGTCTTACTCGAGATGATAGTTTGCTATCTGGTTTACCTTTATCATCGTGTACTGCTTTAGGTGACCTGACACGTCGCTATTACACGTTGATAGAGCCCCTAGGATTCTTGCTTGACCACCAGCAGTATGAGGGCGATCATATAAGTGGGAGCTGGGGGTCTATAAGCTTATCCTTAAAAGGTCCCTAGTCGTGGGAGTTTCGAGACTGGGCATCGATACTCCATTAGTAGACTAGTGTATACAGTCGAGACCCCGACGAGGGGCGGTGGCCGGTCTCACAAGCCACTGGTGTCAGTTGGATCACCTTAGATGTATACAGGTGCTCATTGGGTTATGAGTACACCGGACAGGACTCACCGGGAACATGCTAGTTGGTCATATACCAGACGTCAGATGGCAGTTCCCTGGTGACATGTGTGCAGGTTAGTTCATCGACCTGGGGATCGTCATTTGTCTCGTGTGAGTTCCCACTGTACTTTGATTACTACCCTACCACGGCTCAAAGGAGTCGTGCAAACAGGTTTTAGTTGGGTACAGTCCCGAGCCACATGGAGGCAGTGAGCGTATCTTCAGGGGTTCGTCTCTCCCGGTATTGGGGGTGAGGTCGTGCTGTGTCTAGGAGAGCCATTACATAAAGTCCTTGGCCAAGGCAAGGAGATTTACTGGTAGGTATTCCAGTAGTATCTCAGGGTGTTCTGGGCTACACTCCGACACGACTTGTACCGCTTTTGGGGGTCTGACTTTTACCAACCCCCTAGGCCCGCCATGCGATGCTCATAGACGAACGGACCGGACTGCACGGATATTGTCACTGACAGGCTCAGTTGGGTGTCGGGGTGAGCTTCCTCATCGACGTCCCATTTGGTCAGTACCTGGTAGCCCGTCACGTATTGGCTTATACCTCTGACGTGCTAGTGGTTAAATCCACAACCAAGGTGTTGACGAGTCTTTAGAGTCCCCCACATTCAGTTACTCAGCTTTCGGGCGAAAGGTTGTAGAGGCCGTATGGAGATATGGCAAGGTCCGATCAGATACGTGCGGTATTGCACGGATCAGGATCGGACAGTTTGTACTACAGGCCGTATGGTTATATGGCAGGGTTCGATCAGATACGTGCGGTATTGCACGGATCAGGATCGAACAGATATTACTAGCCGGTTTTGGTATAAGCCGGATCCTAGTATAGTACAGTGTAGATTTTGTCTCATTGCATTTGTATTTCGGTCGGAATACAAATGCGGGTGTGTATGCACAGTATCGGGGTTTTCCTGTAATTTATTACGGGACCAGTTTTTGGAGTTACCAGTTTGCTTTCCGTTTCGGCCAATTTCCTTTGTTCCGTTCATTGGCCGAAGATTGGTGGAGGAGGGCTTATTTGCATTGTTGCAAATAAGCATTTGTGGAGGGGGTTTTTGCATATTATCATGTCATGATACTTGTCCCATCATTTGACTTCATAAACTCATGATTGCTTGACTTTGTATATCATCATGGTTGTTGATGATGAGGTTGGTGGTAGGTGGTTGAGTGTGGGTTTTGATTTGGTGATCATTTCCTTTTGCATGATAGTCTTCTCTCTCTCTCCCTTTTGGTATTATTGGATGGCTCTCTCATTATCTTGCATATGACACTCTAATTCTCTCCTCTCTTGATGTCATGGCCGGCCTTCCCCTTGGAAGGGCTGTCCAAGTTTTTTGAGGGTGGAAATCTTGTTCATTTTATGCTCCAAAAGCCTACAAGCTCCTCCACATAATCCTTGTATCATCCCTCCACCAAAAGGCACCTCCATGAACCCCAAATGAGACACAATCCTCTACTACACATTCTACAGCAAACCTTGGGCACGTCGAGTAGCCGGCTTCGTGCCCGAGTTGCCTCGGCATTGAGGTGGGAGCCCGTAAACAAAGTAGGCGATGTGGTGCACTTCCGGCGGCGAGGAGGAGACGGGACATTCCGCAGGAGATCGGGACGATGGCGAGAAGACCGGAGGACTTGGATCGTCGGTATATCTCTTTCCCATCTTATTGTTAGCTAGGACTAGTTAATGGTTACGATCCGGGTGTTTAGTGCGCGGTGGTGCCGTTTTGCTAAGTCCGCAAAATTTAAAGTTTTTCACCGCTTCCGCATTCCGCCGTCGGATTGACGGCCGGGGCGCCGCCGTGCACTTACAGTGGTATCAGAGCCAGGCCATTAACTTAGTCTAGCTTTGTGTAATGTGTTTTTCGTTTCCGATCGAACAAAATCCCGAAACCGCATTTTTCATGCACATCAGTTTCTGTCGAATTTTTTTTGAGTCCAAAAATTTTTCAGGTTGTCTCAGAGTGATGTGCAGAGAGTTCTAAGAATACTGCAAAAATTTGGTGAAGTGATGATTCCGTACGACCGCGGAAGGGCGGCCTAAGCCCATCATTGGCCGCGCTTCCGCCGCAGGAATAAGACTTCACTTCATCAATTTTTTTCAGTGGGCTTGTGGGCTTAAAATATGGGTTTTGGAGTATTAATATTGGGCCAAGTTTTTCTGTGAGTGCTGCAGTATTGGTTTGGGGGCCCACTTGTTAAGTTTGATCAATCGGAAAATTATAAACACATTTTTCACAGTATTTACATTATATCTGCGACCGTGAATGTCACTCGATCGGTAAATCCGGTCTAACTGCTATAGCCCGGTTAGACGGATTTGCGAACGTGACATTCACGTTGATGTTCTATGTATTTGCTGTGATGTTGCGGATCGGTCGTGGGGGATAGCCTGGATGCAATGCTAGTACAGTTTTGTTGTATTATGTACATTTGATATTGCGGGGCGAGCGTCCGACATGTGGACTGCCGTCACTGCCTGTTTGTATTATTATTTTGGGGCACGACCAGGTTGCGGTCGATGTACCCGTTGTATGTATATTTTACTTTCTGTACTAGGATTGCCCCGCGGAGGGGTGCACGGATAGCCGGGTTCTAGAGGGCAACAAGCCCGCATCTCATGGCATTGAGACGGAGGGGGCTTCACTCTGGGATTGGCGGGCTATTCGCCGCACTCGTAGGGGGTACAGGTTGACCCAGGAGGGGTGCCCAAGTTACCGGATTCCGTGAAGTGCTGGGTGGTCCATTCACGGTGCTGAAGGGGGCTGCCTCGCTTCAGGTTTTGGCGGGTGACTTGCCGCGCCCGTAGGGGTCTAGGATTTCATTGCACAGGCTATCCACACGACCAGGGGAACGTCGGGTTTCAGCAGCGGCTCTGTGAAACCCGGGGATCCCAGATATCTGTATTGTTTCTGTGATGCTGTTCATTCTCTGTGATGTTGCATTTTATTCATGCCTTGAGCGAATATAATATATTGGTATATATATTAGTAGATGTTGTATATGTTTTGCATCCGCGCTAGTCCTGTCCCCGCTCTGTCGTTAGTTAGCTAACCTAACGGGTAATGACGGGACCCAGTGGCGAATGCGGATGGCATATACGTACATCAGTATATTTTCGTTCTTTTTGGTGTGATCAATTGATGGGATTGCGTTGATTCGGATCAATGCAAGTTAAAAACAAACCTAATCTGATGTTGTTGGAACACTTTTCAAAAAGCTGTTATTGCAAGGACGTTCACTTTTGTTTTGCATCGTGGTATTCATTTAGAATATCCTGCTCCTCAGTCGACGAGGCAAGGGCCGAGATCCCTTCACCGGGAGTGACCCCTTGGACAAAAAGTTTGCGTCAGGGCATTAACTTCACTATAGCCGATTACTTTTGCTTTGCACCGTGGTATTCAGTTGGAATATCCTGCACCCCATTCTACGGGGAAAGAGCCGAGATCCCTTCACCGGGAGTGACCACTTTAGCGAAGGTTTTCGTCACTATATTTTCAAAAAGCTATCCGTTCCTTCAACGATATCAAGTTCATTACGTTAAAGGTTTTCGCCAGAAACCATTCGTAGCCCTCCGTCGTTTCAGACGGGTAGCACGTAGTATTCATGCTATGTTTGTTGACCTTCGTCAAGGCATAGTGTATGGTAGCTGCTTGTTACCTTTCTGCTGCATAGATAGATGCGTTGGTTTGGGACAGTCGTATAGCCTTGTTGACCTTCATCAAGGGCTTGTACGGGTGGATTCAAATTAACCTGGATAATGACGGGTAGAACTTGTCATGTGACTTATGATTTGTTGACCTTCGCCAAGGTCATAAGAGCATGGGGCAGAAATCACATCGGGAGTTTCAAAAGAACTGAGACTTGCCAGATATGCGCATACCTTCTGGAGTGTGATACCGTGAGCGGATTCCGTCACGTTATCATGCGATGAGAGTTGGATCCCGATTCCCACTGATGAGTTAGTTTACTCCTCGGGTAACCCCGACTAATTCTTCTTTCAGGTTTGGAGGAGAATTTGAGGTACAGTGGGAAGATTCCAGATTAGATAAATTGGTAACCATTCTGATCTAGGTTAGAGTGCACGCTGAGTGTTTCTTTTCTCTCTCTCTTTGGCAGCGACCATTGACCCGACCCTAAGACTTTGACTCAGTGACCAAGTTGACCGAACCTTCTTAAACACCGGCTTTTGGATTGTCAGAGTTGCAAACCTCATTGCCACTCCTACTTTTACCCTTTTCTCCAGGACACCCCGTATTACTACGAACGTCCACTTCCATTGGACAAAACCATCGTATGGTTAGATACGAACTCGAAAGAATTTATTCGAGGATGGTTTCCGGTTCTGGAGAAAACGGATAGGATTATTCAGTTGTCTTTTCCTTTTACCCTCTCTCAGGTTACGAGTACTCCTTGGTTTAGGGGTAGTACACCTATTACGCAAATTGGATTGTCTTCTTCCAAACCTTAGGCTGGTGCCGACCGGTAGGGAAGGAAGAAAACCAATTAGCATAACGATGGTGTGCAGAAGGTATTAAGTTCAGACAAAGTAAGGGATTAGTAAGAGGGCAAAGTAAATTGCAACAGATATTCACGACCAAACCAGGTATTTCTTCGCCAATCCTAAAATCACCTTTGTATTTCTCCAGGACACTCCGTATCACTACGAAGATCCACAGTTTATTGGATATTCCATCGTATGGTTATATACGAACTCGAAAGGAACTTGTTCCAGTTCGGGGATGGATCCTGGTTCAGGAGAAATAGGAATAAAGTACATTCAGGTGTCTTTTATCTTCACCTTCTCTCGCGTTGCGAGTGCTCCTAGGATTAGGACAGTACACCCTTTATGCTTATTGGATAGTCTTCTTCCAAACCATAGGCTGGTGCCGAACGGTAGGGAAGGAAGAAAACCATTTGGCCTAAAGGGGTGTGCAGAAGGTAAAAACTAAAGACATATGAAGGGATTTGGAGAGGTGGCAAAGAATTATACGGTTACAGTCGTGAATCTGGAAGAGGCATTACTAGGAATACCAGGATACCCCATCGAAACATTTCAATGTTTCAGTTTTACTGTGTAATGTTAAAGGAAAACTGATTTCCCGATTAGATACTTACTCCAGGGTATGTATTTACCAGGTACGATTCTCACATCTGTATGGTTTTACAGATGATGAGTGGGAGTAAGTTATTGGGAATTGGGTGATTATCCTCATTATATCGGGATTCGTTGTAATCGGTGATATTTGAGGAAATCACCTGGGTTGTTTGCCGGTCGGCAAATATATGGTTTTGAATATCCGCTGTTGTGCACCAATTTCAAATTGATATATCTGTACGTCTATTTTCATAGAGTGAGATATACCTTTTGATATTATGTCGATGACATTTACCTATATCAGTGGATGGTTAGGTAAGGAGCATCAAACAGCGGTGTAATTCTTCTTAACCATAAGTACAGTTTTCAACCTACGACACACAGTGAAAGAGTTATCAGACTCAAGGGACTTATACAGAGTATTGTATGTTGTCCAGTGTCCATTAGGACAGAGGGGTTGGTCTTCGTACTATATTCGGTTTACTTATGACTTCTCTGGTTTTTAGACAGGTGTTTCGTGGAAACACAGGGTCCGAATTTGGAGAAGTTATAAGTATTTGAATAGAGTAGAGAACCAGGTATAGCAAGTATCGGGATTCTTCAAAGAGATCGAAGATGTAGATACTTGTGTATGGTATTCAGTTGATAGTAATGATAAAGAGATCTTGCTTCTCTTTCAGGTTGCTCATAATTGGAAGTATTCCTAAGTTGAGTAACGCTGATCGGCCTCCTTCCATTTAGTTGACATGCACTGGGGACAGCTGCATGATTTGAATCTGGTTCAACTAAATTAGTGCCTCTGTTTCTATATTGGATATAGAACAGTTCATATCTTAACGATGTTAAGGTACGGGGAGTTGTCCGGTTTATGCTTAAAACCAGACACTGGACAACTCAAGGCACATTTCTGTAATGGCTGTTTGTGGGTTGACCCAGGCTATGACGCGGGTTGATTTTCTACCATCTGGATGAACAATAGCAATATTGTTCTAGACTCGCCACAGTTTTAATAAAAATGGATTTTTTCAGGAAAACAGTAGTGGGAGTATGGTAGAACTGGAAGTGATTCCAGAACCACAAACGATTACTGAAGATTTGATAAGGAACCTAAAGATTCAATCTGGATTGACATTCCATTGGCCACTCCGCAGATAAGGTGGGTAACTTCAGGCACCCGAGAGGCACTACGGTAGCCTCAAGGACGGTGACAGGGAAGTTCTTGTTTACCCACAATTGCCATTGCTGTTGTTCCAGGTTACGAGATCCGGCGGGAGGATGAGTATAGCGTCGTTCTAAACCAGTTTTAGAAGTGTACGTCTATATGACTCTGCCAGAGGGTTGTCGTAGTCAGTGGGAGCAGCAGAAGCATTGGTGGACAGGATGCTTATGTCTGTTTATAGACTAGAGCAGATGTAGCGGAGATAGATCATCTATTTCTGACGTGACAGTCATGGGTTTGACTTCATCAGAATAGGGGATGGATCTGTTGAGAAGGTAGTAGGGTGTGATATCCTGGTATTTGGATAATATACACAGAGTAGGAAAAGAAACTCCTACACTACGATCGGTTATACTTTGGTCGTCACACAGTTGTTTCTCCACAAAGGAAATGGATTTTATATCAGACATACTGGTTACTAGATCTATGGTCTTAGATCTAGATTTGGGTGGTTTCCCAATCAGGGTACTTGACAGCGTTCTAAGAGTATTTAGGATGGATGACTCCTGGCATGGTAGTGTACCTGCAGGTAATGGAGTCACCCTCTCCAAAGGTGTCTTACAGACTAAAGGGGAGAGGGATGTGCATGATTGGCAGATCACTTGCTCAGGCAATTGAGTCAATCATGAGATGTCAAGTACCACACCAGATGTTGTTCTTGCACTAGATGCAATAAGTTGACATTAATCCAATCCTGGAGAAACAGTCGGAAGCAGTTTTAGAACATAAGTGGATGTTCTAGGGATATGATAACGACAGCCTCATTCAGGAGACAGTTATCATTCCAGGCTTCCAAGGTGACATGGACGACAAGGAGATTGTCAGAGTTATAGTTTTCCTTCTGATGAGGGGCAGTATTTTGGACAGGTGGTCCAAGGCAATACTGAGGGAGGCATGGCACGCAGGATACTGATTAAGTTCAGTTGACGATACAGTCTAAGAAGTTTGGATTTGGAGTTCATTTATGAGCTATGTCCCATCAGACATCCAGACACATTCTAAGACAGGTATTGCTCTTTTCGGGAGATGGTTTTCTCCGTGAACTTGAGATATAGAGAGACATAGAAAGACACAACTAAGCGGATCCACTCACTGAGGCTATTCCTCGAACGCAATAGTTCCGCAAACGAGCTTTGTGAGACTGACTAGTAGAGGAGTTGGATGTTCGGTATCACACGGGCTGTGAGTATGCGACATCGCAATAATTAGCCTTGAGTGCAAGTGGGAGATTGTTGGAGATAGTGCCCTCAGAGTCAATTATTAGGTCACAGGTACGTGATTGCAATGATTGAGGGAGGACCTATCCCGGTAGGACAGTCTTACTCGAGATGATAGTTTGCTATCTGGTTTACCTTTATCATCGTGTACTGCTTTAGGTGACCTGACACGTCGCTATTACACGTTGATAGAGCCCCTAGGATTCTTGCTTGACCACCAGCAGTATGAGGGCGATCATATAAGTGGGAGCTGGGGGTCTATAAGCTTATCCTTAAAAGGTCCCTAGTCGTGGGAGTTTCGAGACTGGGCATCGATACTCCATTAGTAGACTAGTGTATACAGTCGAGACCCCGACGAGGGGCGGTGGCCGGTCTCACAAGCCACTGGTGTCAGTTGGATCACCTTAGATGTATACAGGTGCTCATTGGGTTATGAGTACACCGGACAGGACTCACCGGGAACATGCTAGTTGGTCATATACCAGACGTCAGATGGCAGTTCCCTGGTGACATGTGTGCAGGTTAGTTCATCGACCTGGGGATCGTCATTTGTCTCGTGTGAGTTCCCACTGTACTTTGATTACTACCCTACCACGGCTCAAAGGAGCCGTGCAAACAGGTTTTAGTTGGGTACAGTCCCGAGCCACATGGAGGCAGTGAGCGTATCTTCAGGGGTTCGTCTCTCCCGGTATTGGGGGTGAGGTCGTGCTGTGTCTAGGAGAGCCATTACATAAAGTCCTTGGCCAAGGCAAGGAGATTTACTGGTAGGTATTCCAGTAGTATCTCAGGGTGTTCTGGGCTACACTCCGACACGACTTGTACCGCTTTTGGGGGTCTGACTTTTACCAACCCCCTAGGCCCGCCATGCGATGCTCATAGACGAACGGACCGGACTGCACGGATATTGTCACTGACAGGCTCAGTTGGGTGTCGGGGTGAGCTTCCTCATCGACGTCCCATTTGATCAGTACCTGGTAGCCCGTCACGTATTGGCTTATACCTCTGACGTGCTAGTGGTTAAATCCACAACCAAGGTGTTGACGAGTCTTTAGAGTCCCCCACATTCAGTTACTCAGCTTTCGGGCGAAAGGTTGTAGAGGCCGTATGGAGATATGGCAAGGTCCGATCAGATACGTGCGGTATTGCACGGATCAGGATCGGACAGTTTGTACTATAGGCCGTATGGTTATATGGCAGGGTTCGATCAGATACGTGCGGTATTGCACGGATCAGGATCGAACAGATATTACTAGCCAGTTTTGGTATAAGCCGGATCCTAGTATAGTACAGTGTAGATTTTGTCTCATTGCATTTGTATTTCGGTCGGAATACAAATGCGGGTGTGTATGCACAGTATCGGGGTTTTCCTGTAATTTATTACGGGACCAGTTTTTGGAGTTACCAGTTTGCTTTCCGTTTCGGCCAATTTCCTTTGTTCCGTTCATTGGCCGAAGATTGGTGGAGGAGGGCTTATTTGCATTGTTGCAAATAAGCATTTGTGGAGGGGTTTTTTGCATATTATCATGTCATGATACTTGTCCCATCATTTGACTTCATAAACTCATGATTGCTTGACTTTGTATATCATCATGGTTGTTGATGATGAGGTTGGTGGTAGGTGGTTGAGTGTGGGTTTTGATTTGGTGATCATTTCCTTTTGCATGATAGTCTTCTCTCTCTCTCCTTTTTGGTATTATTGGATGGCTCTCTCATTATCTTGCATATGACACTCTAATTCTCTCCTCTCTTGATGTCATGGCCGGCCTTCCCCTTGGAAGGGCTGTCCAAGTTTTTTGAGGGTGGAAATCTTGTTCATTTTATGCTCCAAAAGCCTACAAGCTCCTCCACATAATCCTTGTATCATCCCTCCACCAAAAGGCACCTCCATGAACCCCAAATGAGACACAATCCTCTACTACACATTCTACAGCAAACCTTGGGCACGTCGAGTAGCCGGCTTCGTGCCCGAGTTGCCTCGGCATTGAGGTGGGAGCCCATAAACAAAGTAGGCGATGTGGTGCACTTCCGGCGGCGAGGAGGAGACGGGACATTCCGCAGGAGATCGGGACGATGGCGAGAAGACCGGAGGACTTGGATCGTCGGTATATCTCTTTCCCATCTTATTGTTAGCTAGGACTAGTTAATGGTTACGATCCGGGTGTTTAGTGCGCGGTGGTGCCGTTTTGCTAAGTCCGCAAAATTTAAAGTTTTTCACCGCTTCCGCATTCCGCCGTCGGATTGACGGCCGGGGCGCCGCCGTGCACTTACAACTATCACAGTCGTCATATGACCTCAGTTCGAAATGGACAATTCTCATCCTGACCTAACACAACTGGACTCACTCCGAAGTCTCTAGGCTAGCTGGGGTCCAAAGTCCTACTTACGCAGAGTCAGAGAAACAGCAGGCTGGTGGTCGACACGACCTAACCCCTAGCCTAAGGATGGCCAATTGGAGTGTCTCCTGATAACAGCTATCGAAGGAGAACCCTAACAATGGCGAGTGACGATCCCACGCTGCTGACGACAACTAACACAAACACACAACTTTAACAAAACAACTGAGCAAACTGAGTATAACCGGATGACAAGAATCCGAATGGAGTCACACCCTATCCAAACTTGGGTAGAAACCATAACGAAATTCGTGGAGATCTGCTCCCATTCCTACTTCGGAACGGTAAAAAGGTTGCAATTCTCCAGCCGGCCTCAGATGCTCGACTCAAACACACAACAAGACTGACACCTTGAAACGAAACCTGAAACTTCTCTTTACATCCCTGTCCACTCGTAACTATCTCACAAGTCACGCCAAAGCTGGTGGAACTTGAATGCATACTGCGAGTTGACTGATGTGCTTACTCTAGGATTGCACGTCCCTACCTGATAATGTCAGGTACACAAACGTGTCCCTAACTTAGCACGTCATTGTCACAAATCAAGGTTTCTGAATCATTTCCCCGCCGAGTATGCTCAAGTATCGCTGACGAACGAGCTTCGGTAGGCAGTGTCTCGTGAAAACGATTTAAGGAAGGTGGTCGGGCGCGGTTAATGAGCAAGTTGTCCCCTCCGTAGAGACGAACAAGTTATACTCAACGATCACACAAGAACTGTAAATCTGCAGAAGACTAACACAACAATCCAAATCTGCTGCAGGAAGATGTACATTAAGCTCTAGCGGTCCGTGGAAAATCTGACACGACTCTCAACCAAGTAGCGTCTCCAAATTTCCAACGCAAAACCACCGCGGCCATCTCCAGATCATGAGTGGAATATCCTTCTCGTACTTCCTCCAAATGTAGGGAAGCAAAAGCGATAACTCTTTAGTGTCACATCAGTACACCCTCGAGCCCACTCAAGAAACACTACAGTTAAACAACAAGGTCGCCCGAACCAAAAGCAAAGAAAGACTGATGCAGTTGTTAACTGAATCTTCAACTGCTGAAAATTCCGTACACATGCCTCAGTCCAAGGAAAAGAAACCTCCTTACTGGTCAATTCAGTCGACGGTGCAGCACTACTCTAGCTACCCTGCATGAAACGGTGGCAAAAACCTGCTAAGCCCAACCATCTGCGGATCTCCGTCCTGCACACAAGTCTGGGCCTAAGCTGTACGGCCACGATCTCCCTCGGAACCATACGAAACCGTCTCCCGCGACTACAAGACCTAGGAGTCAACACAAACGAGCCTGAAGAAACACTCTGAGAATTTAGCAACTGCTAGTACTCTCCCAGTATCTGCATAACAAATCCTCAAGTGCTACTCCTGTCCCTCAAGACACATTAGATAGACCAGAATGTCGTAGCTAACACAACAAAACTGGTCGAGGAACGGCCTGCAGAAATCTGGTTCATCACATCTACGAATGCTGCTAGGGCGACAGTGAATCCAACGACTCACAAAAACACACAAAGCCCGTAGCACGCACAAGGCAGTCTTCGGAATGCCGTCACTCCGAATCCGCAATAATGATGACCTGATCCCAAACACACTTAGAAAAATGTCTCGCACACTGGAGCTGATCGAAGAAATCGTCACGGCGAGGTGAAGGATACCTATCCGCACCGTAAGCCGGTTCAATTGACGATCCGTCGATACGCAATCCTAAACTGCCGTCTTCCTCCTGGACGAACAGAAATAGGAGTTTCCAAAAGCGAAACACTCAGACGCACAAAACTCCCCAAACCAAAATTCTGCAGCTGATCCTTTAGCTCCCAAGCTTCGCCGGCCCATCCGGAACAACGTCGGAAAAACTCTCGCACGAAAAGAACCCGGTCCAACAATCCCACGGTGGCTCCGGTATCACGAATGAACGCCAAGAATCCACGACATCTCCTCAGTAGCCGACTAGCGAAAAAGGCTGGATTCAGCTGTGAGAGGCGGCACAACTATCCATCTACACAACAAGAACTGACTTGCCGGGGAAAACAAACCTAACTTGTTTCCACACGGTAGTCCACAGACGCCTAACACGTAATTAACCAATCCGTGCTCAGGAGAACGTCTAATCCAACATCTCTAGAAGGACCAAAACGACGGACGAATCTCTATCTCCTATCCGATTGGCACAATACTGAATACGTGTCGCGTAACAAAAGGATCGCTGACAAAAGTTAAAACAACTACGACTAATCCACCCAACTACAGTACAAGCATGAATAACAGACGAATACATCAAAGAACATATAACTCAAGGGTACCTGAAAACTCCACATTGGACGTCTGCGCGTCCCGATGAGTAGAAGCAAACTCCTGTGTCTGCACTCTACTCGCAGCTGGATGAACTCCTCTGGTAAACTGAGCCCTCTGAGCGAATCTTCCACGTCCACGGCCTCTCTGAAAACGATCACGACGAGGTGCTAAGGAACAATCCCTGACGAAGTGCTGAAGGCTCCCGCATCGAAAACATCCACGTGCTGACTGCTGACCATCCTGGGGATGAGAGCTGAACGACTGCCCTCGTCCTAGGCCTCTGCTACTCCCGCGACGGCCATGAAATCTGCCTCGATGACCAAACCTCTGTCTCTGGGCTGGTACGCTGGTACGAGTCCTCCACTGTCCTGGGACTGTCTGAACCTTTGGAACATGTGCCTCGTCAACTGGAGCTGCAACTACTGGTGCTATGTAGGTGACGGACTGCTGCAGGTTGATCGTAAGGGATAGCTGGGTAACAGGGGTGACAACCTCCTGTCGTAGCTCCCGAACGACGTCAACCAAAGAACTCATCGTCTGGCGGAACTCCTGCATCTCTACCAAAAGTCTATCCATGGTATAGGTAGTAGGCTGATCCGTCGGCACCTGTGCAACTAGAGTGCCATCCTGGTCAGTACTCGTCTCACCCGAGCCAACTCTGACCTCGGCCCTCGCTGCATCACTCTGAGTCCCCATAGTCATCGACGGCAAGGCTATAAATAGATATAAGATGAGATTCGATAAGAATGAGGAATTCGAATCTCAAGGATAGGAATCATCAAGGAAGGAATGTCAAGCAAATTGTACTTAGGTCACTTAATGCAAGGTACCGCGCTGTGGGTATGCTGCAGACATACACACACTACGTTACTCTGCTTAAGCTACCTACTCCATCATACTAAGGTCATACTACACTCCGAAAGGTAAAACCTAACGCTCTGATACCAACTTTGTCACGACCCAAAATTGGCCCGTGACGGCCCTAATACTACGCAACGCCTAAAGACGCAACGTAGTAAAAGAAAACCAAACCCAGAAATCTAAACCATGAAAAATACGGAAAAGATAATATAAGTTTTGAAACAATTGAAATCGCAACCCAAATTCCTTAAAAGTCTTACTTTCTTTCTTTAAATTTTTAGCAACACCCCATTTGTAGAAACCAGCCAAAATGAATACAACAGAAAAGAATAACAGTAGAGAAAGAAGCTGTATATATAAAAGACCTCAAATCCACAATAGTACACACTAACGTCCTCACCAAGTCTCTATGTCAATAATACAATAGTAGATGGAGAGTACAAAATACAACGAATGTACAATATGAAATACAGATATCCATCTAACCCACCTAAGCAAAATGGTACTGTGAGCTGATGCGGTATCTGTAGCTAAAGATGGTAGCTGGATAGCTGAATAGAGGAATAGCCTGCCTCGACTACTCTGGGGAAAAACCTGAAACACCTGTGGCACAACGGGGGTGAGTTGCCAACTCGTGAATTGTATAAAACATATGCAGGTAATCGCAGGAATGCACGTACAGCATGAATCTAAGATATGCGATTACAATAATAATATGTCATGCAATGCTGAAATAAGGAGAGTACGCTAGCAGGTACAATCAATATATGAAGTAATGATGGCATGATAATAGTGTGCAATGACTATGCAATAGAGATATGAGAAAGCAATATGCAACCATCATAAGGGTACACTACAAGTACTACCAATATATGAATCTGTGCATAAAGTAGGTAAAAGTGAGGTATGAGGTGGAATATGTCATTTCCCACGGAAACCTGACGTCGTGGCAGGATCACAATCCAACAAGATACTCCAATCCCAAATCCTCAAACCAGCCCCCACATTGGGCACTCACATCATATAAGTCTCACATCTTCTCAATGTACAATATCGAGTAATCTCCTATATCCCGAATGTACAAATCACAAATCACATAGGTATATCCAATGTCCAATCCCAATGAATCACCTAGTATCCCAAGTCCAATCTCAAGTAAGTTTCTAGCATCCTAAAGGTATATATATGTACAGAAATAAATATGATGGGGGCAATACACATATATTAGCGTCCCATTCCACTAATATTGGTGTAAGGGTATATATAACAACGGCTAAATCCCCTGTTATATATACAAAAAGGGGTTAAAGAAATATCATGAAACCGTGTGCCAAGCATCGACACAGAAATCCTCGTATATTGGGCTCCGTCAGTCCGGATCAGCCCACGGGGTCCGTCTGCGGTATCGGCCCTCGGCCCCGCCAGTACAGATCCTCCCGCATCCATCTCTCGACTCTGGCCAGTAGCCTCCGGACAACTGCCAGGTCCAAACAATCACCGGTAGGTACTCGCCCGCCTCCAGGCTCAATCGGCAAACCCATCGATCTTCTTGCCGAGGGGAACCATACCGGGCCCCACCATGTACTCTCATACGGCAACCACACCTCGTATGGAGTAGATAATCAGCACCGATAAAACTCATGGGGGACGCTCAAATATCATATCAAGGAAACCGGGTTGTTACATGTATGCATAAATTCATGAACTCCCGCGGTTCCCAAATCCCGAAAACATCATATAAAATCCAGATAAACAATGCATAAATCCAGGAATAAATGTATGCGATATATCTGAATGCGAGCAGGTTGTAAGTGCACGGCGGCGTCCCGGCCGTCGATCCGACGGCCAAAAACGGAAGCGGTGAATAACTTAAATTTTTGCGGACTTAGCAAACCGGCACCACCGCGCACTAAACACCCGGATCGAACCATTAATTAGTCCTAGCTAACTACAAGAAAGGGAATAGAGATATACCGACGATCCAAGTCCTCCGGTCTTCTCGTCATGGTCCTGATCTCCTACGGAAAAGTCCCGTCTCCTCCTTGTCGCCGGAAGTGCACCACATCGCCTATTTTGTTTACGGGCTCCCACCTCAATGCCGAGGCAACTCGGGCACGAAGCCGGCTACTCGACGTGCCCAAGATTCGCTGTAGAATGTGTAGTAGAATTTGTGTCTCACTTTTGGGGTTATCGGAATCACCCTTTTGGTGGAGGAATGATACAAGGAGTATGTGGAGGAGTTTTTGGATTTTGGAACATGAAATGAACCAAAAACCCCTTACCAAAATGTTTGGACAGCCCCCATCAAGAGAGTGGCCGGCCATGCTAGATGAGGGAGGGAGTGGAAAAATGAGAGTGTATCAAAAATAATGGGAGTCTTTCTCATATCAAGCAAGAGAGAGAGAGAGGAATGGTTATCATATGAACCAATGATAACAAAGGAAAACCAACACTCAACTAACAACCATCTCTCATCATCAACAACCATCATCAAAACCATGATGATAAAGAAAGTCAAGCAATCATGAGTTTATGAAGTCAAATGATGGGACAAGTATCATGACAGGATAATATGCAAAGACCTCCTCCACAAATGCTTATTTGCAACAATGCAAATAAACCCTCCTCCACCAATCTTCGGCCAATGAACGGAACAAAGGAAATTGGCCGAAACGGAAAGCAAACTGGCAACTCCAGAAAACTGGTCCCGTAATAAATTACAGGAAAACCCCCATACTGTGCATACACACCCGCATCTGTATTCCGACCGAAATACAAATGCAATGAGACAAAGTCTACACTGTACTATACTAGGATCCGGCTTAAACCAAAGCCGGCTAGCAATATCTGTTCGATCCTGATCCATGCAATACCGCACGTATCTGATCGAATCCTGCCATATAACCATACGGTCTATAGTATAAACTGTCCGATCCTGATCCGTGCAATACCGCACGTATCTGATCGGACCTTGCCATATCTCCATATGGCCTCTACAACCTTTCGCCCGAAAGCTGAGTAACTGAATGTGGGGGACTCTAAAGACTCGTCAACATCTTGGTTGTGGATTTAACCACTAGCACGTCAGAGGTATAAGCCAATACGTAACGGGCTACCAGGTACTGACTAAAAGGGACGTCTGCGAGCGAACTCAGCCTGACACCCTACTGAGCCTGTCAGTGACAATATCCGTACAGTCCGGTCCGTTCGTCTATGAGTATCGCATGGCGGGCCTAGGGGGTTGGTAAAAGTCAGACCCCCAAAAGCGGTACAAGTCGTGTCGGAGTGTAGCCCAGAACACCCTGAGATACTACTGGAATACCTACCAGTAAATCTCCTTGCCTTGGCCAAGGTCTTCGTGTAATGGCTCTCCTAGACACAGCGCGACCTCACCCCCAATACCGGGAGAGACGAACCCCCGAAGATCCGCTCACTGCCTCCATGTGGCTCGGGACTGTACCCAACTAAAACCTGTTTGCACGACTCCTTTGAGCCGTGGTAGGGTAGTAATCAAAGTACAGTGGGAACTCACACGAGACAAATGACGATCCCCAGGTCGATGAACTAACCTGCACACATGTCACCAGGGAACTGCCATCTGACGTCTGGTATATGACCAACTAGCATGTTCCCGGCGAGTCCTGCCCGGTGTACTCATAACCCAATGAGCACCTGTATACATCTTAGGTGATCCAACTGACACCAGTGGCTTGTGAGACCGGCCACCGCCCCTCGTCGGGGTCTCGACTGTATACACTAGTCTACTAATGGAGTATCGATGCCCAGTCTCGAAACTCCCACGACTAGGGACCTTTTAAGGATAAGCTTATAGACCCCCAGCTCCCACTTATATGATCGCCCTCATACTGCTGGTGGTCAAGCAAGAATCCTAGGGGCTCTATCAACGTGTAATAGCGACGTGTCAGGTCACCTAAAACAGTACACGATGATAAAGGTAAACCAGATAGCATACTATCATCTCGAGTAAGACTGTCCTACCGGGATAGGTCCTCCCTCAATCATTACAATCACGTACCTGTGACCTAATAATTGACTCTGAGGGCACTATCTCCAACAATCTCCCACTTGCACTCAAGGCTAATTATTGCGATGTCGCATACTCACAGCCCGTGTGATACCGAACATCCAACTCCTCTACTAGTCAGTCTCACAAAGCTCGTTTGCGGAACTATTGCGTTCGAGGAATAGCCTCAGTGAGTGGATCCGCATAGTTGTTTCTTTCTATGTCTCTCTATATCTCAAGTTCGCGGAGAAAGCCATCTCCCGAAAAGAGCAATACCTGTCTCAGAATATGTCTGGATGTCTGATGGGACCTAGCTCATAAATGAACTCCAAATCCCAACTTCTTAGACTGTATCGTCAACTGAACTTAATCAGTATCCTGCGCGCCATGCCTCCCTCAGTATTGCCTTGGACCACCTGTCCAAAATACTGCCCCTCATCAGAAGGAAAACTATAACTCTGACAACCTCCTTGTCGTCCAAGTCACCTTGGAAGCCTGGAATGATAACTGTCTCCTGAATAAGGCTGTCGTTATCATATCCCTAGAACATCTACTTATGTTCTAAAACTGCTTCCGACCGTTTTTCCAGGATTGGATTAATGTCAATTTATTGCATCTAGTGCAAGAACAACATCTGGTGTGGTACTTGACATCTCACGATTGACTCAATTGCCTGAGCAAGTGATCTGCCAATCATGCACGTCCCTCTCCCCTTTAGTCTGTAAGACACCTTTGGAGAGGGTGACTCCATTACCTGCAGGTACACTACCGTGCCAGGAGTCGTCCATCCTAAATACTCTTAGAATGCTGTCAAGTACCATGATTGGGAAACCACCCAAATCTAGATCTAAAACCATAGATCTAGTAACCAGTATGTCAGATATAAAATCCATTTCCTTTGTGGAGAAACCACCGTGTGACGACCAAAGTACAACCGATCGTAGTGTAGGAGTTTCTTTTCCTACTCTGTGTATATCATCCAAATACCAGGATATCACACCCTACTACCTTCTCAACAAATCCATCCCCTATTCTGATGAAGTCAAACCCATGACTGTCACGTCAGAAACAGATGATCTATCTCCGCTACATCTGCTTTAGTCTATAAATAGACATAAGCTATCTGTCCACCAATGCTTCCGCTGCTCCCACTGACTACGACAACCCTCTGGCAGAGTCATATAGACGTACACTTCTAAAACTGGTTTAGAACGACGCTATACTCATCCTCCCGCCGGGTCTCGTAACCTGGAACAACAGCAATGGCAATTGTGGGTAAACAAGAACTTCCCTGTCACCGTCCTTGAGGCTACCGTAGTGCCTCTCGGGTGCCTGAAGTTACCCACCTTATCTGCGGAGTGGCCAATGGAATGTCAATCCAGATTGAATCTTAAGGTTCCTTATCAAATCTTCAGTAATCGTTTGTGGTTCTGGAATCACTTCCAGTTCTACCATACTCCCACTACTGTTTTCTGAAAAAATCCATTTTTAATAAAACTGTGGCGAGTCGAGAACAATATCGCTATTGTTCATCCAGATGGCAGAAAATCAACCCTCGTCATAGCCTGGGTCAACCCACAAACAGCCATTACAGAAACGTGCCTTGAGTTGTCCAGTGTCTGGTTTTAATCATAAACCGGATAACTCCCCGTACCTTAACATCGTTAAGATACGAACTGTTCTATATCCCATATAGGACCAGAGGCACTGATTTGATTGAACCAGATCCAAATCATGCAGCTGTCTCCAGCGCATGTCAACTAAATGGAAGGAGGCCGATCAGCGTTACTCAACTTAGGAATGCTTCCAATTATGAGTGACCTGAAAGAGATGCAAGTTCTCTTAGTCATTACTATCAACTGAACACCATACACAAGTATCTACATCTTCGATCTCTTTGAAGAATCCCGATACTTGCTATACCTGGTTCTCTACTCTATTCAAATACCCATAACTTCTCAAAATTCGGACCCTGTGTATCCGCGAAACACCTGTCTAAAAACTAGAGAAGTCATAAGTAAACCGAATATAGTAAGAGGACCAACCCCTCTGTCCTGATGGACCCCGGACAACATACAATCCTTTGTATAAGTCTCTTGAGTCTGATAACTCATTCACTGTGTGTCGTAGGTTGAAAACTGTACTTATGGTTAAGAAGAATTACACCGCTGTTTAATGCTCCTTACCTAACCATCCACTGATATAGGTAAATGTCATCGACATAATATCAAAAGGTATATCTCACTCTATGAAAATAGACGTACAGATATATCAATTTGAAATTGGTGCATAACAGCGGATATTCAAAACCAAATATTTGCTGACCGGCAAACAGCCCAGGTGATTTCCTCAAATATCACTGATTACAACGAATCCCGATATAATGAGGATAATCACGCAATTCCCAATAACTTACTCCTACTCATCATCTGTAAAACCATACAGATGTGAGAATCGTACCTGGTAAATACATACCCTGGAGTAAGTATCTAATCGGGAAATCAGTTTTCCTTTAACATTACACAGTGAAACTGAAACATTGAAATGTTCCGATGGGTTATTCTGGTATTCCTAGTAATGCCTCTTCCAGATTCACGACTGTAACCGTATAGTTCTTTGCCACCTCTCCAAATCCCTTCATATGTCTTTAGTCTTTACCTTCTGTACACCCCTTTAGGCCAAATGGTTTTCTTCCTTCCCTACCGTTCGGCACCAGCCTATGGTTTGGAAGAAGACTATCCAATAAGCATAATGGGTGTACTGTCCCAATCCTAGGAACACTCGCAATGAGAGAGGGTGAAGATAAAAGACAACCGAATAAACCTTATTCCTATTTCTCCTGGACCAGAATCCATCCCCGAACTGGAACAAGTTCCATTCGAGTTCGTATATAACCATACGATGGAGTATCCAAATAAACTGTGGATCTTCGTAGTGATACGGAGTGTCCTGGAGAAATACAAAGGTGATGTGGGAGTGGTAACGAAATATTTGGTTTGGTCGTGAATATCTGATGCAATTTACTTTGCCCTCTTACTAATCCCTTGCTTTGTCTGAACTTAATACCTTCTGCACACCATCGTTATGCTAATTGGTTTTCTTCATTCCCTACCGGTCGGCATCATCCTAAGGTTTGGAAGAAGACAATCCAATTTGCGTAATAGGTGTACTACCCCTAAACCAAGGAGTACTCGTAACCTGAGAGAGGGTAAAAGGAAAAGACAACTGAATAATCCTATCCGTTTTCTCCAGAACCGGAAACCATCCTCGAATAAATTCTTTCGAGTTCGTATCTAACCATACGATGGTTTTGTCCAATGGAAGTGGACGTTCGTAGTAAAACGGGGTGTCCTGGAGAAAAGGGTAAAAGTAGGAGTGGCAATGAGGTTTGCAACTCTGACAATCCAAAAGCCGGTGTTTAAGAAGGTTCGGTCAACTTGGTCACTGAGTCAAAGTCTTAGGGTCGGGTCAATGGTCGCTGCCAAAGAGAGAGAGAAAAGAAACACTCAGCGTGCACTCTAACCTAGATCAGAATGGTCACCAATTTATCCAATCTGGAAACCTCCCACTGTACCTCAAATTCTCCTCCAAACCTGAAAGAAGAATTAGTCGGGGTTATCCGAGGAGTAAACTAACTCATCAGTGGGAATCGGGATCCAACTATCACCGCATGATAACGTGACGGAATCCGCTCACGCAATCACACTCTAGAAGGCATGCGCATATCTGGCAAGTTTCAGTTCTTTTGAAACTCCCGATGTGATTTCTGCCCCATGCTCTTATGACCTTGACGAAGGCCAACAAATCATAAGTCACATGTCAAGTTCTACCCGTCATTCTCCAGGTTGATTTGAACCCACCCGCACAAGCCTTTGACGAAGGCCAACAAGGCTATACGACTGTCCCAAACCAACGCATCTATCTATGCTGCAGAAAGGCAACAAGCAGCTACCATACACTATGCCTTGACGAAGGCCAACAAACATAGCATGAATACTACGTGCTACCCGTCTGAAACGACGGAGGGCTACGAATGGTTTCTGGCGAAAACCTTTAACGTAATGAACTTGATATCGTTGAAGGAACGGATAGCTTTTTAAAAATATAGTGACGAAAACCTTTGCTAAAGAGGTCACTCCCGGTGAAGGGATCTCGGCTCTTTCCCCGTAGAATGGGGTGCAGGATATTCCAACTGAATACCACGGTGCAAAGCAAAAATAATCGGCTATAGTGAAGTTAATGCCCTGACGCAAACTTCTGTCCAAGGGGTCACTCCCGGTGAAGGGATCTCGGCCCTTGCCTCGTCGACTGAGGAGCAGGATATTCCAAATGAATACCGCGACGCAAAACAAAAGTGAACGTCCTTGCAATAACAGCTTTTTGAAAAATGTTCCAACAACATCAGATTAGGTTTGTTTTTAACTTGCATTGATCCGAATCAATGCAGTCCCATCAATTGATCACACCAAAAAGAACGAAAATATACTGATGTACGTATATGCCATCCGCATTCGCCACTGGGTCCCGTCATTACCCGTTAGGTTAGCTAACTAACGACAGAGCGGGGACTGGACTAGCGCGGATGCAAAACATATACAACATCTACTAATATATATACCAATATATTATATTCGCTCAAGGCGTGAAAGAAATGCAACATCACAGAGAATGAACAGCATCACAGAAACAATACAGATATCTGGGATCCCCGGGTTTCACAGAGCCGCTGAAACCCGACGTTCCCCTGGTCGTGTGGATAGCCTGTGCAATGAAATCCTAGACCCCTACGGGCGCGGCAAGTTACCCGCCAAAACCTGAAGCGAGGCAGCCCCCTTCAGCAACGTGAATGGACCACCCAGCACTTCACGGAATCCGGTAACTTGGGCACCCCTCCTGGGTCAACCTGTACCCCCTACGAGTGCGGCGAATAGCCCGCCAATCCTAGAGTGAAGCCCCCTCCGTCTCAATGCCATGAGATGCGGGCTTGTTGCCCTCCAGAACCCGGCTATCCGTGCACCCCTCCGCGGGGCAATCCTAGTACAGAAAGTAAAATATACATACAACGGGTACATCGACCGCAACCAGGTCGTGCTGCAAAATAATAATACAAACAGGCGGTGACGGCAGTCCACATGTCGGACGCTCGCCCCGCAATATCAAATGTACATAATACAACAAAACTGTACTAGCATTGCATCCAGGCTATCCCCCACGACCGATCCGCAACATCACAGCAAAAACAAAATATCAACGTGAAAGTCACGTTCGCAAATCCGTCTAACCGGGCTATAGCAGTTAGACCGGATTTACCGATCAAGTGACATTCACGGTCGCAGATATAATGTAAATACTGTGAAAAATGTGTTTAAAATATCCGATCGATCAAAAATTAACAAGTGGGCCCCCAATCAAAACTGTAGCACTCACAGAAAACCTGGGCCCAATTTTAATATTCCAAAACCCATATTTTAAGCCCAGAAGGCCTCTGTAAAAAATTGGTGAAGTGATCTCCACAGTGCGCGGCGGAAGGGCGGCGGGAAGGTGGTTTTCGCGGCGGTTCCGCGCTCCCACTGTGGAGTTACTTCGTCGAATTTTTACAGAGCTCTTAGATTTTCCAGTACATCAATATTTTACAACCTGAAAAATTTTTCGACACCAAAAATTTCCAACAGAAAACTGATGTGGGCAAATACGGGTTTTTGGACATTTCGATCGATCGGAACTAAAAAACACATTACACAAAGCTAGACTAAGTTAATGGCGAGGCTCTGATACCACTGTAAGTGCACGGCGGCGTCCCGGCCGTCGATCCGACGGCCAAAAACGGAAGCGGTGAATAACTTAATTTTTTGCGGACTTAGCAAACCGGCACCACCGCGCACTAAACACCCGGATCGAACCATTAATTAGTCCTAGCTAACTACAAGAAAGGGAATAGAGATATACCGACGATCCAAGTCCTCCGGTCTTCTCGTCATGGTCCCGATCTCCTGTGGAAAAGTCCCGTCTCCTCCTTGTCGCCGGAAGTGCACCACATCGCCTATTTTGTTTACGGGCTCCCACCTCAATGCCGAGGCAACTCGGGCACGAAGCCGGCTACTCGACGTGCCCAAGATTCGCTGTAGAATGTGTAGTAGAATTTGTGTCTCACTTTTGGGGTTATCGGAATCACCCTTTTGGTGGAGGAATGATACAAGGAGTATGTGGAGGAGTTTTTGGATTTTGGAACATGAAATGAACCAAAAACCCCTTACCAAAATGTTTGGACAGCCCCCATCAAGAGAGTGGCCGGCCATGCTAGATGAGGGAGGGAGTGGAAAAATGAGAGTGTATCAAAAATAATGGGAGTCTTTCTCATATCAAGCAAGAGAGAGAGAGAGGAATGGTTATCATATGAACCAATGATAACAAAGGAAAACCAACGCTCAACTAACAACCATCTCTCATCATCAACAACCATCATCAAAACCATGATGATAAAGAAAGTCAAGCAATCATGAGTTTATGAAGTCAAATGATGGGACAAGTATCATGACAGGATAATATGCAAAGACCTCCTCCACAAATGCTTATTTGCAACAATGCAAATAAACCCTCCTCCACCAATCTTCGGCCAATGAACGGAACAAAGGAAATTGGCCGAAACGGAAAGCAAACTGGCAACTCCAGAAAACTGGTCCCGTAATAAATTACAGGAAAACCCCCATACTGTGCATACACACCCGCATCTGTATTCCGACCGAAATACAAATGCAATGAGACAAAGTCTACACTGTACTATACTAGGATCCGGCTTAAACCAATGCCGGCTAGCAATATCTGTTCGATCCTGATCCGTGCAATACCGCACGTATCTGATCGAACCCTGCCATATAACCATACGGCCTATAGTACAAACTGTCCGATCCTGATCCGTGCAATACCGCACGTATCTGATTGGACCTTGCCATATCTCCATACGGCCTCTACAACCTTTCGCCCGAAAGCTGAGTAACTGAATGTGGGGGACTCTAAAGACTCGTCAATATCTTGGTTGTGGATTTAACCACTAGCACGTCAGAGGTATAAGCCAATACGTAACGGGCTACCAGGTACTGACTAAAAGGGACGTCTGCGAGCGAACTCAGCCTGACACCCTACTGAGCCTGTCAGTGACAATATCCGTACAGTCCGGTCCGTTCGTCTATGAGTATCGCATGGCGGGCCTAGGGGGTTGGTAAAAGTCAGACCCCCAAAAGCGGTACAAGTCGTGTTGGAGTGTAGCCCAGAACACCCTGAGATACTACTGGAATACCTACCAGTAAATCTCCTTGCCTTGGCCAAGGTCTTCGTGTAATGGCTCTCCTAGACACAGCGCGACCTCACCCCCAATACCGGGAGAGACGAACCCCCGAAGATCCGCTCACTGCCTCCATGTGGCTCGGGACTGTACCCAACTAAAACCTGTTTGCACGACTCCTTTGAGCCGTGGTAGGGTAGTAATCAAAGTACAGTGGGAACTCACACGAGACAAATGACGATCCCCAGGTCGATGAACTAACCTGCACACATGTCACCAGGGAACTGCCATCTGACGTCTGGTATATGACCAACTAGCATGTTCCCGGTGAGTCCTGCCCGGTGTACTCATAACCCAATGAGCACCTGTATACATCTTAGGTGATCCAACTGACACCAGTGGCTTGTGAGACCGGCCACCGCCCCTCGTCGGGGTCTCGACTGTATACACTAGTCTACTAATGGAGTATCGATGCCCAGTCTCGAAACTCCCACGACTAGGGACCTTTTAAGGATAAGCTTATAGACCCCCAGCTCCCACTTATATGATCGCCCTCATACTGCTGGTGGTCAAGCAAGAATCCTAGGGGCTCTATCAACGTGTAATAGCGACGTGTCAGGTCACCTAAAACAGTACACGATGATAAAGGTAAACCAGATAGCATACTATCATCTCGAGTAAGACTGTCCTACCGGGATAGGTCCTCCCTCAATCATTACAATCACGTACCTGTAACCTAATAATTGACTCTGAGGGCACTATCTCCAACACAGGTAAACACAAGTATATAGCTGAACCAGATGTATGCGAAAACACGATAAGGTACAGCTAAGTAACATCAGTAAATGTGAATATGCAACAACAACTGAATGTGTATCTACATACAGGTGTAGCAGAGTATAGGTATCTACCTATAGGAACTGATGTCGTATACCCCCCTGGGTATAAGTAACATATGTAGAAAATCCCTCCCGGTGTAGGTAAAATATGTAGGAGGTATACCTGTAGCTGTATCGCAAAGTGAAAATATACCTATCACTAAAGGTATGATACACTATAGGTATACCGATAAGCTAGGTGTCCAGTGTGACAAGCAATGGTAGCTATAAGGGGTAGTGTGTGACATGGCAATTATTGACGGCGTGTGTGTAGCATGCAATCCGTGCTCGTGCAACATGAACCGTCAATAATGTGTGCAGTGTCCTACGGCTGCTAGTCACAGTATATAACTATATCAAAGAATGCAGTAAATGCGCAATTCTACAATGACGTAGAATGTGCGACAGGAAATTGAATCCTAGCCCAGACGCATAACGCCATGCGGGCGATTCCCCTGTAGATGTTATATCTACTCACCTATACTCCACGCTAGGTGAATCCTACCATCTGCTCCCCCTGTAGCCGTGTCCGTAGTCCCTGCCTGCAAACCTGCAAATAAGATATGGAAATCACATATAAGCCAAATATCCCGCGAAACGCGATATCGAATCGAAACGAGAAACTCGCGTCGCGAACTAAACGCGCATGTGCACGATACGCTGAATCGTGTGTGTACACGTCTAAAACCATCGCGACACGCCGCGATACGCTGGATCACAGAACCCACTCACGTATCGCGCGTATCGCGCAAACACAACGAAACACAAAAGCGACATATAGTCCCAGATTTTCCTACAGGTAAGATATTACAAAACTAGACATACCAACACACTACACAACACAGCAGACTACCCCAGACAAAACCCCAACACCCAGAACCCTAGCCTGGCCGCAAATTGCGGCCAGAATCCTAAAATTGGCGGCCTGAAATGGGGTAGGGTGGCTCGTGTTCAGGTGGTGTGCTCTAGACCTAGGTATCATGCTCTAGTCTTCCCAATTTTACTCTGCAAGGTCCGGGTCTATAGCAGATCACAGATGTCACAAAAAAATCACTTTAAAAACACTAATTTGCACAATTTGGAAACCTATGGTATTTTAGTGTAATCTGGCTAATATCTCAGTTGAAGTGGCCTTATTAGCACTTAAATAGCTAGGGTTAACCAACACAATCATCAATTAATCAATATTCCACACAAATTACCTTAATTAGCACTAAACTAGCAATAATCGCACACCGAAGCTAAACTAGCACACAACTAGGCAAACTAGGAATTGGGTTCAGAAATTATACCCTAAGAAGCCCTAGAAAGCTGGTGAGGAGGTGAAAGAAGCTGCTACAGCTGCTGATGCTCCTGCTACTGCTGCTTGCTCCTGCTTCTGATGCTTGCTGCTGCTCCTGCTGCTGATCTTGTTGTTGTTACTGATGGTGAGGATGGTGCTGCTCTTGCTGTTGCGCCACGGCAGCGCCCCGGCCGTCTTACTCGAGGCCAAATTGCGGAATCAAAAATTTTCCTTACTCGGAAACCGGCGCTACCGCGGACAAAGAAAACCCGGATCGTTTACCATTAACCTAACTAGCAAACAAGAGATGGGATAAGAAGTATACCAAGAGATCCGAGTCCTCCGGTCTTCTCATCATCGCCCCGATCTCCCGCGGAAAGTGTAGTCTCCATATCGTCGCCTCCTCGCCGGAAAGGGCACCACATCGCCTTCGTCTTTTACGGGCTCCCGCCTCAATACCGAGGCAACTCGAGCATGAAGCCGGCAACTCGACATGCTCAAGATGTGCTGTAGAATGTGGTGTAGAACGTCTATGTCTCTTTTGGGGTATAGGAGTTGCCTTTGATGGAGGAATCAAGAAGAAATGAACTTGGGGATTTTGGTAGCAATAAAAATGAGATGGAGGATTAATTTTTTCACACAAAAATGAAGCCTCTCATTTTTCCCTTTTTCCTCAAATTGTGGCCGGCCATGTCCAAATAGAAATGGTGGAGGTGTGGTGAACAAAAGCAAGAGGGAGGTGATGGTAGGAAAAGGTGGAGGTAACAATAAACAAACATCAACCATACTCTTATCAAAATCAAACCCATGCCCACTCAAATCACATTTAAAGCAAGTAATGGTGCAAGATATGAAAAGTATCATAATCAATGCATTTACAAGAAACCCCCTCACAAAGTGTAATTTGCAAAACTGCAAATTACCCCCTCCATCGGTAAAGTCCGGCCGGGAAAGAACAAAGAAAAACCGGCCGGAACGGAATGCAAACTGGCAACTCCAGAAAACTGGTCCCGTAATAAATTACAGGAAAACCCCGACACTGTGCATACACACCCGCATCTGTATTCCGACCGGATACAAATGCAATGAGACAAAATCTACACTGTACTAGACTAGGACCGGCTTAAGCCAAAGCCGGCTAGTAAAATCCGTTCGATCCTGATCCGTGCAATACCGCACGTATCAGATCAAACCCTGCCATATAACTATATGGCCACTAGTACAAAACTGTCCGATCCTGATCCGTGCAATACCGCACGTATCTGATCGGACCCTGCCATATCTCCATACGGCCTCTACAGCGTTTCGCCCGAAAGCTGAGTAACTGAAAGTGTGGTGGACTCTAAAGACTCGTCAATACTATGGCTGTGGATTTAACCACTAGCACGTCAGAGGTATAAGCCAATACGTGACGAGCCACCAGCTATTGACCAAAAGGGACGTCGATGAGGAAGCTCACCCCGACACCCAACTGAGCCTGTCAGTGACAATATCCGTACAGTCCGGTCCGTTCGTCTATGAGTATCGCATGGCGGGCCTAGGGGGTTGGTAAAAGTCAGACCCCCAAAGGCGGTACAAGTCGTGTCGGAGTGTAGCCCAGAACGCCCTGAGATACTACTGGAATACCTACCAGTAAATCTCCTGCCTCGGCCGAGGGCTTTGCGTAATGGCTCTCCTAGACACAGCGCGACCTCACCCCCAATACCGGGAGAGACGAACCCCTGAAGATCCGCTCACTGCCTCCATGTGGCTCGGGACTGTACCCAACTAAAACCTGTTTGCACGACTCCTTTGAGCCGTGGTAGGGTAGTAATCAAAGCACAGTGGGAACTCACACGAGACAAATGACGATCCTCAGGTCGATGAACTAACCTGTACACATGTCACCAGGGAACTGCTATCTGACGTCTGGTATAATACCAACTAGCAGGTTCCCGGCGAGTCCTGTCCGGTGTACTCATAACCCAATGAGCACCTGTATACATCTTAGGTGAACCAACTGACACCAGTGGCTTGTGAGACCGGCCACCGCCCCTCGTCGGGGTCTCGACTGTATACACTAGTCTACTAATGGAGTATCGATGCCCAGTCTCGAAACTCCCACGACTAGGGACCCTTTAAGGATGTGCTTATAGACCCCAGCTCCCACGTATATGATCGCCATCATACTGCTGGTCGTCAAGCAAGAATCCTAGGGGCTCTATCAACGTGTAATAGCGACATGTCAGGTCACCTAAAGCAGTACACGATGATAAAGATGAACCAGATAGCATACTATCATCTTGAGTAAGATTGTCCACCTGGGATAGGTCCTCCCTCAATCATTGCAATCACGTGCCTGTGATCCAATAATTGACTCTGAGGGCACTATCTCCAACAATCTCCCACTTGCACTCAAGGCTAATTATTGCGATGCCGCATACTCACAGCCCGTGTGATACCGAACACCCAACTCCTCTACTGGTCAGTCTCACAAAGCTCGTTTGCGAAACTTTTGCGTTCGAGGAATAGCCTCAGTGAGTGGATCCGCTGTGATGTTTCTTTCTATGTCTCTCTATATCTCAAGTTCGCGGAGAAAGCCATCTCCCGAAATGAGCAATACCTGTCTTAGAATGTCTGGATGTCTGATGGGACTTAGCTCATAAATGAACTCCAAATCCAAACTTCTTAGACTGTATCGTCAACTGAACTTAATCAGTATCCTGCGCCATGCCGCCCTCAGTATTGCCTTGGACCACCTGTCCAAAATACTGCCTCTCGTCAGAGGGAGAACTATAACTCTGACAACCTTCTTGTCGTCCATGTCACCTTGGAAGCCTGGAGTGATAACCGTCTCCTAAAAGAGGCAGCCGTTATCATATCCCTAGAACATTCACTTATGTTCTAAAACTGCTTCCTACTGTTTTTCCAGGATTGGATTAATATCAACTTATTGCATCTAGTGCAAGAACAACATCTGGTGTGGTACTTGACATCTCATGATTGACTCAATTGCCTAAGCAAGTGATCTGTCAATCATGCGTATCCCTCTCCCCTTTAGTCTGTAAGACATCTTTAGAGAGGGTGACTCCATTACCTGCAGGTACACTACCGTGCCAGGAGTGGTCCATTCTAAATACTCTTAGAATGCTGTCAAAGTACCCTGATTGGGAAACCACCCAAATCTAGATCTAAAACCATAGATCTAGTAACCAGTATGTCTGATATAATGTCCAAAGCCCTTGTGGAGAAACCACTGTGTGACGACCAAAGTATAACCGATCGTAGTATAGGAATATCACTTCCTACTACCTTCTCAACAGATCCATCCCCTATTCTGATGACGTCAAACCTATGACTGTCACATCAGAAATAGATGATCTATCTCCGCTACATCTGCTTTAGTCTATAAATAGACATAAGCCTGATGTCCACCAATGCTTCCGCTGCTCCCACTGACTACGACAACCCTCTGGCAGAGTCATATAGACGTGCACTTCCAAAGCTAGTTTAGAACGACGCTATACTCATTCTCCTGCCGGGTCTCGCAGCCTGGAACAATCAGCAATGGCAAGTGTGGGTAAACAAGAACTTCCCTGTCACCGTCCTTGAGGCTACCGGAGTACCTCTCGGGTGCCTGAAGTTACCCACCGTATCTGCGGAGTGGCCAATGGAATGTCAATCCAGATTGAATCTTTAGGTTCCTTATTAAAACTTCAGTAATCGTTTGCGGTTCTGGAATCACTTCCAGTTCTACCATACTCCCACTACTGTTTTCTGAAAAAATCCATTTTTAATAAAAACTGTGGCGAGTCTAGAACAATATTGCTATTGTTCATCCAGATGGTAGAAAATCAACCCTCGTCATAGCCTGGGTCAACCCACAAAACAGCCATTACAGAAACGTGCCTTGAGTTGTCCAGTGTCTGGTTTTAAGCATAAGCCGGACAACTCCCCGTACCTTAACATCGTTAAGATATGAACTGTTCTATATCCAATATAGAACCAGAGGCACTGATTTAATTGAACCAGATTCAAATCATGCAGCTGTCTCCAGTGCATGTTAACTAAATGGAAGGAGGCCGATCAGCGTTACTCAACTTAGGAATGCTTCCAATTATGAGTAACCTGAAAGAGAAGCAAGTTCTCTTTATCATCACTATCAACTGAATACCATACACAAGTATCTACATCTTCGATCACTTTGAAGAATCCCGATACTTGCTACACCTGGTTCTCTACTCTATTCAAATACCTATAACTCCTCAAAACTTAGACCATGTGTTCCTACGAAACACATGTCTATGAACTAGAGAAGTTAAAAGTAAACAGAATATAGTATGAGGACCAACCCCTCTGTCCTAATGGACACTGGACAACATACAATACTCTGTATAAGTCCGCTGAGTCTTACAACTCTTTCACTGTGTGTCGTAGGTTGAAAACTGTACTTATGGTTAAGAAGAGTTACACCGCTGTTCAATACTCCTTACCTAACCATCCACTGATATAGGTAAATGTCATCGACATAATATCAAAAGGTATATCTCACTCTATGAAAATAGACGTACAGATATATCAATTTGAAATTGGTGCACAACAGCGGATATTCAAAACCAAATATTTGCCGACCGACAAACAGCCCAGGTGATCTCCTCAAATATCACCGATTACAACGAATCCCGATATAATGAGGATGATCACCCAATTCCCAATAACTTACTCCCACTCATCATCTGTAAAACCATACAGATGTGAGAATCATACCTGGTAAATACATACCCTGGAGTAAGTATCTAATCGGGAAATCAGTTTTCTTTTAACATTACACAGTGAAGCTGAAACATTGAAATGTTTCGTCGGGGTATCCTGGTATTCTTAGTAATGCCTCTTCCATTATCCAGATTCACAACTGTAACCGTATAATTCTTTGCCAACTTTCCAAATCCCTTTATATGTCTTTAGTCATTACCTTCTGCACACCCCTTTAAGCCAAATGGTTTTCTTCCTTCCCTACCGTTCGGCACCAGCCAATGGTTTGGAAGAAGACTATCCAAAAGGCATAAAGGGTGTACTGTCCTAATCCTAGGAACACTCGCATTGCGAGAGAAGGTGAAGATAAAAGACACCTGAATGTACTTTATTCCTATTTCTCCTGAACCAGAATCCATCCCCGAACTGGAACAAGTTCCTTTCGAGTTCGTATATAACCATACGATGGAGTATCCAATAAACTGTGGATCTTCGTAGTGATACGGAGTGTCCTGGAGAAATACAAAGGTGATTTAGGATTGGCGAAGAAATACTTGGTTTGGTCGTGAAAATCAGTTGCAATTTACTTTGCCCTCCTACTAACCCCTTGCTTTGTCTTAACTTAATACCTTCTGCACACCATCGTTATGCTAATTGGTTTTCTTCATTCCCTACCGGTCGGCACCAGCCTAAGGTTTGGAAGAAGACTATCCAATTTGCGTAATAGGTGTACTACTCCTAAGCCAAGGAGTACTCGCAACCTGAGAGAAGGTGAAAAGAAAAGACAACTGAATAGTCCTATCCGTTTTCTCCAGAACCAGAAACCATCCTCGAAGTCCTTCGAGTTCGTATATAACCATACGATGGTTTTGTCCAATGGAAGTGGACGTTCGTAGTAATACGGGGTGTCCTGGAGAAAAGGGTAAAAGTAGGAGTGGCAATGAGGTCTGCAACTCTGACAATCCAAAAGCCAGTGTTAAGAAGGTTCGGTCAACTTGGTCACTGAGTCATAGTCCAGGGTCGGGTCAATGGTCGCTGCCAAAGAGAGAGAGAAAAGAAACACTCAGCGTGCACTCTAACCTAGATCAGAATGGTTATCACTTTGTCTAATCTGGAAACCTCCCACTGTACCTCAAATTCTCCTCCAAACCTGAAAGAAGAATTAGTCGGGATCACCCGAGGAGTAAACCAACTCATCAGTGGGAATCGGGATCCAACTATCATCGCATGATAACTTGACGGAATCCACTCAAGTCACCACACTCCAGAAGGTATGCGCATGCTTGGCAAGTTTCAGTTCTTTTGAAACTCCCGATGTGATTTTTACCCCTAGGACCCAAGTGACCTTGACGAATAATCAACAAATCAAAAGGTCCTAGTCAAGTTCAACCCGTCATTATCTTGATTGCGTTAAACCCACCCGCACGACCCTTGACGAATAATCAACAAAGTCGCACGACTGTCCTAACCAATCCACATATCCATGCGACAGAAAGCATTACAGAGCTACCGCACACTACGCCTCGGCGAATAGCAACGACAAACGTAGCGCGAATACTAAGCAATACTAATCCGAAATGACGGAGGGCTACGAATGGTTTCTGGCGAAAACCTTTAACGTAATGAACTTGATATCGTTGAAGGAACTGGATAACTTTTATAAAAATATAGTGACGAAAACTTTTACTAAAGAGGTCACTCCCGGTGAAGGGATCTCGGCTCTTTCCCCGTAGAATGAGGTGCAGGATATTCCAACTGAATACCACGATGCAAAGCAAAAGTAATCGGCTATAGTGAAGTTAATGCCCTGACGCAAACTTCTGTCCAAGGGGTCACTCCCGGTGAAGGGATCTCGGCCCTTGCCTCGTCGACTGAGGAGCAGGATATTCCAACTGAATACCACGATGCAAAACAAAAGCGAACGTCCTTGCAATAACAGCTTTTTTGAAAAATGTTCCAACAACATCAGATTAGGTTTGTTTAAACTTGCATTGATCCGAATCAACGCAGTCCCATCAAATGATCACACCACAAAGAACGAAAATATACTGACGTACGTATATGCCATCCGCATTCGCCACTGGGTCCCGTCATCACTCGTTAGGTTAGCTTACTAACGACAGAGCGGGGACTGGACTAGCGCGGATGAAAAACATATACAACATCTACTAATATATATACCAATATATAGTATTTCGCTCAAGGCGTGAATAAAATGCAACATCACAGAAATGTACAGCATCACAGAACAATACAGATATCTGGAAGCCCCGGGTTTCACAGAGCCGCTGCTGAAAACCGACGTTCCCCTGGTCGTGTGGATAGCCTGTGCAATGAAATCCTATACCCCCTACGAGTGCGGCGAATAGCCAGCCAATCCTGGAGTGAAGCCCCCTCCGTCCCAATGCCATGAGATGCGGGCTAGTTGCCTTCTAGAACCCGGCTATCCGTGCACCCCTCCGCGGGGCAATCCTAGTACAGAAAGTAAAATATACATACACCGGGTACATCGACCGCAACCAGGTCGTGCCCCAAAAAAATAATACAAACAGGCAGTGACGGCAGTCCACATGTCGGACGCTCGCCCCGCAATATCAAATGTACATAATACAATAAAACTGTACTAGCATTGCATCCAGGCTATCCCCCACGACCGATCCGCAACAACACAGCATAAACATAGAACATCAACGTGAAAGTCACGTTCGCAAATCCGTCTAACCGGGCTATAGCAGTTAGACCGGATTTACCGATCGAGTGACATTCACGGTCGCAGATATAATGTAAACACTGTGAAAAAATGTGTTTAAAATTTTCCGATTGACCAAAAATTAACAAGTGGGCCCCCAATCAAAACTGTAGCACTCACAGAAAACCTGGGCCCAATTTTAATATTCCAAAACCCCTAATATAAGCCCAGAAGCCCACTGAAAAAAGATGAAGCAATGACCCCACCATCTTGCGGCGGAAGCGCGGCATGAATGGGGGTTTTGCCGCCCTTCCGCGGTCGAGGTAAGGGTTCACTGTCTCGTTTTTTCCCAGAGTTCTTAGAACTCCCTGCACATCTTTCTGAGACCACCTGAAAAATTTTTAGACTTCAAAAAATTTCAACAGAAACTGATGTGAAGGAAAAATACGGTTTTTGGAAATTTTGGTCGATCGGAAACGCAAACACATCAAACGAAGCTAGGTAAGGTTAATGGCGTGGCTCTGATACCATGTTGCGCCACGGCAGCGCCCCGGCCGTCTTACTCGAGGCCAAATTGCGGAATCAAAAATTTTCCTTACTCGGAAACCGGCGCTACCGTGGACAAAGAAAACCCGGATCGTTTACCATTAACCTAACTAGCAAACAAGAGATGGGATAAGAAGTATACCAAGAGATCCGAGTCCTCCGGTCTTCTCATCATCGCCCCGATCTCCCGCGGAAAGTGTAGTCTCCATATCGTCGCCTCCTCGCCGGAAAGGGCACCACATCGCCTTCGTCTTTTACGGGCTCCCGCCTCAATACCGAGGCAACTCGAGCATGAAGCCGGCAACTCGACATGCTCAAGATGTGCTGTAGAATGTGGTGTAGAACGTCTATGTCTCTTTTGGGGTATAGGAGTTGCCTTTGATGGAGGAATCAAGAAGAAATGAACTTGGGGATTTTGGTAGCAATAAAAATGAGATGGAGGATTAATTTTTTCACACAAAAATGAAGCCTCTCATTTTTCCCTTTTTCCTCAAATTGTGGCCGGCCATGTCCAAATAGAAATGGTGGAGGTGTGGTGAACAAAAGCAAGAGGGAGGTGATGGTAGGAAAAGGTGGAGGTAACAATAAACAAACATCAACCATACTCTTATCAAAATCAAACCCATGCCCACTCAAATCACATTTAAAGCAAGTAATGGTGCAAGATATGAAAAGTATCATAATCAATGCATTTACAAGAAACCCCCTCGCAAAGTGTAATTTGCAAAACTGCAAATTACCCCCTCCATCGGTAAAGTCCGGCCGGGAAAGAACAAAGAAAAACCGGCCGGAACGGAATGCAAACTGGCAACTCCAGAAAACTGGTCCCGTAATAAATTACAGGAAAACCCCGACACTGTGCATACACACCCGCATCTGTATTCCGACCGGATACAAATGCAATGAGACAAAATCTACACTGTACTAGACTAGGACCGGCTTAAGCCAAAGCCGGCTAGTAAAATCCGTTCGATCCTGATCCGTGCAATACCGCACGTATCAGATCAAACCCTGCCATATAACTATATGGCCACTAGTACAAAACTGTCCGATCCTGATCCGTGCAATACCGCACGTATCTGATCGGACCCTGCCATATCTCCATACGGCCTCTACAGCGTTTCGCCCGAAAGCTGAGTAACTGAAAGTGTGGTGGACTCTAAAGACTCGTCAATACTATGGCTGTGGATTTAACCACTAGCACGTCAGAGGTATAAGCCAATACGTGACGAGCCACCAGCTATTGACCAAAAGGGACGTCGATGAGGAAGCTCACCCCGACACCCAACTGAGCCTGTCAGTGACAATATCCGTACAGTCCGGTCCGTTCGTCTATGAGTATCGCATGGCGGGCCTAGGGGGTTGGTAAAAGTCAGACCCCCAAAGGCGGTACAAGTCGTGTCGGAGTGTAGCCCAGAACGCCCTGAGATACTACTGGAATACCTACCAGTAAATCTCCTGCCTCGGCCGAGGGCTTTGCGTAATGGCTCTCCTAGACACAGCGCGACCTCACCCCCAATACCGGGAGAGACGAACCCCTGAAGATCCGCTCACTGCCTCCATGTGGCTCGGGACTGTACCCAACTAAAACCTGTTTGCACGACTCCTTTGAGCCGTGGTAGGGTAGTAATCAAAGCACAGTGGGAACTCACACGAGACAAATGACGATCCTCAGGTCGATGAACTAACCTGTACACATGTCACCAGGGAACTGCTATCTGACGTCTGGTATAATACCAACTAGCAGGTTCCCGGCGAGTCATGTCCGGTGTACTCATAACCCAATGAGCACCTGTATACATCTTAGGTGAACCAACTGACACCAGTGGCTTGTGAGACCGGCCACCGCCCCTCGTCGGGGTCTCGACTGTATACACTAGTCTACTAATGGAGTATCGATGCCCAGTCTCGAAACTCCCACGACTAGGGACCCTTTAAGGATGTGCTTATAGACCCCAGCTCCCACGTATATGATCGCCATCATACTGCTGGTCGTCAAGCAAGAATCCTAGGGGCTCTATCAACGTGTAATAGCGACATGTCAGGTCACCTAAAGCAGTACACGATGATAAAGATGAACCAGATAGCATACTATCATCTTGAGTAAGATTGTCCACCTGGGATAGGTCCTCCCTCAATCATTGCAATCACGTGCCTGTGATCCAATAATTGACTCTGAGGGCACTATCTCCAACACTTGCTACTGCTAAGAGTGTTGCTGGAGCTGCTGCTACTGAAGATGATGATGATGATGATGATGATGATGCCTGCAGCTGCTGCTGCTGCTCCTGCTGATCCTATTGCTGCTGCTATTGTTGTTGTTGTTGAAGATGATAATGATGCTGATGATGCTTCAGGTATGTGTGTGAGTGTGTGTGTGTGTGTGAGAGAGTGAAGGAATGAGAGCAAAAGGGAAATGAGGGAAGAAAATGAGAACAACAAAAGAAAGACCCCCTTCTCACTCTCACTCTCTCCTCATTAAATAAGGCATGGCTCATGCCATGATGTCCCATGCTCTCTCTCTCTCTCTCAAAGTCAACCATGAACAAATAACTAAAACCCTTATTAAAATTCATTTCCATTAAAAACAACCATGCACTTAAACAACCCAAAACACCTAAACCAAACTTAACACTAGATTAAGAAATGGTTAGACCACAATTTACATCCTAGTTTATCATGCACAAGTGTGTGTGTGCCTAACAAAATTCTAATAAAATACTCATTAAATAGGATAAAATATTTAAAACTTAATTTGGTAAACTTTTTATTAAAAACCACACATTAAAATATAATTAGCTACAAAACACATTCTAAGGTGTTACAGCTTCTATGGTAGGCTCTATAATGTATGCGATGCTGTATACCAGATCAGATGTTGCTTACGCACTAAGCGTAGTAAGCCGGTATCAGTCAAACCCAGGGGAGAAGCACTGGGAAGCAGTAAAGAACATTATTAACTACCTGAGAAGGATTAAGGAGATGTTCTTGGTGTATGGCGGAAAAGACCTCCAGATCGAGTCCTTTGCTGACTCCAGCTTCCAGAGTGACAAAGATGACTCCAAGTATATGTCAGGTTATGTCTTTACCCTCAATGGATGGGCGTTCTGTTGGAAGAGCTCCAAGCAGGACACCGTTGCTGACTCGACGATGGAAGCGGAGTATATAGCTTCTTATGACGCCGCGAAAGAAGCTGTTTGGATAAGGAAGTTCCTAATAGAACTTCAGGTGGTTCCGTCCATTGTAGATCTAATACCTCTGTATTGTGACAACAACGACGTTGTAGGTTTAGCGAAGGAACCCAGGTCCCATCAGAAGTCTAGACATATCTTGAGGTGGTACCACCTAATCAGGGAGATCATTGATCACCGGGAGATCGAGGTGAGGAGAGTAGATACGGAGAACAACACTACAGATCCACTCACCAAGGCCATTCTTCAGACACGGTTCGAGAGACTATTCGAGATGATAGGTCTACGATATGCCAATACATGGCCTTAGTGCAAGTGGGAGATTGTTAGTGTTATATGTCCTAGAGGCCATTATTGTATCATACTATTTTGTATATTATATATTGGAAGCTTGGGATATACACGGACATAGTAACGGTATTGCTCAAAATAGTAGTATGCAACCTGGTTCGATTACCGGCGTTGTGATGGCAGTCATACTAGTGGGTCTGGGTAGTCTATAAGCACATCCTATATAAGTCCCTAGTCGTAGGATTATCGAGACGGGGCATCGATACTCTAAAGTAGACTAGTGTATACGCTTCTCATCCCAGCAGGTGAGATGGTCTGTCCCACAGCCATTAGTACGTCATACTGGAGACGGTATGCAGGTGCTCATTGGGTTATGAGTACACTAGTTAGGACTCGTAAGGAACTACTGGTGGGTATTACACCCATCGTCGGGTGGCAGTTCCCAGGTGACATGAGTACGGCTTAATCCGTCGACTTGACACTCCTACTTCGCCTCGAGTGTGTTCCCACTGTTCTTAAATTACTACCCTACCACAGCTCAAAGGATGTTGGGTTCCTTAGCATCCTCACTATGTTTTCTAAGGCATCAAGCATGCAATTTTAAAAATCTAGAGTGCTAAGAAACCCTAAACCAAGAATCTAACTAGAGAATTAGGGTAAAACTATACAAGTAAACAACTTTACTCTAAGTGAACAAGGAATATAACCTTTGTAGACCGGTCCTTCACTTATAAAGCTCCGTGTAGTAGTCCCTTAGCTCTAAGTAGTGGTCTGTCGGACTCTCGTTAGGCTCCACTAGGGGAAAGGAACATGCTTGCTCAAGGATCTTCAAGGCCGAAGATGATCTATGTCGAAGAATTTCTAACTCAAGCTACCTCTTCACTAATTGATGAACTAGTGAAGAAACAACCTATTCTAAATGGTTAGTTTGGTATAGATTGGTGAAGTAGGAATTTTGCCTACTTTAGAATTATTTTTCTCTCTTTTCTTTTTTCACCTCACTCAAAACTAGAGAGCAAGATGGAGATGAAGAAGAAGCTCTCAAGTGATCAACTCATGAACCATGGGTGAGAAAATATCATATATAACTCATGTAGAGACTAAACCATGGCTAAAGATAATATTTAGGTTAATAAATATATAGAGTAAAACAAAATTAGTGGACTAAGTCAATGGGTTCCACAAGCTTCTATAAGCATCTTCAACCATGACAATTTCCACCTAATTTTTTTCCCCTTAATAATTAAATCCTCACATTATCTTAAGTATCGTATGAGTCTCATACACCCAAGTCCAATGTATCATCTAGCATGGCACAAAATTAAACACATTAATATATATCACATATATATTTGTATGTATTTAGAGAAAACAATTTCTTAAGTGAACTAATATTAGTTAATGTATATTGATATATCAAATATATAATTAAACATTAAATTATTAAATTAACAATTGATTTAATAACCTGGCTGTATCTCATACAACCGACTAATATCATATAATAAATTATTGAATCAACACTTGATTCAGTAATCTGGTTATATCACATATAACCTATCGCGATATTAGAATACGGTATCACATACACGTATTATTCTCGGTCTCGTACATATCACATATGTGCCCTACTTCGTTTCGCATGAGCTAGGAAACCTCTGTGTAGGACTCTAAATACTCGTCAATATGCCAGCAGTAGATGATGATCATATCAGTCACCCATAAACCGTCATCGGTACTAGCTGGACGTAACAGCCGCCCGTGTATTGAGCGATCAGAAGATCAACAAGAAAACTTGTTCATACTCCCGTGAATCCAATAAGTAACACTACCGTACAGTCCGGTCTCTTCGTCTGATATGTCACATATCTAGTCTTGGGGTGGTAAACGTCAGACCCCAATAACTTGATAAGTCATGCCGATATGAGGCTCATAAAGGGTCGAGAAACTACTGATAACACTTACCAGTAAATCTCGGTATCAGCCCTGGACAGGGACTTCCTGCTATAGCCAATCGAGCACAGCGCAACATCAACTACCAATACCGGGAGAGATGAAACCCCTCCTATCACTCATTGCCGCCATGTGACTCGGGACTGTACCCAAAAACCACCGTTTTACATGCTCTCTTGAACGTGGTATGGTGGAAAATAAAGCACAGTGGGAATCACACAAGACTCTATGATGATCTCGGGTTTACAAACTAACTTGTACCAGTGTCACTAGAGAACTGCTATCTGACGATAGGTATAATACCATCTAGGACTTCTCGGTGAGTCATGTTCGGTGTACCCATTCTCCAATGAGCACCTATGCACATTCTCTGATGTCAAACACCAATGGTTGTTGGATTAACCATCGCCCCATACAAGGTAAATAATTGTACACACTAGTCTACTCTGGAATATCGATGCCCTGTCTCGATACTCTCTCGACTAGGAACAATTAAAGTATGTACTTATGGACTACCCTTGCCCCACAGTATGATCTCCATCATAGTCCTGGTAGTCAAGTACACATCCTAAGGGTTTTATCAACATGTAACAGAGAGACAGTACAAGCATACATGTTAAGATAAAGAGTAACCAGATAGCATACTATCATGTCGAGCAAGAAAGTACTCTCTTATGTCCAAGCATCCACTATAATATACAATCATTTACAATAATAGCCTTTAAGGCATACATACAACTAACAATCTCCCACTTGTTCTAAGGCCAGTTGTTGTAGTATCTCATACCCAACATCCCTTAAAGTCTCTCTAGAGAAAGTCGTTCGTGAGTGGATCCACCGTGTTATTCCTCGCGTCAACTCTCCTGACCTCGATCTCCCGGAGATCAACCATCTCCCTGATCAGTTGACACTGCCTAAGAATATGTCTAGATCACTAATAAGACCGAGGTTCCTAGGCCAAATTCACAACTACATTGTCACTACAACGGTAGGAACCTCACCAAGTTCATCTCATGAACATTTTTATCCATACGGCCTCTTTAGTAGCATCGTTGGTAGCGATGTATTCAGCCTTCATCATCGAGTCTGCCACGGTATCTTTCTTGGAACTCTTCCAACATACCGTCCCTCCACTGAGGGTAAAGACAAAACCCGTGACTGTCTTACAGTCGACCTTATCACTCTTGAAGCTAGAATCGGTAAAGGACTAAACATAGAGTTCACCATTACCAAACACTAAGAACATTTCTTTAGTGCTTCTCAAGTACTTAAAAATCTTCTTCACAGCTATCCAGTGTTTCTTCCCAGGATCTGATTGACACCTACTCACTACACCTAGTGAGTATGATACATTTTCTTAGATCTATCTCTATAGATCTTAATTACTGGATGTAGGAGGCATCACCCAGACCATTCATGGAGAAACATTGTGATAAGTGGAACTTGACCAAGTGTAGCATAGGAACACCATTTCCCATCAAGAGTTTGTCATCCGCGTACAATACGAGGAAGATAGCCTTACTCTCTACAACCTTCTTGTATATACTGTAAGTCTACGGTAGCGCCCCGGCCGTCTACAGACGCCAAATGCGGAACAAAAACTTTTTAACTGGCGCTATCGTATACTTTAACCCGGATCTTCCATTATTGCTAAACTAACAAACTGTAAAGAGTGTAGAAAGGTTATACCGAATGATCCGAGTCCTTCGTTCTTTAACCATCATCCCACGCTCCGTTGCGGCTGCTCCGATCTCTTCGATCTCCGATCTGCTCGTCCAGGTGGCACCACGTTGACGATTCTTTAAACGGGCTCCCGCCTCTGACTCGAGGCAACTCGGTCGTCAAGTTTGCTAAAAGAGACGACCAAGAATGATGTAGAGAATGAGTAGATGACTTTGTCTCTCTTCGTCCAAGTCCGTGGACAATCGGTTAATGAAGTTGCCGATGGAAATGAAATGGAACAAGAAATGAACTATGAATATTCCATGTATCCAAAACTTTAGTCTTTTCTTTTAACAACCATAATTTTTCTCTCATGAGTAAGTGGAGGAGGAGAAGGGGCCGGCCACTTATATGCAAAGAGGGAGGTGAGTGTAGGAGCAATCAAGGAGGTGACCATAAACAAAGATCATGAAGAAATATCTTTAAGTAAACAAAACTCATTAATGAAATGAATGACTCACTAAACCTAGTCATCCATTCATTAATGCAACCAATGAAAACACAACACCAATTAACCAAGTCATCACCTTCTAGAACCTTCTAGAAGCATGACTCACCCTCATCCAGGAAAAGATAAATCCGTCTTTAACCGAATGTTAAAAGACGGCTGATAGAAAACTGGAAACTGGCAACTTCCAAAAGTGATCCCGAAACGACTTTCAGGATAACCCCGTAACTGTATAAATATACCCGCATTTGTATTACGACCGAATACAAATGCAACTGAGACAAAGATATTATATCTACTCAATATAATACTCGGATCCGGCTTAAACCAAAGCCGACCAGTATCATCTGCCCGAAAACTGACACGTGCGTAAACGCACGTGCATTTTCCGAACCCTACCATACGGCCTCTACAACGTTTCGCCCGAACTTGGGAAACTGTCTGTGGGGGACTCTAATGACTCGTCAGTACCCTGGCAGTGGGTTTAACCACAAACCGTCAGCGGCACTAGCTATGCGTAACGGCTGCCCATGGACTGACCTCAAGGGAGGCTGATGAGCGAACTCATCCAGAAACCCTACTAAGCCTAACAGTGACAATGTATATACAGTCCGGTCCGTTCGTCAATGAGTATCGCATATCTGCCTAGGGGGCTAGAAACGTCAGACCCCCAATAGCAGTATAAGTCGTGTCGGAGTGAAGCCCAATAACACCCTGACATACTACTGGAGTACCTACCAGTAAATCTCCTGCTATGGCCATGGACTTTGTGTAATGGCTCTCCTAGACACAGCACGACCTCGCCCCAAATACCGGGAGAGACGAATCCCCTGCCGATCTGCTCACGTGCCTCCATATGGCTCGGGACTGTACCCAAAAGCTACCTGTTTGCACGACTCCTTTGAGCCGTGGTAGGGTAGAAATCAAAGCACAGTGGGAACTCACACGAGAAAAATGACGACCTCAGGTCGATGAACTAACCTGTACACATGTCACCAGGGAACTGCTATCCGACGATAGATATAATACTAACTAGCAGATTCCCGGCGAGTCCTGTCCGGTGTACTCATAACCCAATGAGCACCTGTATACATCTTAGGTGATCCAACTGACACCAGTGGCTTGTGAGACCGGCCACCGCCCCTCGTCGGGGTCTCGACTGTATACACTAGTCTACTCCGGAGTATCGATGCCCTGTCTCGAAACTCCCACGACTAGGGACCACAATTAAGGATATGCGTATAAACTACCCAACTCTCACGTATATGATCGCCATCATACAGTTGGTAGTAAAGCAAGATCCTAAGGGCTCTATCAAAGTGTAACATGTAATCAGTCACCTGAACATGTACACGACTGATAAAGGCAAACCAGATAGCATACTATCATCTCGAGTAAGACTGTTCTACCGGTATAGGTCCTCCGCAATCATTGCAATCACTTACCTGCGATCCAATAATTGACTATGAGGGCACTATCTCCAACAATCCCCCACTTGCACTCAAGGCTAATTATTGCAATGTCGACTACTCACAGCCCGTGTGAAACCGAACATCCAACTCCTCTACTAATCAGTTTCACAAAGACCGTTTGTAAAACTATTGTGTTCGAGAAATAGCCTCAGTGAGTGGATCCGCCTAGATGTTTCTTTCTATATCTCTCTTAATCTCAAGTTCGCGGAGAAAGCCATCTCCCGAATTGAGTAATACCTGTCCTAGAATATGTCTGGATATCGGATGGGACCTAGTTCATAAATGAACTCCAAATCCAAACTTCTTAGACTGTATCGATCACTGAACCTAATCAGTATCCGGCACCATGCCTCCCACAGTATCCTCTTGGACCACCTGTCCATAATACTGTCCCTCGTCAGAGGGAAAACTATAACTCTGACAATCACTCTGTCAATCATGTCACTTTTGAAGCTTGGAATGATAACCGTCTCCCGAAGGAGGCTGCCGTCATCAAATCCGTAGAACATGTACTTATATTCTAAAACTGCTTCCTTATGTTTCTCCAGGATTGGATTAATACAAACTTATTGCATCTAGTGCAAAAACAACATCTGGTGTGGTACTTGACATCTCATGATTGACTCAGTTGCCTAAGCAAGTGATTTGCCAATCATGCCCATCCCTCTCCCCTTTAGTCTGTAAGATACCTTTAGAGAGGGTGACTCCATCTCCTGCAGGTACACCACCATGCTAGGAGTCAACTATTCTAAAAACCATTAGAATACTGTCAAAGTACCCACATTGGGAAACTACCCAAATCCAGATCTAAAACCATAGATCTAGAAACCATAATGTCTGATATTATATCCATATCCTGTCTGGAGAAACAACTGTGTGACGACCACAGTACAACCGATCGTAGTATAGGAATTTTACTTCCTACTCTGTGTATGTCATCCAAATACCATGACATCACACCCTACTACCTTCTTAACAGATCCATTCCCTATTCTGATTGAAGTCAAACCCATGACTGTCACATCAAAATTAGATGATCTATCTCCGCTATAACTGCTCTAGTCTATAAATAGACATAAGCTACTGGCCCACTATGCTTCCGCTACTCCCACTGACCACAACAACCCTCCTACTGGGTCTCATAGCCTGGAACAACGGTAGTGTCAAGTCTGGATAGATAAGAACCTCCCTGTCACCGTCCTTGCGGCTACCGAAGTACCTCTCGGGTGTCTGAGGTTACCCACCATATCTGGGGAGTGGCTATTGGAATGTCAAACTTGATTGAATATATAGGTCCTATTAAATTTTCCGTAATCGTTCGCGGTTCTGGAATCAGTTCCAGTTCTACCATACTCCCACTACTATTTTCTGAAAAAGATCCATTTTACTAAAACTATGGCGAGTCAAGAACAATATCGCTATTGATCTTCCAAATGGTAGAATATCAACCCTCGTCATAGCCAGGGTCAACCCACAAACAGCCATTACAGAAACGTGCCCTGAGTTTTCCAGAGTCTGGTTTTAAGCATAAGCTGGACAACTCCCCGTACCTTAACATCTTTTAAGGTACGATCTATTTTATATCCAATACAGAAACTTTGGCACTTATTTAATTGGAACCAGATTCAAATCATGCAGCTGTCTCCAGTGCATATCAACTTAATGGAAAGAGGCTAATCAGCATCACTCAACTTAGGAATCCTTCCAATTATGAGTAACCTGAAAGAGAAACAAGTTTCTCAAAATCATTACTGTCATCTGAATACCAAACACAAGAATCTACATTTTCGATCTCTTTGAAGAATCCCGATACTTGTGACACCTGGTTCTCTACTTTATTCTTATACCCACAACTTCTCAAAACTTAGACCTTGTATTTCTACGAAACACTTGTCTAAAAACTAGAGAAGTTATAAGTAAACAGAACATAGTACGAGGACCTACCCCTTTGTCCTGATGAACACTGGACAACATACAATACTCTGTATAAGTCCGCTGAGTTAAACAACTCAAAATCTGTGCGTCGTAGGTTAAAAACTGTACCCTGGCGATTTCCTCAAATATCACCAATTACAATGAATTCCGATATAATGAGGATAATCACCTAATTCCCAATAACTTACTCCCACTCATCATCTGTAAAACCATACAGATATGAGAATGAAACCTGGTAAATACATACCCTTGGAGTAAGTATCTAATCGGGAAAACAGTTTTTCTATAACAATGCACTGAAACATGAAAATGTTTTGTAGGGGTATCCTGGTATTCATAGCAATGCCTCTTCCATAATCCAATTCATGACTTCAACCGTATATTTTATTGCCATCTCTCCAAATCCCTTTATTCGTCTTTAGTCGTTACCTTCTGTACACCATCGTTAGGCTAAATGGTTTTCTTCCTTCCCTACCGTTCGGCACCAGCCTATGGTTTGGAAGAAGACTATCCAGTAAGCATAATAGGTGTACCCTCCTAAACCAAGGAGTACTCGCATCTCGAGAGAAGGTGATGATAAAAGACAACTGAATAATACCTTATTCTTTTAAAGGTGAAATAAGAGTGGCGATGAAGTACGCGGTTTGGTCGTGAATGATAACAGTCGCAATTTACTTTGCCCTCTTTCTAATCCCTTTATTTTGTCTTTACATATTACCTTCTGCACACCCTACTTAGGCTAATTGGTTTTCTTCATTCCCTACCTTTCGGCACCAGCCTATGGTTTGGAATAAGACTATCCAATAAGCGTAATAGGTGTACTCTCCTAAACCAAGGAGCCCTCGCAACCTGAGAGAAGGTGATAATAAAAGACAACTGAATAAACCAATTCTATTTCTCCTGAACCTGGATCCATCCTCGAAGAAGTCCCTTCAAGTTCGTATATAACCATACGATGGATCTATCCAATGGAAGTGGATGTCCGTAGTAATACGGGTGTTCTGAGAAATTCAAAGGGTAGAAGAAGGAGTGGCAATGACTTATGCAACATAGACAATCCAAAAGCCAGTATTTTTAAGAAGGTTCGGTCAACCAGGTCACTGAGTCATAGTCTAGGGTCGGTCAAAGTTCGCTGCCAAAGAGAGAGAGAAAAGAAACACTCTGCGTGCACTCTAACCTAGATCAGAATGGTTATCACTTTATCTAATCCGGAAACCTCCCACTGTCCTGTCAAATTCTCCTCCAAACCAGAAAGAAGAATCAATCGGGATCACCCGAAGAGTAAACCAACTCATCAGTGGAAATCGAGATCCAACTCTCATCGCATGATAACGTGACGGAATCCACTCGCGTTATCACACTCCAGAAGGTATGCGCATGCCTGGCAAGTTTCAGTTTCTTTAGAAACTCCCGATAAGAATTTTACCCCATGTTCTTATGACCTTGGCGAAAGTCAACAAATCATAAGTCACATGTCAAGTTCTGACCGTCATTATCTTGTTAATTTGAACCCACCCGTACATACCCTTGACGAAAGCCAACAAGGCAATACGACTGTCCCAAACCAACACATCTATCTATGCAACAAATGAATACCCCAGCAACTACCAAACACTATGCCTTGACGAAAGCCAACAAACATAGCTTGAATATTACTGACCATCCATAAGAAACGACGGAGGGCTACGGCTGGTTTTTGGCGAAAAACCTTTAACGTAATGAACTTGATCTCGTTGAAGGAACCTGATAGCTTTTTTAAAATATAGTGGCGAAAACCTGTGCTAAAGAGGTCACTCCCGGTGAAGGGATCTCGGCTCTTTCCTCGTGGAATGAGGTGCTGGATATTCCACTGAATACCGCTATGCAAAGCAACTTGTAATCGACTATAGTGAAGTTATTACCCTGACGCAAACTTCTGCCTAAGGGGTCAGTCCCGGTGAAGGGATATCGGCCCTTGCCCCGTCGAATGAGGTGCAGGATATTCCACTGAATACCACTATGCAAAACAAAAGGAAACGTCTTTGCAATAACACTTTTTAAATTTGTTCCAACAACATCAAACAGGTTTGTTTTACTTTGCATTGATCAGAATCAACGCAGTCCCATCAATCAATCACACCAGAAAAGAACGAAAATAAAATGTACGTATATGCCATCCGCATTCGTCACTGGGTCCCGTCATCACCCGTTAGGTTACTTAACTAACGACAGAGCGGGGACTGGACTAGCGCGGGTGTAAAACATATACAACATCTAATAGTATATAAACCAATATACAATAATCGCTCCAGGCGTGATAATATGCAACATTACATAAAAGTAATAAGCATCACAGAACAATACAGATAATCTGGGATCCCCGGGTTTCACAGAGCCGCTGCTGAAACCCGACGTTCCCCTGTCGTGTGGATAGCCTGTGCAATGAAACCTAGACCCCTACGGGTTCGGCAAGTTACCCGCCAAAACCTGAAGTGAGGTAGTCCCCCACAGCATAGTGAATGGAACACCCGGCACTTCACGGAATCCGGTAAATTGAGCACCCCTCCTTGGGTCAACCTGAACACCCTACGAGTGCGGCGAATAGTCTGCCAATTCTAGAGTGAGGCCCCTCTGCCTCTCAAAGCCATGAGATGCGGACCCGTTGTCCCCCATGTAGGGTTCCTAGGCACACTAGTGAGGTCTCACAAGGCATCAACCATGCCAATTTCAAAAAATACGGTGCCGAGAAACCCTAGACTACGGATCGTTGGCTAGATATCTAGGCGAAAACATAAACTAGTTAACAACTTAACTACAAGGAATCGGAAATACAACCTTTGTAGATCCGGTGCTCCACCTCCATAGCTCCGCAACGAAGTCCCTTCGCTGTCCAAGTGAACTCCCGGGCTCTAGCGTCGGCTTCGTCGAAGAATAAGCGAGCTAGGTCGTCGATGTCCATGCCGAAGATGATCTACGTCGAGGCATCGCTAGATCAAGCTCCACCTTCACCAAGCCTTGAAAACTTGTGAAGGAAACACACTCTACTACTTGGCAAGAGGTAGAGGATGAAGAAATAGGAAGTGGGTAGACTTTAGAATTGGATTTCTCACTCATTTCCAACAATCACATGATGGAGCTTAGTTTCTCTTCTTGAAGAAGAAGAAGAAGAAGAATGTTATTATGATAAGAATAATAAAAATGAGAAAAGAAATTCATTCTTATCATAATTGAACCATAGTTAGGTGTAGAGAATCAATCATGGTTTAGTGGAATGGTTAGGTTAAGCATGAGACAAAAATGGTTACAAGGTTAAAGACTTCATGAAGCTTCATGAAGCATTTAAAGAAAGCCACCATTTTCTCATGCTCTTTTTCTTTTCCAAAAAGAATAAATGTATATATAAATTAATAAGAAAAACAAAACCCTAATTATCCACTTAACCATGGTTTAATTCTTTACACTTAACCAAAATGTATGTATCATCAAACATGATACAATCTAGTGCACAAAATCATATCGCATATGTAATGCACACATCCGAGTGAGAAAATCCATCTTAAAGTGAACCAATACTAGTTAATGCAAAGTAATATATCAAATATATAATTATACATTCAATCATTAAATCAACACTGGATCCAATGATCCGGTCATATCGCATATAACCGGCTAGTATCCAATGTATCGGCTTATCGAATCAATCCTTGATTCGATAACTAGGTTATATCGCATACAACCATTCGACAAACATTCATCGCGAGAATGAAATACGGTATCACATACACGCATTATTCTCGGTCCCGCACATATCTCATATGCGCTCCTATTTCGTTTCGCTTGAGCCAGGAAACCTCTGTGTAGGACTCTAAAGACTCGTCAATACGCCGGCAGCGGATGATGATCATATCAAACACCCACAAGCCGCAAGCGGTCTGCTAAACGTAACGGCCACCCGGGTATTGAGCGATCAGAAGATCGACGAGCAAGCCCGCTCACACTCCTGCGAATCCAACCAGTAACACTTACCGTACAGTCCGGTCTGTTCGTCTGATATGCCGCATATCTCGCCTAGGGGTGGTAAACATCAGACCCCAATAGCTCGATAAGTCATGCCGACTTGAGGTCCATAACATTCGTGAAACTACTGATAACTCTTACTAGTATATCACTGCAACCCTGGCCAGGGATTTCCTGTTATGGCCAGTCGAGCATAGCACAACATCAACCCCCAATACCGGGAGAGACGAATCCCCTCCTATCGCTCATTGCCTCTATGTGAATCGGGACTGTACCCAAAACCCGCCTGTTTACATGACTCAGTAGAGCCGTGGTAGGGTGGAAATCAAAGCACAGTGGGAGACACACAAGACTCTATGACGATCTCGGGTCAACAGACTAAGCTGTACCGGTGTCACCAGAGAACTGCCATCTGACGTGAGGTATAATACCATCTGGGAGTTCTCGGCGAGTCCGTTCAGTGTACCCAGTCTCCACTGAGCACCCGCATACCATCTTCGATGTCAAACACCAATGGATATGGGATCATCCATCGCCCATCGCATGGGTCGAGAAGATATGCGCTAGTCTACTCTGGAATATCGATGCCCCGTCTCGATATTCCCACGACTAGGAACAATGAAGGATGTACTCATTGACTACCCAGGCCCCACTAGTATGATCTGCATCATAGTCCTGAAACTCGAGTATACATCCTAAGGGCTGTATCAACATGTAATCAGAGAGACAGAAAGTATACATGTTAAGATAAAGAGCAACCAGATAGCGTACTATCATGTCGAGCAAGAAAGTCCTACCTATATATGTCCCAGCGTCCACTACAATATACATCCAATGTACAGTAATGGCCTCTAGGGCATACATATAACTAACAATCTCCCACTTGCACTAGGGCCATCTGTAGCAGTGGTTGCAGTATCACATACTCAACCATCCCATAAAGTCTCTCTTTAGGAAAAGGCTTTCGTGAGTGGATCCGCCGTGTTCTCCTCTGAGTCTACTCTCCTAACCTCAATCACTCTGGAGATCAACTATCTCCATGATCAGGTGATGCTTCCTCAGAATTTGTCTGGGTCACTGATGGGACCAGGGTTCCAGGGCCAAAGCCACAGTTCCATTGTCACACAATGGTAGGAACCTAGTTCATCCTATGAACCAATATACACCCAAACTGCCTCTTTGGCAGTATCTTTAATAGCGATGTTACCAGCCCTTATCGTCTAGTTTGTCACGGTATCGAGCTTGGAACTCTTCCAACATACCGTCCCTTTACTGAGGGTAAAGACAGTGCCTGTGACTGACATTCAGTCGTCTTTATCACCCTGGAACACTTCCAGTGATTCTCCCCAGGATCGATTGATACCATCTCACTACAACTAGTGAGAACCCTAATATCCCTTTAGATCTATCTCATAGGTCCAAATCTCAGGATTTAGGAGGTATCATCTTTATCCTATTTGGAGAATCCTTGTGATAATAGGAGATTGATCGATCGTAGTATAGGAAACTCTTTTCCTATCAAGAGTATGTTGTCTACGTACAATACGAAGATGACCACCTTACTCTCTACTACCCTTTTGTATATACAAGGTTCGTCTACCATTTTGATGAAGTCAAACACTTTGACTATCACATCAAAACAGACGTTCCAACTCCGCGATGCCTGCTTCATTATGTAAAGCAAGTTGCACACGTTTCCGCTGCTCCCACTGTTTACGAAGACCTCTGGCTGTGTTCATATAGACGTTCTCTTCTAAATCAGTATTTAGAAAAGCAGTCATGGAACCCAACCGCCAGATATCGTAGTCATGGTATGTAGCCATGGTAAGTAGGATCTGGATAGACTTAAGCATAGCTACTGGAAAAAGGTTTCATCATTGTCCACGCCTGGTCGATGACGAAAACCTTTAACAAGTCTAGCTTTGAAAGTCTCAACTTTTCCATCTACACCAAGTAATCTTCTCAAGATATACTTGCTCCTGATAGGGATTTAACCCTTCAGATATAGCAGCTAAAGTCCATACTTTGCTGGTGTACATGGATTCCATCTCAGATCGCTAAGCATCCAGCCATTCTTACAGAGTCCCTACTCTCGATGGCCTGCTCGAAACTAGTTGGGTCATCATCTCATGATGCAATCCTTGCTCCCACTGTCATCGAGAAACCGAGGTATCTCTCAGGCGGATGAGGAACCCTACTAGATCGGCGGAGAGGCTGAGGTTCGTCGGGAACTATAGAATCTTATGGTTCTGTCAAATCATTAGCAGTTTTGTACAGCTGGAACCTTTCCAGTTCTACAGAACTGATGTTACCTCGATCTTGTCCGGATTTTGCTTTTGACATAGGACGGACAATCCCAAATCTTAACTTACTTATGAGATAGGATCTTCCCGCACCATATCTTATATGGAGTGGTAGGCACTGATTTGATTTGAACCTAATTCAATAGGTATGCAGCTTCTCAAGCGCATAACTCCCAAAAAGGAAATAGGCAACTCAGTAGTACTCATCATAGAGCACACCTTATCATATAGGGTGTGATTGCTCCGCCCCGATATACCATCGTGCTATGGTTTATACGGAGGAGTAATGCTAAGAGAGAATCTCATTTTCTTTTAGAATAGTCCAGGAATGCTATGCACAAGTATTCTCCTCCCTGATCTCATCATAGGACATAATACTTATACCCGTATTTTGGTTCTCTACTTCCAATTTATATTCTGTGAATACCTCAAAAGCTTCGGACTTATGTTTCAACAGGAACATACGACTGAATCTTGAGAGATTATCAGAGAATATAATGAAGTATAAAGAACCAGTCCTGGCATGTGTAGACAGGAGACCTTACATACATCATCATGTATCAGTCCCAAGAGTTTACTAACTCTTCCTCTGTTTCTAATAAACAGAGCTATGGTCATCTAATCTTTGTGACATGACTGGCAAGTTTCACAAGATGTAAATTCAAACTGATTTAAATATACATCTAAATGTAACTTCAGCCAGTCGGGTCGCATTGATATGACCTAGTCTACAATGCCTCAAGAAGAATTCGTTCATTTCTGAACTCTTCTTCTTGTGTGTGTTCAGTATACTAGGAACTGTAGTTTGATTTAGAACGTTAACGCTTTTAGATAGCATGCCTGAACCGATCAACTTTTGATATAGGAAGTGTTCAAAACATTATCCATCAATACAAAATTATATCCTTTCTTTACTAATAAAGAGACTGATATGATTTTGTATATCAGGTTCGGTATCTAATAGCATTTGTTCAGAATCAATGTATTCGTAATACAGGGTGACAGTGACCAACAAACTTGGCTGCAACACTTGCCCCGTTTTCTGTCTCATGAAACTTATCACCCGTTCTCAGTTTTTCTACCTTTTTGTAGCCCTATGTAACAGATTACATATCTGGGATCCTGATCCGGTATCATATACCCAGGATTCAGAGGATACTGAGAAACAGTTCTTTGTAATGAACACACCCGAAGGAGATGCATCATATGCACTTTCTTCGTTTGGGCGGCATAGGAATTCTGGTATTCCCCAATTTCCTGCTCTGTCTTATAACAATTATAAGTTGGAGCGGGACCAACGTTTCCCAGCTCAGTATAACAAGCGGGTTCGTTCAATACATCCATTTTATTATCTTGATTAAGGCGTGATATGGTCGCTACCAGGAGAGAGAGAGAAGAAAACACTCTGCGTGCGCTCTTGCAAGATCAGATTGGTTATATATTTTATCTAATCAGGATGGCTCCCACAGTTTTTATCAAATCTTCCTTCAAACCTTAAAAGGAAAGACTAGCCGGGATTAATTACACTCTACAAGTTCGCCAACCTTTCAGCCAGGCCAGTGTCGGTACTTTGAGGGAGGTTCCCCGTGCTTTCGTACGGACCTAATTACAGAAAACCTCGTTTTCCCAAAGGCGTAACCCCGTTGACACCTTTCTAGACACCTACTTGATCGACTAATTGCAAAGTGAAAAACTCTCCCAGGAGTAACAATTACTCGCAGTGGGTATCGGGATCCAACTATCATATAGAAGGTATGCAATCTCATTGCAAATTTCAACACTTGAAACTCCCGATAAAGATTTTTACCCCTAGCACCTATGACCTTAACTATGGTCAACAAATCATAAGTACTAGTCAAGTTCTACCCGTCATTTCGTGATTAATTAGACCCACCCACGTGACCCTTAACTAAGGTCAACAAAGTCACGCGACTGTCCAAACTAATCGCATCATATGCGGTGTAGGAAGACATCACTTAGCTACCGTACACTGTGCCTTGACTATGGTCAACAAACACAGCACGAATACTAAGTACTCTACTTCCTAAAATGACGGAGGGTTGCGGCTGGTTTTTGTGAAAACCTTTAACGCTTTGAACTTGATCTCGTTGCGGAATCAAATGGTTTTTAAATGGAATGTTTTCGAGGCTTTTCTAGTTTTGCTAAAGGGGTCACTCCCGGTGAAGGGATCGTCGGCCCTTTCCTCGTCGAATGAGGTGCGGGATATATCATATATATCACTGTGCAAAGCAGAAACTATAGAAGCGATCAAAGACAAACCGAGGGTTGTAGCATCTGCCAGTTATTGCTAAAGGAGTCACTCCCGGTGAAGGGATCTCGGTCCTTTCCTTATCGAATAAGGTGCAGGATGTTCTATAATGAACATCGCGATGCAAAGCAAGAACTGTAGCTACCTGTTTTTATTTTGAAATTCGATTCCACAACATCAATTAGGTTTATTTTCTTTCATTAATCTCATTAATGAATATCCCATCATTTAAGTTCACCTAACCATCACAGATAAATATAACGTACGCTTATGCCATCCGCATTCGCCTCGATGTCCCGTCTGCACCGTTAGGTTAGGTAACTAACGCCAGAGCGAGGCAGGGCTAGCGCGGGTGTAAAACATAAGCAACGTCTATATAATATATCATATATACTATATATAATACCTGTCACAGAACATCATATGATCACATCACAAATAAATCACAGCAGAAGAAACATATGAAATATTGGATATACTAGGACGTCCGTGTTTTCAATACGAGCCAGTATAAAACACGGATTCCACGGTCGTGATGAATAGCCAATCCCACACCCCAAGACCCCTACGAGAGCGGCAAGCAACCCTACCAATTCTAGGGTTAGGAGACCCGGACTCGACTCCTCGAGTTGGTCTCCCACTGGACCCCAGAACCCGGTTACTTATGCTCCCCTCCTTGGGTCTATCCTAGTGCAGAAAAGTAAATAATATACAAATGGTGACAACATCCGCAACCTGGAAGTGCCCCAATAAAAAAATATTACATACAAGTTTTTACATGAAAGAAAATAAACCTGGCTTTGATACCACTGTAGGGTTCCTAGGCACACTAGTGAGGTCTCACAAGGCATCAACCATGCCAATTTCAAAAAATACGGTGCCGAGAAACCCTAGACTACGGATCGTTGGCTAGATTTCTAGGCGAAAACATAAACTAGTTAACAACTTAACTACAAGGAATCGGAAATACAACCTTTGTAGATCCGGTGCTCCATCTCCATAGCTCCGCAACGAAGTCCCTTCGCTGTCCAAGTGAACTCCCGGGCTCTACCGTCGGCTTCGTCGAAGAATAAGCGAGCTAGGTCGTTGATGTCCATGCCGAAGATGATCTACGTCGAGGCATCGCTAGATCAAGCTCCACCTTCACCAAGCCTTGAAAACTTGTGAAGGAAACACACTCTACTACTTGGCAAGAGGTAGAGGATGAAGAAATAGGAAGTGGGTAGACTTTAGAATTGGATTTCTCACTCATTTCCAACAATCACCATTGATGGAGCTTAGTTTCTCTTCTTGAAGAAGAAGAAGAAGAAGAATGTTATTATGATAAGAATAATAAAAATGAGAAAAGAAATTCATTCTTATCATAATTGAACCATAGTTAGGTGTAGAGAATCAATCATGGTTTAGTGGAATGGTTAGGTTAAGCATGAGACAAAAATGGTTACAAGGTTAAAGACTTCATGAAGCTTCATGAAGCATTTAAAGAAAGCCACCATTTTCTCATGCTCTTTTTCTTTTCCAAAAAGAATAAATGTATATATAAATTAATAAGAAAAACAAAACCCTAATTATCCACTTAACCATGGTTTAATTCTTTACACTTAACCAAAATGTATGTATCATCAAACATGATACAATCTAGTGCACAAAATCATATCGCATATGTAATGCACACATCCGAGTGAGAAAATCCATCTTAAAGTGAACCAATACTAGTTAATGCAAAGTAATATATCAAATATATAATTATACATTCAATCATTAAATCAACACTGGATCCAATGATCCGGTCATATCGCATATAACCGGCTAGTATCCAATGTATCGGCTTATCGAATCAATCCTTGATTCGATAACTAGGTTATATCGCATACAACCATTCGACACACATTCATCGCGAGAATGAAATACGGTATCACATACACGCATTATTCTCGGTCCCGCACTATCTCATATGCGCTCCTATTTCGTTTCGGTTGAGCCAGGAAACCTCTGTGTAGGACTCTAAAGACTCGTCAATACGCCGGCAGCGGATGATGATCATATCAAACACCCACAAGCCGCAAGCGGTCTGCTAAACGTAACGGCCACCCGGGTATTGAGCGATCAGAAGATCGACGAGCGAGCCCGCTCACACTCCTGCGAATCCAACCAGTAACACTTACCGTACAGTCCGGTCTGTTCGTCTGATATGTCGCATATCTCGCCTAGGGGTGGTAAACGTCAGACCCCAATAGCTCGATAAGTCATGCCGACTTGAGGTCCATAACATTCGTGAAACTACTGATAACTCTTACCAGTATATCACTGCAACCCTGGCCAGGGATTTCCTGTTATGGCCAGTCGAGCATAGCACAACATCAACCCCCAATACCGGGAGAGACGAATCCCCTCCTATCGCTCATTGCCTCCATGTGAATCGGGACTGTACCCAAAAACCACCTGTTTGCACGACTCAGTAGAGCCGTGGTAGGGTGGAAATCAAAGCAGAGTAGGAGACACACAAGACTCTATGACGATCTCGGGTCAACAGACTAAGCTGTACCAGTGTCACCAGAGAACTGCCATCTGACGTGAGGTATAATACCATCTGGGAGTTCTCGGCGAGTCCGTTCAGTGTACCCAGTCTCCACTGAGCACCCGCATACCATCTTCGATGTCAAACACCAATGGATATGGGATCATCCATCGCTCATCGCATGGGTCGAGAAGATATGCGCTAGTCTACTCTGGAATATCGATGCCCCGTCTCGATATTCCCACGACTAGGAACAATGAAGGATGTACTCTTTGACTATCCAGGCCCCACTAGTATGATCTGCATCATAGTCCTGGAAGTCGAGTATACATCCTAAGGGCTTTATCAACATGTAATCAGAGAGACAGAAAGTATACATGTTAAGATAAAGAGCAACCAGATAGCGTACTATCATGTCGAGCAAGAAAGTCCTACCTATATATGTCCCAGCATCCACTACAATATACATCCAATGTACAGTAATGGCCTCTAGGGCATACATATAACTAACACCCCAGAACACGGCTATCCGTGCACTCCGTCGCGGGGTAAAACCTAGTACAGTAATGAAAAAATAGTACAACAGGTACATCGACCGCAACCTGGTCGTGCCCTAAAAGAATATTATACAACAGGCAGTGACGGCAGTCCACATGTTGGACGCTCGCCCCGCAATATCAAATGTACAAATAAACTCAAAATGTACTACCATTGCACACTGCTATCCACCACGACAAATCCGCAACATCACAGCACAACACAGAACATCAACGCGAATGTCACGTTCGCAAACCCGTCTAAAAGAACTATAGCAATCAGACGCGGTTTACCGATCAAATGACATTCCCGGTCGGAGATATAATGTAAGCACTGTAAACTAACATGTTTAAATTTCGATCGAAAAAATATCACAAAGTGGGCCCCTCACAAATCTGCTGAACAGTAACAAAATCTGGGCCCAAAAGATATATACCAAAAACCCCAATTTCCAGAGGAGAACACACTGTACAAATTTGGGAGCATGATCTTACCAAATGACCGCGGATGCGTGGCCAAACCATGGTTTGGCCGCGTTTCCGCGGCGGTTTGGTGGAATCACGTGCCCAAATTTTGTCGGTGCTCTTATAAAACCCTGCACAGATTTCTGTGATATGTGGAATATTTTTAGGACACCATTTAAAATCAACAGAAACTGTCAAATTGAAAAATGCGGTTTTTGATTTCCGGTTCGATCGATGTTTTAAACGAGTTAGGACAAGTTAGTATAGCAAAATGGTGAGGCTCTGATACCACTGTAAGTCTACGGTAGCGCCCCGGCCGTCTACAGACGCCAAATGCGGAACAAAAACTTTTTAACTGGCGCTATCGTATACTTTAACCCGGATCTTCCATTATTGCTAAACTAACAAACTGTAAAGAGTGTAGAAAGGTTATACCGAACGATCCGAGTCCTTCGTTCTTTAACCATCATCCCACGCTCCGTTGCGGCTGCTCCGATCTCTTCGATCTCCGATCTGCTCGTCCAGGTGGCACCACGTTGACGATTCTTTAAACGGGCTCCCGCCTCTGACTCGAGGCAACTCGGTCGTCAAGTTTGCTAAAAGAGACGACCAAGAATGATGTAGAGAATGAGTAGATGACTTTGTCTCTCTTCGTCCAAGTCCGTGGACGATCGGTTAATGAAGTTGCTGATGGAAATGAAATGGAACAAGAAATGAACTATGAAATTTCCATGTATCCAAAACTTTAGTCTTTTCTTTTAACAACCATAATTTTTCTCTCATGAGTAAGTGGAGGAGGAGAAGGGGCCGACCACTTATATGCAAAGAGGGAGGTGAGTGTAGGAGCAATCAAGGAGGTGACCATAAACAAAGATCATGAAGAAATATCTTTAAGTAAACAAAACTCATTAATGAAATGAATGACTCACTAAACCTAGTCATCCATTCATTAATGCAACCAATGAAAACACAACACCAATTAACCAAGTCATCACCTTCTAGAACCTTCTAGAAGCATGACTCACCCTCATCCAAGAAAAGATAAATCCGTCTTTAACCGAATGTTAAAAGACGGCTGATAGAAAACTGGAAACTGGCAACTTCCAAAAGTGATCCCGAAACGACTTTCAGGATAACCCCGTAACTGTATAAATATACCCGCATTTGTATTAAGACCGAATACAAATGCAACTGAGACAAAGATATTATATCTACTCAATATAATACTCGGATCCGGCTTAAACCAAAGCCGACCAGTATCATCTGCCCGAAAACTGACACGTGCGTAAACGCACATGTATTTTCCGAACCCTGCCATAAAACCATACGGCCTCTACAACGTTTCGCCCGAACTTGGGAAACTGTCTGTGGGGGACTCTAATGACTCGTCAGTACCCTGGCAGTGGGTTTAACCACAAACCGTCAGCGGCACTAGCTATGCGTAACGGCTGCCCATGGACTGACCTCAAGGGAGGCTGATGAGCGAACTCATCCAGAAAGCCTACTGAGCCTAACAGTGACAATGTATATACAGTCCGGTCCGTTCGTCAATGAGTATCGCATATCTGTCTAGGGGGCTAGAAACGTCAGACCCCCAATAGCAGTATAAGTCGTGTCGAAGTGAAGCCCAATAACACCCTGAGATACTACTGGAGTACCTACCAGTAAATCTCCTGCCATGGCCATGGACTTTGTGTAATGGCTCTCCTAGACACAGCACGACCTCGCCCCCAATACCGGGAGAGACGAATCCCCTGCCGATCCGCTCACGTGCCTCCATATGGCTCGGGACTGTACCCAAAAGCTACCTGTTTGCACGACTCCTTTGAGCCGTGGTAGGGTAGAAATCAAAGCACAGTGGGAACTCACACGAGACAAATGACGATCTCAGGTCGATGAACTAACCTGTACACATGTCACCAGGGAACTGCTATCCGACGATAGATATAATACTAACTAGCAGATTCCCGGCGAGTCCTGTCCGGTGTACTCATAACCCAATGAGCACCTGTATACATCTTAGGTGATCCAACTGACACCAGTGGCTTGTGAGACCGGCCACCGCCCCTCGTCGGTGTCTCGACTGTACACACTAGTCTACTCCGGAGTATCGATGCCCTGTCTCGAAACTCCCACGACTAGGGACCACAATTAAGGATATGCGTATAAGCTACCCAACTCTCACGTATATGATCGCCATCATACAGTTGGTAGTAAAGCAAGATCCTAAGGGCTCTATCAAAGTGTAACATGTAATCAGTCACCTGAACATGTACACGACTGATAAAGGCAAACCAGATAGCATACTATCATCTCGAGTAAGACCGTTCTACTGGTATAGGTCCTCCGCAATCATTGCAATCACGTACCTGCGATCCAATAATTGACTATGAGGGCACTATCTCCAACATATACAAGGTTCATCTACCTTTTTGATGAAGTCAAACTCTTTAACTGCCACATCAAAATAAATGTTCCAACTCCGTGATGCCTGCTTTAATCTCTAAATTGATTTAAGCAACTTGCACACCTTTCCACTGCTTCCACTGTCTATGAAACCCTCTGGCAGTGTCATGCACACGCTCTCTTCTAAATCATCATTTAGAAAAGCGGTTTTGACATCAATCTGCCAGATTTCATAGTCATGGTATGTAGCGATGGCAAGTAGGATCCGGATGAACTTAAGCATAGGCACTGGAACCTTGTTGTTGACCAAAACCTTTTGCTACAAGTCTAGCTTTGAAAGTCTCAACTTTTCCATCTACACCAAGAATCTTCTCAAGATCTACTTGCTCCCGATGGGTTTTACCCCTTCAGGTGCATCTTTTAAAGTCATACTCTGTTGGTGTACATGGATTCCATCTCAGATCGCATAGCATCCAACCATTTCACAAAGTCCCCACTCGTGATGGCCTGCATGAAACTAGTTGGGTCATCATCTTCCATGATGCAATCCTCGCTCCCACTGCCATTGAGTACACCGTAGTATCTCTCAGGCGGATGAGGAAACCTACTAGATCTGCGAAATGGCTGAGATTCGTTGGAGACTATTGAGTTCTCTGGTTCCACCAAATCATCAGCAGTAGTTTGTATAGCTGGAAATTCTTCCAGTTCCACCTCATGACCACAAATTTGTTTTTCAAGAAATTCCTTTTTCTAAAATGGTAGCATGCCGAGAAACAAAACACCTTTTGTTCCTCGATGTGGTAGAAGATATACCCTCATGAATGTTTGGGATATCCAACAAACTTACACAGAACTGACCTTGCCTCGAGCTTGTCCAGATTTTGCTTTTCAACATTGGCCGGAAAACCCCATATCTTAACGCGTTTAAGACATGGTCTCTTCCCATACCAAATCACATATGGAGTGGAAGGTACTGATTTGGTCGGAACCTTATTCAATAGGTATGCGGCTTCTTAAGCGCATAACCCTAAAAGGAAACAAGCAACTCAACAGTACTCATCATAGAGCGCACCATATCTAATAAGGTGCGGTTCTCCGCTCCGATACACCGTTGTGCTGTGGTGAGGAGCAAGCTGAGAGAGAATCCCATTCTCTTTTAAATAGTCCAGGAATTCCGTGCTCAAGTATTCTCCTCCTCGATAAGATCGAAGGATTTTAATACTTTTACCCGTTTGGTTCTCTACTTCGCACTTATATTTCATGAATTTCTCAAAAGCTTCAGACTTGTGTTTCAATAGGAACTGTTGGATATAGTGTCCTCAGAGTCAATTATTGGATCACAGGCACGTGATTGCAATGATTGAAGAAGGACCTATACCAGTAGGACAATCTTACTCAAGATGATAGTATGCTATCTGGTTTTATCTTTATCATCATGTACTGTTTTAGGTGACCTTACAGGTCGCTATTACACGTTGATAGAGGCCTTAAGATTCTTGCTTGACTACCAGCAGTATGATGGTGATCATATACGTGGGAGCTGGGGTCTATAATCACATCCTTAAAAGGTCCCTAGTCGAGGGAGTTTCGAGACAGGGCATCGATACTCCAGAGTAGACTAGGGTATACAGTCGAGACCGCGACGAGGGGCGGTGGCCGGTCTCACAAGCCATTGGTGTTAGTTGGTTCACCTAAGATGTATACAGGTGCTCATTGGCTTATGAATACACCGGACAGGACTCGCCAGGAACATGCTAGTTGGTATTATACCTGACGTCAGATAGCAGTTCCCTGGTGACATGTGTACAGGTTAGTTCATCGACCTGAGATCGTCATTTGTCTCGTGTGAGTTCCCACTGTGCTTTGATTACTACCCTACCACGGCTCAAAAGAGTTGTGCAAACAGGTTTTAGTTGGGTACAGTCCCGAGCCATATGGAGGCAGTGAGCAGATCGGCAGGGGTTCGTCTCTCCCGGTATTGGGGGTGAGATCGTGCTGTGTCTAGGAGATCCATTACACGAAGTCCTTGGCCAAGGTAAGAGATTTACTGGTAGGTATTCCAGTAGTATCTCAGGGTGTTCTGGGCTACACTCCGACACGACTTGTACCGCTTTTGGGGGTCTGACTTTTACCAACCCCCTAGGCCCGCCATGCGATACTCATAGACGAACAGACCGAACTGTACGGATATTGTCACTGACAGGCTCAGTAGGGTGTCAGGATGAGTTCGCTCATCGACCTACCTTTTGGTCAATACCTGGTAGCCCGTTACGTACGACTAATACCTCTGACGTGCTAGTGGTTAAATCCACAGCCAAAGTATTGACGAGTCTTTAGAGTCCCCCATAGACAGTTTCTCAAGTTTCGGGCGAAACGTTGTAGAGGCCGTATGATATATGGCAGGGTCCGATCATATACGTGCAGTAGTGCACGGATCATGATCGGATGGATCATACTAGTGGGCTTTGGTTTAAGCCGGATTCTAGTAATAGATTTGTTGGATTACTTTAGTCTCATCGCATTTGCATTAAGTCGGAATGCAGATACAGGTATGTATATATAGGTGAGGGGTATTCTTGTGATCCGCCACGAGTTTACTTTAGATGTTGCCATTCTCTTTTTGGATTAAACATTTTAGTTTAAATGTTTAGTGGAGAAAAATGTGAGTGCAAGTTTTGTCTTTTTGCATCATTTCATGTCACATTCATTTGGTGACTCATGGTCTTGGTTTGGGTGATAATTAAATGTGACATGGATTGATTTTATGCCTAATTATGATTACGGGGGATAATATGGAGAGAGAGGGCAGCCAAGTATTGGCTTGGGGATTATTCTTTTGAGATGATATATGTCCCTCTCTCTCACAAATTATCCAACACAACATAATAAGCAAAAAGGGCTTCTTCTTCTTTCTTCTTGTGCTCACCTCTTCCTCCAATGGCAACACCTTCAACCTCCATCCATCTCATGGATGCAAGAGACAAAGTGATCACAAACATTCTCTACAACACCTTGGAAACGTCGGCTAGCACACATCGTGCCCGAGTTGCTTCGGATGAAGCGGGAGCCCGTAAAAAGAATCGATGATGTGGTGCCCTTTCCGACGAGGAGATTGAGACCGGAGTTGCCGCGAGGAGCTTGGGATGGTGGCCAAAGACCGAAGGACACGGATCGATCGGTATAGCTTTCCAACCCTCTCTATAGATAGCTAGTTATAGGTTAATGGTTCGATCCGGGATTTAAGCATACGATAGCGCCAGTTTAAGGTTAAGAAAAATTTCCGTTTCCGCATTTTGGCCTCGGAAAGACGGCCGGGGCGCTACCGTAGTCTTACATGGTATCAGAGCCACGCCATTAACCTTTACTAGCTTGCTCTAACGTATTTAAAATATCGATCGAACGAATTTTCTAAAAACTACATTTCCAAGTCACAGTTTCTGTCGGATTTTTCCTGTGGTCAAAAAATTATTTGGTGTGCTGCAGAAAAACAGGCAGGGCTTTTTAAGAGAACTGAGAAAATTTGGTCGGTTGATTTCACTGTAGAGCGGCGGATCCGTAGCCGTACCCACGTTTTGGCCACGGATCCGCCGCCGTACTGTAGCCACAGTGCACGAAATTTTCTGAGGTGGTCTCTGACTTGGAAATGTGGTTTCTGGTATTTTTTGTTTGGGCCCAGATTTGTCTGAGTACTGGGAATTGTGCTTGGGGCCTACTTCGGGAAATTTTGTCGATCGATAATTTAAAACATGTTAGTTCACAGTATTTACATTATATCTGCGACCGTGAATGTCATTTGATTGGTAAATACTGTCTAATTGCTATAGTTCTTTTAGACGGATTTGCGAACGTGACATTCATGTTGATGTTCTGTGTTGTGCTGTGATGTTGCGGATTTGTCATGGTGGATAGCCTGGATGCAATGGTAGTACAGTTTGTTTGTATTTGTACATTTGATATTGCGGGGCGAGCGTCCGACATGTGGACTGCCGTCACTACCTGTTTGTATATTATTCTTTTGGGGCACGACCGGGCTGAGGTCGATGTACCCATTGTATATATATTTTTACTTTCTATACTAGGATTACCCCGCGGTGGGGTGCACGGATAGCCGGGTTCTAGAGGGCAACGGGCCCACTTCTCATGGCTTTGAGACTGAAGGGGCTTTACTCTAGAATTGGCGGGCTATTCGCCGCACTCGTAGGGGGTACAGGTTGACCCAAGGAGGGGTGCCCAAGTTACCGGATTCCGTGAAGTGTTGGGTGGTCCATTCATGTTGTTGAAGGGGGCTGCCTCGCTTCAGGTTTTGGCGGGTGACTTTCCGCGCCCGTACGGGTCTAGGATCTCATTGCACAGGCTATCCACACGATCAGGGGAACGTCGGGTTTCAGTAGCGTCTCTATGAATCCCGGGGATCCCAGATTATCTGTATTGTTCTGTGATGCTTATTACATTTCTGTGATGTTGCATTTTATCACGCCTTGAGCGATTATTATATATTGATATATATAGCAGTAGATGTTGTATATGTTTTACATCCGCGCTAGTCCAGTCCCCGCTCTGTCGTTAGTTAAGTAACCTAACGGGTGATGACGGGACCCAGTGGCGAATGCGGATGGCATATACATACATCATATTTTCGTTCTTTTGTGGTGTAATTAATTAATGGGACTTCATTGATTCGGATCAATGCAAGCTAAAAAAAACCTAATCTGATGTTGTTGGAACATTTTTCAAAAAAAAACTGTTATTGCAAGGACGTTCTCTTTTGTTTTGCACAGTGGTATTCGATTATGAATATCCAGCACCTTAGTCGACGAGGTAAGGGTCGAGATCCCTTCACCGGGAGTGACCCCTTGGACAGAAGTTTGTGTCAGGGTAATAACTTCACTATAGCCGATTACTTTTTGCTTTGCATCGTGGTATTTAGTTGGAATATCCTGCACCTCATTCTACGGGGAAAGAGCCGAGATCCCTTCACCGGGAGTGACCTCTTTAGCAAAGGTTTTCACCACTATATTTTTATAAAAGCTATCCGGTTCCTTCAACGATATCAAGTTCATTACGTTAAAGGTTTTTCGCCAAAAACCATTCGTAGCCCTCCGTCATTTCAGAAAGGTAGCGCTTAGTATTCATGCTATGTATGTTGGCCTTCGTCAAGGCATAGTGTATGGTAGCTATTTGTTACTTTTCTGCTGTATAGATAGATGCGTTGGTTTGGGACAGTCGTACTACTATTTTGGCCTTCGTTAAGGGTATGTACGGGTGGGTTCAAATTAACCTGGATAATGACGGGTAGAACTTGACATGTGACTTATGATATGTTGGCCTTCGTCAAGGTCATGAGAGCATGGGGTAAAAATCACATCGGGAGTTTCTAAAGAAACTGAAACTTGCCAGATATGCGCATACCTTCTGGAGTGTGATAACGTGAGTGGATTCCATCACATTATCATGCGATGATAGTTGGATCCCGATTCCTACTGATGAGTTGGTTTACTCCTCGGGTAATCCCAACTAATTCTTCTTTCCGGTTTGGAGGAGAATTTGACGATACAGTGGGAGGTTTCCTGATTGGATAAAGTGATAACCATTCTGATCTAGGTTAGAGTGCACGCTGAGTGTTTCTTTTCTCTCTCACTTTGGCAGCGACCATGGACCTTCCTTTGACTATAACTCAGTGACCAAGTTAACCGAACCTTCTTTAATCACTGGCTTTTGGATTGTCTGAGTTGCATACCTCATTGCCACTCCTACTTTTACCCTTTTCTCCAGAACACCCCGTATTATTACGAACATCCACTTCTATTGGATAAAACCATCATATGGTTATATACGAACTCGAAGGAACTTGTTTCAGATTCGAGGATGGTTTCCGGTTCTGGAGAAAACGAATAGGACTATTCAGTTGTCTTTTCCTTTTACTTCTCTCAGGTTGCAAGTGTTCCTTGGATTAGGACGGTACACCTATTACGCAAATTGGATAGTCTTCTTCCAAACCATAGGCAGGAGCCGAACGGTAAGGAATGAAGAAAACCAATTAGCCTAACGAAGATGTGCAGAAGGTAGTAAGTAAAGATAAATAAAGGGATTAGTAAGAGGGCAAAGTAAAACTGCGACTGCTATTCACGACCGAACCACGTATTTCATTACCACTCCTACTTCACCTTTGTATTTCTCCAGAACACTCCGTATCACTACGAAGACCCACAGTTATTTGGATACTCCATCGTATGGTTATATACGAACTCGAAAGGAACATGTTCCATTTCGGGGATGGATTCTGGTTCAGGAGAAATAGGAATAAGGTTTATTCAGTTGTCTCTTGTCTTCACCTTCTCTCAGGTTACGAGTACTCCTAGGATTAGGAGAGTACACCCATTATGCTTACTGGATAGTCTTCTTCCAAACCATAGGCTGGTGCCGAACGGTAGGGAAGGAAGAAAACCATTTGGCCTAAAGGGGTGTACAGAAGGTAATGACTAAAGACATATAAAGGGATTTGGAGAGATGGAAAAGAAATATACAGTTACAGTTGTGAATCGGATAATGGAAGAGGCATTACTAGGAATACCCGGATACCCCTTCGATACATTTACATGTTTCAGTTTCACTGTACTGTTAAAAGAAAACTGATTTCCCAATTAGACACTTGCTCCGAGGTATGTATTTAACAGGTTTGATTCTCACATCTGTATGGTTTTACAAATGATGAGTGGGAGTAAGTTATTGGGAATTGGATGATCATCCTCATTATATCGGGATTCGTTGTAATTGGTGATATTTGAGGAAATCGCCTGGGTTGTTTGTCGGACGGCAAATATTTGGTTTTGAATATCCGTTGTTATGCACCAATTTCAAAATGATATATCTGTACGTTTATTCTTTATAAAGTGAGATATAACTTTTTGAAATTATGTCTATGACATTTACCTATATCAGTGGATGGTTAGGTAAAGAGTACTAAACAGCGGTGTAATTCTTCTTAACCATAAGTAAAGTTTTCAACCTACGACACATAGGGAATGAATTATTAGACTCAGGGGACTTATACAGAGTATTGTATGTTGTCCAGTGTCCATTAGGACAGAGGGGTTGGTAATCGTACTATATTCTGTTTACTTGTGACTTCTCTAGTTCTTAGACATGTGTTTCATAGAAATACAAGATCCAAGTTTTGAGAAGTTATAGGTATAAGAATAAAGTAGAGAACCAGGCGTTGCAAGTATTAGGATTCTTAAAGGTGATCGAAGATGTAGATACTTGTGTATGGTATTCAGTTGATAGTAATGATTATGAGAACTTGCTTCGCTTTCAGGTTACTCATAATTGGATGTATTCCTAAGTTGAGTGATGCTGATAGGCCTCTCTCCATTTAGTTGACATGCACTGGAGACAGCTGCATGATTTGAATCTGGTTCCAATTAAATCAGTGCCTATGTTTCTATATTGGATATAGAATAGTTCATATCTTAACAATGTTAAGGTACGGGGAGATGTCCGGCTTATGCTTAAAACTAGACTCTGGATAACTCAAGGCACGTTTCTGTAATGGCTGTTTGTGGGTTGACCCGGGTTATGACGAGGGTTGACTTTCTGCCATCTGGAAGATCAATAGTGATATTGTTCTTGACTCGCCACAGTTTTAGTAAAATGGATTTTTTCAGAAAACAGTAGTGGGAGTATGGTAGAACTGGAAGTGATTCCAGAACCGCAAACGATTACTGAAAATTTGATAAGAACCTAAAGATTCAATCAGGTTTGACATTCCATTAGCCACTCCGCAGATATGGTGGGTGACATCAGGCACTCGAGAGGTACTTCGGTATGCTCAAAGACGGTAATAGGGAGGTTCTTGTTTACCCAGACTTGACACTACTGTTATTCCAGACTATGAGACCCGGCAGGAGGATGAGTATAGCGTCGTTCTAAACTAGCTTTAGAAGTGTACGTGTATATGACTCTGCCGGAGGGTTGTCGTAGTTAGTGGGAGCAGCGGAAGCATAGTGGACAAGTAGCTTATGTCTATTTATGGACTAAAGCAGATATAGCGGAGATAGATCATCTATTTCTGATGTGACAGTCATAGGTTTGACTTCATCAGAATAAGGGATGGATCTGTTAAGAAGGTAGTAGGGTGTGATGTCTTGGTATTTGGATGACATACACAGAGTAGGAAGTGAAATTCCTATACTACGATCGGTTATACTTTGGTTGTCACACAGTGGTTTCTCCACATAGGATATAGATATAATATCAGAAATTCTGGTTACTAGATCTATGGTTTTAGATCTAGATTTAGGTAGTTTCCCAATCTGGGTACATAGTTAGCATTCTAAAGGTGTTTTAGAATGGACGACTCCTGGCATGGTAGTGTACCTGCAGGTGATGGAGTCACCCTCTCTATAGGTGTCTTACATACTAAAGGGGAGAGGGATGTGCATGATTGGCAGATCACTTGTTTAGGCAATTGAGTTGATCATGAGATGTCAAGTACCACACCTGATGTTGTTTTTGCACAAGCTGCAATAAGTTGATATTGATCCAATCCTGGAGAAACGTTCGGAAGCATTTTTAGAACATACATGGATGTTCTAAGGATATGATAACAACAGACTCTTTTTAGGAGACGGTTATCATTCCAGGCTTCCAAGGTGACCCGGATGACAGAGTGACTGTCAGAGTTATAGTTTTCCCTCTGGCGAGGGGCAGTATTTTGGACAGGTGGTCCAAGCGGATACTGAGAGAGGTGTGGCGCAGGATACTGATTAAGTTCAGTTGACGATATAGTCTAAGAAGTTTGGATTTGGAGTTCATTTATGAACTCGGTCCCATCAGATATCCAGACATATTCCAGGTATTACTCATTTCGGGAGATTGCTTTCTCCGCGAACTTGAGATAAAGAGAGACAAAGAAAGAAACATCAGGGCGGATCCACTCACTGAGGCTATTCCTCGAACGCAATAGTTTCGCAAACGGGTTTTGTGAAACTGATTAGAAGAGGAGTTGGGTGTTCAGTATCACACGGGCTATGACTATGCGACATCGCAATAATTAGCTTTGAGTGCAAGTGGGAGATTGTTGGATATAGTGCCCTCAGAGTCAATTATTGGATCACAGGAACGTGATTGCAATGATTGAGGGATGACCTATACCGGTAGGACAGTTTTACTCATGATGATAGTATGCTATCTGGTTTTATCTTTATAATCGTGTACTGTTTTAGGTGACCTTACAGGTCGCTATTACACGTTGGTAGAGCCCTTAGGATTCTTGCTTGACTGCCAGCAGTATGATGGCAATCATATACGTGGGAGCTAGGGTCTATAAGCACATCCTTAAAAGGTCCCTAGTCGAGGGAGTTTCGAGACAGGGCATCGATACTCCAGAGTAGACTAGTGTATACAGTCGAGACCCTGACGAGGAGCGGTGGCTGGTCTCACAAGTCATTGGTGTCAGTTGGTTCACCTAAGATGTATACAGGTGCTCATTAGGTTATGAGTACACCGGACAGGACTCGCCGGGAACATGCTAGTTGGTATTATACCTGACGTCAGCTAGCAGTTTCCTGGTGACATGTGTACAGGTTAGTTCATCGACCTGAGATCGTCATTTGTCTCGTGTGAGTTCCCACTGTGCTTTGATTACTACCCTACGACGGCTCAAAGGAGTCGTGCAAACAGGTTTTAGTTGGGTACAGTCCCGAGCCACATGGAGGCAGTGAGCGGATCGGCAGGGGTTCGTCTCTCCCGGTATTGGGAGTGAGATCGTGCTGTGTCTAGGAGAGCCATTACACGAATTCCGTGGCCAAGGCAGGAGATTTACTGGTAGGTATTCCAGTAGTATCTCAGGGTGTTCTGGGCTACACTCCGACAAGACTTGTACCGCTTTTGGGGGTCTGACTTTTACCAACCCCCTAGGCCCGCCATGCGATACTCATAGACGAACGGACCGGACTGTACGGACTCCCTTTAGGTCAATAACTGGTAGCCCGTTACGTACGACTAATATCTCTGACGTGCTAGTGGTTAATTCCACAGCTAAAGTATTGACGAGTCTTTAGAGTCCCCCACAGACAGTTTCTCAAGTTTTGGGCGAAACGTTGTAGAAGCCGTATGATATATGGCAGGGTCCGATCATATACGTGCAGTAGTGCACGGATCATGATCGGACGGATCATACTAGTGGGCTTTGGTTTAAGCCGGATCCTAGTATTAGATTTGTTGGATTATTTTAGTCTCATCGTATTTGCATTCAGTCGGAATGCAGATGCAGGTATGTATATACAGGTGAGGGGTATTCTTGTGATCCGTCACGAGTTTACTTTAGATGTTGCCATTCTCTTTTTGGATTAAACATTTTAGTTTAAATGTTTAGTGGAGGAAAATGTGAGTGCAAGTTTTGTCTTTTTGCATCATTTCATGTCACATTCATTTGGTGACTCATGGTTTTGGTTTGGGTGATAATTAAATGTGACATGGATTGATTTTATGCATAATTATGATTATGGGGGATAATATGGAGAGAGAGGGAAGCCAAGTATTTGCTTGGGATTATTCTTTTGAGATGATATATGTCTCTCTCTCTCACACAAATTATCCAACACAACATAATAAGCAAAAGGGGCTTCTTCTTCTTTCTTCTTGTGCTCACCTCTTCCTCTAATGGCAACACCTTCAACCTCCATCCATCTCATGGATGCAAGAGACAAAGTGATCACAAACATTCTTTACAACATCTTGAATACGTCGGCTAGCACACTTCGTGCCCGAGTTGCTTCGGCTGAAGCGGGAGCCCGTAAAAAGAATCGATGATGTGGTGCCCTTTCCGACGAGGAGATTGAGACCGGAGTTGCCACGAGGAGCTTGGGATGGTGGCCAAAAACTGAAGGATACGAATCGATCGGTATAGCTTTCCAACCCTCTCTCTAGATATCTAGTTGTAGGTTAATGGTTTGATCCGGGATTTAAGCATACGATAGCGCCGGTTTAAAGTTAAGAAAATATTTCGTTTCCGCATTTTGGCCTCGGAAAGACAGCCGGGGCGCTACCGTAGTCTTACAGGAACACATGTCCGAATCTTGAGAGATCATTGGTGAATGTATGAAGTACGAGGAACCATTCCTGGCATGTGCAGACATGGGACCGCATACACCACTATGTATCCATCCCAAGGATTCAGTAACTCTTTCTCCGTGTCTAGTAAACGTAGTTTTGGTCATCTTGCCTTTGAGACATGACTGGAAAGTTTCATAAGATGTAAATTCAAACGGATTCAAATATCCATCCTTATGTAACTTAGCTAGTCGTGTTGCATTGATATGACCTAGTCTACAATGCCACAAGAAGGATTCATTCATTTCTGATCTTTTCCTCTTGTGTGTGTTCTGTAAGTTAAGAACTGCAGTTTAATTTAGAAAGTATATGCCATTACATAACGTGCCTGATCCAATCAACTTTTGATTCAGGAAAATGTTCATAACATTATCCTGAAGTACAAAATTATATCCTTCTTTACTCAATAAAGAAACTGATATAATATTGCATATCAGGTTCGATATGTAATAACATTCATTCAGAATCAATGTATTACTAGTTGGTAATACAAGGTGATATTCGCCAACTGCTTTGGTTGCAACATTTGCACCATTCCCTACTTCTAGTGAATGATCACCCTTTCTCAGTTGTATACCTTTCTTTAGCCCATGCAACATATTACATATGTTGGATCCTGATCCGGTATCTAATACCCAGGACGTAGAGTGTACTGAGAAACAGTTCTCAGTGAAAAACATACCCGATCAACATGCTCATTCCTCGTTTGGGTCGCGTGGGAATCTGGATATTCCCCTATTTCCTGCTCGGACTTATAACAATTATAAGATAGAGCGGAACCAACGTTCCCCAGCTTAGTATAACAAGCGGTTCGGTCAATACATTCATATTATTATCTTGATTAAGGCATGTCACGGTTGCTTCCTGGAGAGAGAGAAGAAAACACTCTGCGTATACTCTTGCAAGATTAGATTGGTTATTATTTTATCTAACCAGGATGGCTCCCACTATTTTTATCAAATCTTCCTTCAAACCCTAAAAGGTAAGACTGGCCGGGATTAATTACACCCTACAAATTTGCCAATCATTCAGCCAGGCCAGTGTCAATACTTTGAAGGAGGTTCCCTGTACTTTCGCACGGACCTCATTAAAATAAACCTCGTTTTCCCCGAAGTATAACCCCATTGACACCTTTCTAGTCACCTACTTGATCGGCTAATTGTAAAGTGCAAAACTCTCCCCGGGGTAACTCTTACTCGCAGTGGGTATCGGGATCCAACTATCTCATAGAAGGTATGCAATCTCATTGCAAATTTCAACACTTGAAATTCACAATAATATTTTTCCCCTAGCGTCCTATGACCTTGACAGAGGTCGACAAACCATAGGCTGCTAGTCAAGTTCAACCCGTACATTTCGTGATTGAATTAAACCCACCCGCACGACCCTTGACGGAGGTCAATAAGGCCGTACTACTACCCTAATCCAATCGCATCATATGCGTTGCAGATAAGCACTAATCAGCTACTGCACAATACGCCTTGACGGAGGTCAACAAACGTAGCACGAATATTAAATAGTCCTTATCTGAAATGACGGAGGGCTACGACAGGTTTTTAAGAAAACCTTTTGCGTAATGAAGGTGATATCATTGTAGAATCGAAGTGATTTTGAAAAGGAGAGTTTTTTAGGCTTTTACTGTAAGTCCACGGTAGTGCCCCGGCCGTCTAACAGACGCCAAATGCGGAACAAAAACTTTTACAACTGGCGCTATCACGTACTATAACCTGGATCTGCCATTAAAGCCAAACTAACAAACTACGAAGTGGATAGAAGAGTTATACCGAACGATCCGAGTCCTTCGGTCTTCAACCATCATCTCATGCTTGATGCAGCTGCTCCGATCTCCTGAATCTCCAATCTTCTCGTCCAGGTGGCACCACGTCGACGGATCTTTAAACGGGCTCCCGCCCCTGAACCGAGGCAACTCGATCGTCAAGTTTGCTAAAAGAGACGACCAAGATGAAGTAGAGAATGAGTAGAACACTTTGTCTCGTTACGTCCAAGGCTATGGACGAACGGTTAATGAAGTTGCCTTTTGGAATCGGATGAAATGAGAAATGAGGCTTATCTAATTTCCATGAGTCCAAAACAATATCAATCTTTTTCTAGCAACCATATAACCACAAGAGGGGAGGGGCCGGCCAATTTAAAGGGGAGGGAGGTGAGTGTAGGAAACAAGAGAGTGACCATTAGCACTAATCCAAATGAATGAGTCACAAGACACCTTGTATGAATGCATTAATGAAAACAATGAATCACTTAACCTAGTCATCTTGTCATTAAATGCACCATTAATGACCTAATGACTCACAAGCCTTGTCACCCTCTCTAGAACCTTCTAGAACACTGACTCACCTCATCAAGAAAAGATAAATCCGTATTTAACCGAATGTTAAATACGCCTGATAGAAAACTGGAAACTGGCAACTTCCAAAAGTGATCCTGAAACAAATTTGAGGATAACCCCGTATCAGTATAAACATACCCGCATTTGTATTACGACCGAATACAAATGCATCTGAGACAAAGATATTATATCTACACAGCATAATACTCGGATCCGGCTTAAACCAAATCCGACCAGTATTATCTGCCCGAAAAACGACACGTGCTAAAACGCACGTGCATTTTCCGAACCTTGCCATAAACCCATATGGCCTCTATAACATTTCGCCCGAACTTGGGAAAGTGTCTGTGGGGGACTCTAATGACTCATCAACACACTGCACTGGGTATAACCACTAGCACGTCAGAGGTACAAGCTGTACGTAACGGTTTGCCTATGTATTGATTGGAAGGAAAGCTGACGAGCGAACTCATCTATAAACCCTACTGAGCCTGACAGTGACAATGTATATACAGTCCGGTCCGTTCGTCTATGAGTATCGTATATCTGGCCTAGGGGGCTAGTAACGTCAGACCCCCAATAGCGGTATAAGTCGTGTCAGAGAGATACTACTGGAGTACCTACCAGTAAATCTCCTGCCTCGGCCGAGGGCTTTGTGTAATGGCTTTCCTAAACACAGCGCGATCTCACCTCCAAACCGGGAGAGACGAATCCCCTGCCGATCCGCTCACTTGCCTCCAATGTGGCTCGGGACTGTACCCAACTAAAACCTATTTGCACAACTCCTTTGAGCGTGGTAGGGTAGTAATCTAAGCACAGTGGGAACTCACACGAGACAAATGACGATCTCAGGTCGATGAACTAATATGTACACATGTCACCAGGCAACTGCTATCTGACAATAGGTATAATACCAACTAGCATGTTCCCGGCGAGTCCTGTCCAATGTACTCATAACGCAATGAGCACATGTATACATCTTAGGTGATCAAACTGACACCAGTGGCTTGTGAGACCGGCCACCGCCCCTCGTCGGGGTCTCGACTGTATACACTAGTCTACTCTGGAGTATCGATGCCTTGTCTCGAAACTCCCACGACTAGGGACACTTTAAGGATGTGCTTACAGACCCCAGCTCCCACGTATATGATCGCCATCATACTGCTGGCAGTCAAGCAAGAATCCTGTGGGCTCTATCAACATGCAATAGCGAACTAAAACATGTATACGATGATAAAGACAAACCATATAGCATACTATCATCTCGAGCAAGACTGTCATATCGGTATAGGTCTTGCCTCAATCATTGCAATCACATACATGCGATCCAATAATTGACTTTGAGGGCATTATCTCCAACATTTACTAGTTTCGCTAAAGAGGTCACTCCCGGTAAAGGGATCTCGGCTCTCTCCTCATCGAATGAGGTGCTGGATATTCGTTAAGGAATACCACTATGCGAAGTAAGAACTAGAGAAGTAATCAAAAGACAAAACCGAGTGGGTTGTAGCATCTGCTAGCTTCTGCTAAAGAGGTCACTCCCGGTGAAGGGATCTCGGCTCTTTCCTCATCGAATGAGGTGCTGGATATTCATCAAGGAATATCACTATGCAAAGCAAAAACTAGAGCTACCCTTTTTTGAAAATTTGATTCTAAAACATCTTTAGGTTTCTTTCCTTTCATTAATCTTATTAATGAAGTCCCGTCATTTATGTTTCCTAAGCATCACAGATAATGAAACGAAAATAAAATGTATGCTTATGCTACCCGCATTCTCCACGGAGTCCCGTCATACACCGTTAGGTTACTTAACTACCGGCAGAGCGGGGCAGGACTATCGCGGATGCAAAACATAAGCAACGTTTATTATATATCATATATTTAATATAAAGAATCTGTTTCAGGTAGTTATATAATCTCATCACAGAAAATTGCAGCAGAAGTCAACATATGAAATATTGGATATACTAGGAGGTCCATGTTTTAAATTAAGCCAGTAAAAAATATGGATTCCACGGTTGTGATGAATAGCCAAACCAACATCCCTAGACCCCTACGACAGCGGCAAGCAACCCTACCAATTCTAGAGTTAGGAGACCCGGTCTCGACGCCTCGATATGGTCTCCCACTGGACTCTAGAACTCGGTTACTTGTGCTCCCCGCCATGGGTCTATCCTAATGCGGAAAAGTAAATAATATACATCACTGGTGACATCATCCTCATCCCGGAAGTGTCCCAATTAAAGAATATTATAAGTTTTTACATGAATAAAAATGAAAAACTCTCATCTCACGCAAAAAACCCCGGCTATTCAAACACGACGATCTAATATAACATATCACATCAACACATAACATCACATATCATTAACATAAGTAAATATGTGTATCCCAATTGTCGTTGACATATAGCAACGAAACCGGCGACCACATATTACACTTACGGTCGTAGAAAAGAAAGTGAAAACTACAACAATTGGAATCTGCAACCTCCTTTGACATTATAAACCCAAAATATCACATACTTCGGATTTCATGCCTAACCAAATGAATTCCTTAGACATCATAAACCCGAAATATCTCATATTCCAAATTTCATGCCTAACATTATAAATCTCACATTTTAGTCTCGATATTGAAAGCACTTTTCAATAACTGATCGGGGAATTCAACAAGATTCTCGACATCCTGATTGAATGCTCATCGGAAACTTTAGTAGATGGCCACACCCCTGATGCCGTCGACATAGTGCACTTAGGAGGAACACCGCGGCCGCGAGCACCTGAACGGATGCTTTAGGCAACGGGGTTCTCCTACAGTCACTTGGTCGGGGTTATGGGGCGTGGCTATCTAGTAATGTTACCCGGCGAGTATCCGCGTAAACTATGTGATTGTGACGGAGTTTAGATCCAAACCAAAACCCCGTGGCAACCGATCAAAATAGACTAAATTGCTAGGTTTAAAAAATTCAAACCAGTTTTCATAAAACTAATTATTTTGAATTCCAAATATTGTATCACAAATCACAGATAGTTAAACGATGTTAAACATTTCGATCGAATCAACAAACACCCATATTTCCCAGAGAGCTCAACACTTGAGACAGTTTTAAAAATACCTAGAAAGCACCTTAAGTACCTACGGACCAACCGAAGAAAGCTCGTTCCTTGCCTCACCAACGGCGCCGCGGAACCGCCGCAAACCCTAGGGTTTGGCCGCGGTTCCACGGCCGTATAGTCGAATTAGGAGATTGTTTTTCTTAGGGATCAATAGCATACCCTGCATGATTTTTTGAATATTTTTAACTTGGAAAAATCCAACATTTGGAAAAATTTCCAGAGAGGGGGAAAAATTGGGGTTTCGAAGTTCGATCGAACACTTTAACGTCGTTTAGACCACTCCTAATGCTCTAGCTTAGCTCTGATACCACCGTTGGGTTCCTTAGCATCCTCAGTATGTTTTCTAAGTCATCAAGCATGCAGTTTTAAAAATTCAGAGTACTAAGAAACCCTAAACCAAGGATCTAACTAGAGAATTAGGGTAAAACTATACAAGTAAACAACTTTACTCTAAGTGAACAAGGAAAACAACCTTTGTAGACCGGTCTTTCACTTCTAAAGCTCCGTGTAGTAGTCCCTTAGCTCCAAGTAGTGGTCTGCTGGACTTTCGTTAGGCTCCACTAGGGGAAAAGAACAAGCTTGCTCAAGGATCTTCGAGGTCGAAGATGATCTACGTCGAAGAATCTCTAACTCAAGCTACCACTTTACTAATTGATGAACTAGTGAAGAAATAAGCTATACTAAATGGTTAGTTTGGTATAGATTGGTGAAGTAGGAATTTTTCTCACTTTAGAATTATTTTTCTCTCTTTTCTTTTTCACCTCATTCAAAGCTAGAAAGCAAGAAAAAAATGAAGAAGAAGCTCTCAAGTGATCAACTCATGAACCATAGGTGAGAAAATATCTTATATAACTCATGTAGAGACTAAACCATGGCTAAAGATAATGGTTAGGTTAATAAATATCTAGAGTAAAACTAAATTAGTGGACTAAGTCAACGGGTTCCACAAGCTTTTATAAGCATTTTCAACCATGAAAATTTCCACCTAATTTTGTTTCCCTTAATAATTAAATCCTCATATTATCTTAAGTACGGTATGAGTCTCATACACCCAAGTCCAATGTATCATCTAGCATGACACAAAATTAAATACATTAATATATATCACATATATATTTGTATGTATTTAGAGAAAACAATTTCTTAAGTGAGCTAATATTAGTTAATGTATATTGATATATCAAATATATAATTATACATTAAATTATTAAATCAACACTTGATTTAATAACCCTGGTGTATCGCATATAAACGACTAATATCATATAATAAATTATTGAATCCACACTTGATTCAATAATCTGGTTATATCACATATAACCTATATCACGAGATTAAAATACGGTATTATATACACGTATTAATCTCGGTCCCGCACATATCAGATATGTGCCCTACTTCGTTTCGCATGAGCTAGGAAACATCTGTGTAGGACTCTATAGACTCGTCAATACGCCAGCAGTAGTTGATGATCATATTGTTAGTTATATATATGCCTTAGAGGCCATTGTTGTACATATGATGTATATTATAGTGGAGCTTGGATATATATATATAGAGAGAGAGGACTTTCTTACTCGACATGATAGTATGCTATCTGGTTTCACTTTGTCTTAACATGTTGACTTGTATTGTATTATTGTCTGGCTCTCACATGTTAATAAAGCCCTTAGGATATGTACTTGACTACTAAGACTATGATGTAGATCATACTAGTAGGGCCAGGGTAGTCCACGAGTACATCATATAATTGTTCCTAGTCGAGGTTGTATCGAGACAGGGCATCGATACTCCACAGTAGACTAGCGTATACGCATCTTGACCCATATGATGGGCGATGGATGATCCTACATCCATTGGTGTTTGAGATCAAAGATGGTGTACGGGTGCTCAGTGGAGACTGGGTACACTGAACAGACTCGCTGTAACAACCGAGTTCAGTTATACCAATTTCTGTTTCAGTATTTCTTATCTGTGGTATTTTACTGAGATATCATGTTTGGGTGCGAATGGTAGTTTACACTTTTAGATTGCACTCGACCCGACCCGCTTGCTTGAACTGGCTAATTCATATTCCTAAACTACCATGTCCTGTTTATTAGACAAGTGCATCTCATATATTCTGCATTTTAACATTCACCCAGCATCGCGTATTTTTACATATAACAATCTAAGTCACGTAAAATAATTTAAAAATACATAACATGGCCTGCATGATACCCCTAACCCTGTGGTAGCGTCCGTGCATCTTGTTTTTGTCCCGTTTAGTGAAACGGACGTGTTTGGATGGCTACGCGCACGTACGTGCGTCCGTTCTTGGGGGTATACTTTTTCGTTACATAATCTTTCATTTTAAATTTTGGAACTAACAAAAAAATTTCGTATTTCAAATCCGAAATTTTGGACCCGACCCGGGCGCACTTTGAAATACTTTGTATCTCGCCAATATTCAATTATTTAAAATTTTTAATAATAATTCGAATATTTTTTACTGCTATTAAACAAACTGAAAATCTTTTAAAACTTTCTTTAAAAATCTTTTCTTAAAATCCTAACTCTCTTTTTATCCTTCAGCCAATCAAATTCTTTCTTTAAAAATTACACCGGCCCCACATCTCTTTCTCTCTCTCTCTTCTCTCTCTCCCCACCGCAGCCTCTCTCTTCTCTCTCTTCTCTTTCTCTCTCCCGACTACAAAACAAATTTCTTTCTCCTCTTTTCTTTCTCTCTCCTCTCGCTCTCTCTCTATCTCTCTCCTTTCGCGATCCTCTCTCTTTCCTCTTGCGATTTCTGTAGACGCTCCCACCACCACCCCCTGCTACCGTCACCTCCCTCCTTCGTTTCTCCTCTTCTTCTTTAAAAATACCCCGAGCGTGAGGAACCCATAAAACTCCTCACTTCCCTGCAACCCTAACCCTAAAACTTCATCTCCATCACCTCCTCAACCTCAACCGAGCCTCGTCTCATCTCCTTCCTCCTTCTTTCTTTTCCTTCTCCCATTTCTCAAGCCCACTGCACCCTGCACACCCAAGAACCCAACGTCGCCTTTCCATCGCCGCCGACCATCTCTCATCGCCAACGCCATCTCCTTCCTCTCCTCTCCCTTTCCTCTGCACCCTCACCTCACAAATACCCCGGCACCAGCCCTGCACCCAAGCCACAGCACACAAAACCCTAACCTTACCTCATCTAAAAGCAAACCCTAAACTCATCGCCGGAGCTTCGCCGATCATCACTGTCGATGCCACCGCCCCTCTGAAATACAGTAGGTAAGACTCCTCTTCTCAATCTTCTCTATCCTCCTTCCATGCTCCTCTTTTCTTTTCCATGCATTTTTCTTGCTATTGGTTCACTGTTGTTTCTTGGTTTGCCGGAATCCGACCGTGCCGGCAACGATCCCGACGACCCAGCGAGGATATCTTACCCGTGTGATCCCATTATATGTTGTTTGATTTCTTTCCGTGTACCGTGCGCGCGTCACGACTTGTTCCACCGACGTGTGACGTTCCGTATACCCGTTTCTGGATCCGTCGAGGCAAGTGAAACTTGCTACATGCTACTATTATTATTTTATACTTATTTGATTACATGTTAAACCTATAGATTTAATCCAATGTCTCACGTTACATTTTAACATTCGATGTCCATTTTATCATTTTAGATTCATTACTTGGAACATACCGTGTTGCATTTTGAGTTACTATATATAGTACCCACATCTATATTTAAATCACATAATAATTATTTACAGAGCCCATAGTACCCTTTTAATAGTTTCTACCCTATCGGACTCCCATTTGCATCCATTTAACCTATTTATGTATAATTGCATCCCTAGATCATTTAACCCATAATAACGAGATTTCAACAATCTATATTTGTTAAGGTGTATTTTACTTAATGTTGGAACCATAACCCTAACTCTAATCATAACTGTGCATCTATATACCTTAATCTGTGCCTGATTGCATTTCACATTACAATGTTCCAGTTTATTGTTCTATTAGTACCCATGCTTGTTTTGTATACCCATACTTATGTTAGTTTGATTATGAGCACCCACATGACATCTTGTGCACCCTGACATGACTTGTTACACCTACTACTTGACACGACATGGTATCGTGCACCTCTCGACATGACATGATACCATTTATACTCCCTGACTTGACCTGATGTACCATGGCTTTACCTGTTACCTGATCTTGTGACTAATGCCAACAAACCTGACCTGTTGTCCTTACGGACGTTTCCTGTTGTCTATCCAGACAAACCTGTACCTGCTTGATCCTGTGTTGGCATTAGCTCCAGATTATTTAATACCTGGCTTGAGCACATATAACTTGGGGGTATGGGGAAATCAATGATGAAACCTGACTTGTAACTCGACAGTTCGCTACCTTTACCGATCAGTTTTAGAGGCTAGGCCAGCTTTGGGATGATGCTGCTGACATCATCCATCGTACCCACTACCTTTTTAGAGGCTAGGCCAGCCTTGGGATGATACTGTTGACAACATTCATCGTTACCCTTTTCCTTTTAGTGCCTAGCGGCATGTCTCGGTTTCAGCCCGAGAATCTTCATCGTGATCCCGGGCACGCACGGGATACTATTGAGTTACATCGATGATTCGTCAAATTGATTTCAAAGACTTGAGAGTAGTTAACGCAATAGACCGGTTTAGATTACTCACTGCACACTACCCTTCACTGCCCTGATTTATATCACTGTTATACATGTTTTACCATTTATGATCATAATTGCATGTCTTGTTACCCTGTTTATATATTATTGCTTGATGTTATGACGCGCTGACGTCTGGGTTTTGCATGGCCTAGATTCCTTACCTTTGCTGCAGTCCGAGCAGGAGTACTTCAGTCAGCAGGCTGAGCAGTGAGGACTCGTTAGTAGTTAGTTCTTTTATTTCCAGTATTTTCATTTCTGATGTGAGCCCGCATTATGGGACGTACATTCCAGTTTATTCTTGTATTGGATCTTTTGCTTCCGCATTATTTTATTCTTGACTCATTTTATATTGGCTTATGGACATGTGTTAGATAGATTATTATTGTTCTTGATATCTCTACAGCCGTAATGTGACTGTGGAAGGATATTTCCTATCCACAGATAGTATGGTTGGCTATGTCACATGCCCATCTTAGCATACTCTGGGAAGCGGGGCGTGACATGGTTCTTTTGGTATCAGAGACATAGGATATAGGTTAGTCGGGTTTGATTCTTTTTGTAGTTGAGTATTAGACCCAATCCACGAATCAGAATACTCAAGATTAGAAAACATGTCCTGCTACCTTACCGTCTTACCATTTTTGAATCTTAACCTCCTCCTGATTCTACTTTTACGATATGCAAACCTCCTTTCCATATCGACTCGAAACCTGGTTTCCTTTTGGTTATCTCTAGAACTTAGGCGACTTGAGTAGAGTTATGTGATTGTAACTATCATACCGCGGCATGGTTACAATGCGGTACTCTATTTAAGCAACTTGGAGTTCTAGCCTTGATTCATATCCTTGATCTACATTTTGAATCTGTATCATACTAATCCTCTTTGGTGTCTTGGTTGCAGTATCATAGAAGCCAGGAATCTACAATCGTACCAGAGGTGTATGGATGACGCCACTTTGCTTGGAGTAATTCGTGACTTACTTGAGGACCACAAGCAGTAGACCGAGCTGAAGCCGGCGTTTGCACCAAACCAAATGCCCGTACGTAGAAGTATTCCGGTGAACCGACGCGGCGTGGCACCAATGAAGAAAACAATCGTTGCTGGTCGGAGAAGGAGCGTGATTTGTGACTTTTGCCGTTTACCTGGGCATGTGCAAAGGAAGTGTCGAAGAAAGCGTGGACTCTGTTTGGTCTGTCGATCGGCGGATCATACTATCAATACTTATCCGTCGAAGCTTCGTAAGAAAGAGAATGTGCGGAGGCCAGTCATGCCCAAGAAAAAAGGAAGGGTGTTGTGCAATTACCGCCAACGACCGAGTCATTATCGAAGAGATTGTCGTAAAAGGCTTGGACTTTGTCTTATTTGTGGATCAGCGGATCACACCATTGAGATTTGTCCGTCGAAGCTAAGATTGAAGGAAGATACTCAGGAGCCACCGCTAAAGCAGTTTCCGTAGCGGGAGCAATTAACTCACGGAGCTAATCAGGCTCAAGCTTTTACCCTGACGGCTGAAGAGGCTAAAGCTTTAGAGGAAGACGTTTCAGGTACCCTACCGTTCATGGTTTTCTCGCATTAGCGTTATTCAATTCTAGTGCATCCCATTGATTTATGTTGTCCAAGTTTATTGCTACACACTCGATTGCTTGCACGACCCTGGTTAGTTATTGGGACATACACACTGGGAATATGGAAAATCATAACTAATAGAGGGTGTAAGGATTGTTCTGTTGTTGTTGGCGGACGGGAGCTATTTGCAGATTTCTTGGTGATTGTTATCGGCAGTTATGAAGTCATCTTGGGAATGGGTTTTTCGGCACTTTCCACGCTCACATTGAGTGTAGAGCAAGGAAAGTGAATTTCCAGATTCCCGGACACCCAGAGCTTATCTGGAGGAAGCAGTTCTGTCGGGCCAGTCGAGGTTGGGGCTAGACCAACAACTAATGTTCTTTCGTCGATGAAGGTTGATAAGGATGAAGCACCAGCTGTTGTTCGAGATTTCATGGATGTGTTCGAAGACATATCAGGTTTACCGCCGAAGCGAGACGTAGAGTTCGCGATTGATCTTGTTCCTGGTGCAGCGCCAGTTTCTAAAAGCGTACTATCTAATGGCACCAGTGGAGTTGGAAGAAGTCAAGAAGCAGGTTACTAAATTACTTGAGAAGGGTTGGATTCGCAGCAGTAACTCGCCTTGGGGAGCTCCAGTTCTTCTAGTCAAGAAGAAAGATGGCACGAGGAGGATGTGCGAGTTTTAGCGTAACGAAGTGAAGCTTTGGGGCATGTCGTGTCGGGAGGTGGAATCGCAGTTGATCCTGAAAAGATTGCAGCAGTTCGAGATTGGCCGATTCCGAAGAACGTTGCAAAAATCAGAAGCTTCCTTGGACTTGCCGGGTATTACAGGAGGTTCGTGGAGAACTTTGCTCGTCTGGCGGAGCCTTTGACCAAGCTTACGCACAAGAAGGTACCATTTGTATGGACGGATATGTGTGCGTCAGCCTTTGAGGCATCGAAGCAGAGGTTGATAACTGCTCGTATTCTGACCGTGCCAGACAATTCCGGAGGATTGGTGATTCACAGCGATGCATCTGGGAAAGGATTGGTATGTGTTTTGATGTAGCATGGGAAGGTTATAGCGTACGCATCGAGACAGTTGAAGACCCATGAGAAGAATTACCCAACTCATGATGTGGAGCTTGCAGCAGTGATCTTCGCTTTGAAGATTTTGAGACACTACCTTTTGGGCAAAAGGGTCATGGTTTTCATTGATCACAAAAGCTTGGAATATGTGTTCACACAGAAGGAGCTTAATATGAGGCAACGTTGATGGTTGGTGCTGATGGCTGACTACGATCTTGATCTGAAGTACCATCCGGGGAAAGTTAATGTCGTGCCGGATGCGCTTAGTCGGTTGCCAGCAATTCAGATGTTGACTGCACAGAAGGAACTTATTAAAGACTTTCGAAGATTTGATTTAGATGTTTTGCTACCGCATTCTTCGGGACAGTTGATGCAACTGCAAGTACATTCGTCGTTGATCGAGAATATTAAAGCAGCACAAATGCAGGATCCAAGATTGCAGAAGTTTTGAGAACAGCTTGAAGCTGGACTTCGAACAGACTTACTGATCCATGAAGAGGGTTCGTTGCATTTTAGTAGCCGTTTGTGTGTGCCCAAGGGAGATATTCACGAAGAACTTATGAAGGAGGCACACAGTTCAGCATATTCCGTACATCCAGGAGGCACAAAGATGTACCGAGATATACGACAGCATTTCTGATGGGAAGGCATGAAATGGGAGATTGACCGCTTTGTGGCAAAGTGCTTGGTGTGTCAGCAAGTTAAGGCTGAACAGCAAAGGGTTGCCGGTTGATTGCAACCACTTCCGATTCCTCAGTGGAAGTGGGAACATATAATCATGGATTTCGTGACAGCTCTACCACGGAGTCCAAAAGGCAATAATGCAGTTTGGGTGATTATTGATCGATTGACCAAGACAGCTCGTTTCATTCCTTTTCGGGTTAGTCAATCAACAGAAACTTTGGCAGAGCGGTACATGCAGGAGATTGTATGATTGCATGGAATACCAGTGAGCATCGTGTCCGACCGTGACACTCTTTTCTTATCACACATTTAGAATAGCTTACAAGAAAGGGTGGGGACTCGATTGAAGTTTAGCACAGCTTATCATCCTCAAACAGATGGCCAGTCGGAGAGAACGATCCAAACTCTTGAAGATATGTTGAGAGCTTGCATGTTGAACTTCAAGGGTTCATGGGAGGATCATCTACATTTGGTGGAGTTTTCTTACAACAACAGTTTCCAGGTGACTATTCAGATGGCTCCATTCGAAGCTTTATATGGTCGCAAGTGTCGTTCACCTGTTTGCTGGGACGATGTCGGTGAACGAAAATTGTTGGGACCATATTTGGTCGTGCAGACAGTCGAGAAGGTTAACACTATCCGGAATCATATGAGAGCAACCCAAGACCGACAGAAGAGTTAGGCAGATACGTCGAGAAGACCTCTAGAGTTCGCTGTAGGTGATTTGGTATTCTTGAAGATATCACCGACTAGAGGGGTGATTCGTTTCGGAAGTCGAGGAAAGCCCAGTCCTCGATTCGTTGGACCTTTTGAGATTTTGGAGCGTGTTGGTGAGGTGGCGTATCGATTGGCGTTGCCACAGTCCTTAGTGAATGTTCATGACGTGTTTCACGTATCTCAACTCCGTAAATATGTTCGAGATGAAACACATGTGTTGGATCATTTGGAGCTAACTGTACGAGAAGATTTGACTTTTGAGGAGCGACCGGTGTCGATCGTGGATAGAAGAGAAAAGGTTCTTAAGAACAAAGTTATCCCTCTTGTACTTGTTTCTTGGGGTAATCGCTCACATGGAGAGTCAACTTGGGAACGAGAAGATAAAATCCGGCAGAAGTTTCCCCATCTATTCTTGTAGTTTGTTGGTCGTTTATCCTTTTTGTGTTCTTGGAATTTCGAGGGCGAAATTCTTTTTGTGGTTGGGTATAATGTAACAACCGAATTCAGTTATACCAATTTCTGTTTCAGTATTTCTTATCTGTGGTATTTTACTGAGATATCTTGTTTGGGTGCGAATGGTAGTTTACACTTTACATTGCACTCGACCCGACCGGCTTGCTTGAACTGGCTAATTCATATTCCAAAACTACCCTGTCCTGTTTATTAGACACGTGCATCTCATATATTCTGCATTTTAACATTCACCCAGCATCGCGTATTTTTACATATAACAATCTAAGTCACGTAAAATAATTTAAAAATACATAACATGGCCTGCATGATACCCCTAACCCTGTGGTAGCGTCCGTGCATCTCGTTTTCGTCCCGTTTAGTGAAACGGACGTGTTTGGATGGCTACGCGCACGTACGTGCGTCCGTTCTTAGGGGTATACTTTTTCGTTACATAATCTTTCATTTTAAATTTTGGAACTTATAAATAATTTTCGTATTTCAAATCCGAAATTTTGGACCCGACCCGGGCGCACTTTGAAATACTTTTGTATCTCGCCAAAATTTAATTATTTAAAATTTTTAATAATAATTCGAATATTTTTTACTGCTATCAAACAAACTGAAAATCTTTTAAAACTTTCTTTAAAAATCTTTTCTTAAAATCCTAACTCTCTTTTTATCCTTCAGCCAATCAAATTCTTTCTTTAAAAATTACGCCGGCCCCACATCTCTTTCTCTATCTCTCTTCTCTCTCTCTCCCCACCGCAGCCTCTCTCTTCTCTCTCTTCTCTTTCTCTCTCCCCACCACAAAACAAATTTCTTTCTCCTCTTCTCTCTCTCTCTCCTCTCGCTCCATCTCTATCTCTCTCCTCTCGCGATCCTATCTCTCTCCTCTTGCGATTTCTGTAGACGCTCCCATCACCACCCCCTGCTACCGTCACCTCCCTCCTTCGTTTCTCCTCTTCTTCTTTAAAAATCCCCCGAGCGCGAGGAACCCATAAAACTCCTCACTACCCCGCAACCCTAACCCTAAAACTTCATCTCCATCACCTCCTCAACCTCAACCGATCCTCGTCTCATTTCCTTCCTCCTTCTTTCTTTTCCTTCTCCCATTTCTCGAGCCCACTGCACCCTGCACACCCAAGAACCCAACGTCGCCTTTCCATCGCCGCCGACCATCTCTCATCGCCAACGCCATCTCCTTCCTCTCCTCTCCCTTTCCTCTGCACCCTCACCTCACAAATACCCCGGCACCAGCCCTGCACCCAAGCCACAGCAAACAAAACCCTAACCTTACCTCATCTAAAAGCAAACCCTAACCTCATCGCCGGAGCTTCGCCGATCATCACCGTCGACGCCACCGCCCCTTTGAAATCCAGTAGGTAAGCCTCCTCTTCTCAATCTTCTCTATCCTCCTTCCATGCTCCTCTTTTCTTTTCCATGCATTTTTCTTTCTATTGGTTCACTGTTGTTTCTTGGTTTGCCGGAATCCGAACGTGCCAGCGACGATCCCGACGACCCAGCGAGGATATCTGACCCGTGTGATCCCATTGTACGTTGTTTGAATTCGTTCCATTTACCGTGCGCGCGTCACGACTTGTTCCACCGACGTGTGACGTTCCGTATACCCGTTTCTGGATCCGTCGAGGCAAGTGAAACTTGCTACATGCTACTATTATTTTTTTATACTTATTTGATTACATGTTAAACCTATAGATTTAATCCAATGTCTCACGTTACATTTTAACATTCGATGTCCATTTTATCATTTTAGATTCATAACTTGGAACATACCGTGTTGCATTTTGAGTTACTATATATAGTACCCACATCCGTGTTTAAATCACATAATAATTATTTACAGAGCCCATAGTACCCTTTTAATAGTTTCTACCCTATCGGACACCCATTTGCATCCATTTAACCTATTTATGTATAATTGCTTCCCTAGATCATTTAACCCATAATAACGAGATTTTAACAATCCATATTTGTTAAAGTGTATTTTACTTAATGTTGGAACCATAACCCTAACTCTAATCATAACTGTGCATCTATATACCTTAATCCATTCCTGATTGCATTTCACGTTACAATGTTCCAGTTTATTGTTCTATTAGTACCCATGCTTGTTTTGTATACCCATGCTTATGTTAGTTTGATTATGAGCACCCACATGACATCTTGTGCACCCTGACATGACTTGTTACACCTACTACTTGACACGACATGGTACTGTGCACCTCTCGATATGATATGATACCATTTATACTCCCTGACTTGACCTGATGTACCATGGCTTTACCTGTTACCTGATCTTGTGACTAATGCCAACAAACCTGACCTGTTGTCCTTACGGACGTTTCCTGTTGTCTATCCAGACAAACCTATACCTGCCTGATCCTGTGTTGGCATTAGCTCCAGATTATTTAATACCTGACTTGAGCACATATAACTTGGGGGTATGGGGAAATCAATGATGAAACCTGACTTGTAACTCGACAGTTCGCTACCTTTACCGATCAGTTTTAGAGGCTAGGCCAGCCTTGGGATGATGCTGCTGACATCATCCATCGTACCCACTACCTTTTTAGAGGCTAGGCCAGCCTTGGGATGATGCTGTTGACATCATTCATCGTTACCCTTTTCCTTTTAGTGCCTTGCGGCATGTCTCGGTTTCAGCCCGAGAATCTTCACCGTGATCCCGGGCACGCACGGGATACTATTGAGTTACATCGATGATTCATGAAATTGATTTCAAAAACTTGAGAGTAGTTAACCCAATAGATCAGTTTAGATTACTCACTGCACACTACCCTTCACTGCCCTGATTTATATCACTGTTATACATGTTTTACCATTTATGATCATAATTGCATGTCTTGTTACCCTGTTTATATATTATTGCTTGATGTTATGACGCGCTGACGTCTGGGTTTTGCATGGCCCAGATTCCTTACCTTTGCTGCAGTCCGAGCAGGAGTACTTCAGTCAGCAGGCTGAGCAGTGAGGACTAGTTAGTAGTTAGTTCTTTTATTTCCAGTATTTTCATTTCTGATGTGAGCCCGCATTATGGGACGTACATTCCAGTTTATTCTTGTATTGGATCTTTTGCTTCCGCATTATTTTATTCTTGACTCATTTTATGTTGGCTTATGGACATGTGTTAGATAGATTATTATTGTTCTTGATATCTCTACAGCCGTAATGTGACTGTGGAAGGATATTTCCTATCCATAAGCAGCATGGTTGGCTATGTCACGTGCCCATCATAGCGTACTCTGGGAAGCGGGGCGTGACACTCGCCGAGAACTCCTGGATGGTATTATACCTATCGTTGTTAGTTTTATTTTTTCCCTAGAGGCCATTATTCTATATATGATGTATATTATAGTGGATGCTTGGACATACATAGGGAGGGCTTTCTTGCTCGACATGATAGTATGCTATCTGGTTGCTCTTTATCTTAACATGTACACATGATGCCTCTTTGTTACATGTTGATAATGCCCTTAGGATGTGTACTTGACTACCAGGATTATGATGAAGATCATAATAGTGGGGGCCTGGGCAGTCTATAAGTACATCCTTTAATTGTTCTTAGTCGAGAGAATATCGAGACAGGGTATCGATACTCCAGAGTAGACTAGCGTATAGCTTCTCAACCTATGCGATGGGCGATGGATGATCCTATATCCATTGGTGTTTGACATCAAAGATGGTATACGGGTGCTCAGTAGAGACTGGGTATACTGAACGGACACGCCGAGAACTCCAAAATGGTATTATACCTCACGTCAGATAGCAGTTCTCTGGTGACACTGGTACAGGTTAGTCTGTCGACCCGAGATCGTCATAGAGTCTTGTGTGTCTCCCACTGTGCTTTGATTTCCACCCTACCATGGCTCTACTGAGTCGTGCAAACAGGTGGTTTTTGGGTACAGTCCTGAGTCACATGGAGGCAATGAGTGATAGGAGGGAATTCATCTCTCCCGGTATTGGGGGTTGATGTTGCGCTATGCTCGATTGGCCATAACTGAAATCCCTGTTTAGGGTAGATATCATTTACTGGTAAGTGTCATTAGTTGTTTCATGCCCGTTATGGATCTTACATCAGCATGACTTATCAAGTTACTGGGGTCTGACGTTTACTATCCCTAGATGAGATATGCGACATATTAGATGAAGAGACCGGACTGTACAGTAGTGTTACTGATTGGATTCGCAGGAGTGTGAGCAGGCTTGCTTGTTGATCTTCTGATCGCTCAATACCCGGGTGGCCGTTACGTTTGGCAGACCGCTTGCGGCTTGTGGGTGACTGATATGATCACCACCTACTGCCGGCGTATTGACAAGTCTTTAGAGTCCTACACAGAGCATTCCTGGCTCAAGCGAAATGGATTGGGAGCACATATATGATATGTGCGGGACCGAGATTGATACGAGTATGTAATACCGTATTGTATTCTCGCGATATGTGATATCGGCCGGGTATATGTGATATAGCCGGGTTATCAAATCAATTGTTGATTCGGTAAATTGATATTATTGATATTAGTCGGTTATATGTAATATATCCGGATTATTAAATCAATTATTGATTTAATGATTTAATGTATAATTATATATTTGATATATGAATTTACATTAACTAATATTGCTCACTTAATTGTTTCTTTTTCTCACTTTTGTATACATGTGATATATGTGATATATACATTGTATCATGCAATGTTATATATGCAACTTGTGTGTGTAGGACTTACACCATAACCATGATATAATTAGGGTTTTATTTATCTTAAGTAATTAAAAAAATTGGTTGGAAATTGTTATGGCTAGAAGCTTGGAGAAACTTGCTAGCCATTGACTAAGTCCACCAAGTTTGTTTTAAGATATCTAGTTAACCCAACCAATTATCATGACCCATGGTTAAGTCTCTACAATGGTTAGCATATAATATTAACTCACCATGGTTTCAATTCTAACCTCATTCATTCACTTGATCATTTCTCATCTTCATCTTCTTCTTCATCTCTCAAGCTTTCTAGGATTTTGAACATGAAGAATCCAAGTGAGAAAATCAAATCCAAAGTGAGCAAAATTCCTACTTCATCATCCTCTACTACTTGCCATTTAGTTTAGGATATTTGCTACACAAAGTTCATCACTTTGTGAAGAGATATCTTGCACTTGAGTTTCCTCGACGTAGATCATCTTCGGCCTCGTAGACATCTAGCATGCTTGCTCACTACGCTTTGTGGAGTTCATCTTGAGTCCGGGAGATCGATGCTTGGAGCGAAGGAACGACTACATGGAGCTTTAGAAGTGAAGGACCGGGTCTAAAAAGGTTGTATTCTTGTTCACTTCTTATGTAATGTTTGATTGCAAAGTATTTGTTACCCTAATATTGCAGTTCGATTCCTAGGATGATTGTTTAGCACCCCCTAAATTTTTTGTTGTGGCATGTGTAATGCTTGCAAACCCTAGGCTAGGTGTTGAGGAATCCCAACATGGTATCAGAGCCAAACTAGAAACTTAAACGATATTAGATTAATACGAAACTGAGACAACTCCGTAAATACGATTTTTGAAACCTGCAATTTATGCTCTCTGTTGAATTTTTAAAGTTCTGGAAAAAATTTCAAACAACTACAGAGTGATGTATATGATACATATAGTGCACAGAAAAAATTCGAGGGCATTTGCTCGGATTTCACCCGAGATCCATACCCCCAAAACTGGCCACTTTCAGCCCAAATCGTCTCGTTTTTATTCTATGCACTGTACTCTATATTTTGGGGTTTCATGTATTGTTTGTTTAGTCCAAAAGTTCATGTGGTGTAAATTTTAATACAGGACTAATACGGAGTATTTCGTAGTCGTATGTTTTAACATTGTAATGGTAACCTAGATGATGTTTAACACTTCGAGCGAGCTTCGAACACTGCCTCATGATACCCTATGAAGTTTTCCAAGAGTTGGAGTTTTCTAAGTTGAGTATATTCAATGGTTATGCAAGTAAGTCTATGGACCCTCTAGAAGAACAAGAACCTTAACTCGATTCTATGCCCACGGAAGCGCGATCGAACCCTAGGGTTTGCCATAATTCCGCGGTGATATAGGTGAGGCGTTGGTTTGACCCTTCTACGGCTGGTTCATAGGTACTGTGGCACGTTTTGGGTATTTCAACTTTGCTCAAGTGTTGAGTTCTTAGGGAGATGAAGGTTTTTGTTGATTTGATCGAAATGTTTAACATCATCCAGTTGATTGTGATACAATACTTGGAATCCACAATAATTGAATTTTATAAATCTAGCAATTTAGTCTCAGTTGATCGGTTGCCACGGGATTTTGATGTGATCAAAAATCTGTCGCAATCACGTAGCGTACGTAGATACTCGCCGGGTAACATTATTAGATAGCCAAGCCCCATAGCCCCGACCAAGTGACTGTAGGAGAACCCCGTAGCCTAAAGCATCCGTTCGGATGCTCGTGGCAGCATTTTCCGCCTTAGTGCACTTCGTCGACGGCATCGGGGGTACGGACGTCTACTAAAGTTTCCGACGAGCATTCGATCGGGATGTCGGGAATCTTGTTGAATTACCCGACTTGTTATTGGAAAGTGTTTTCAATATCGATACTAAAATGCGGGGTTTATAATTGTTAGGCATACGATGTCTAAGGAATTCATATTGTTAAGCATGAAATCCGCAGTATGAGATATTTCGGGTTTATGATGTCTAAGGTGGTTGCGGATTCCAACTGTTGTAGTTTTCTTTTTCTTTTCTGGGACCGTAAGTGTAATATGTGGTGTCTCGCTGGTTTCGTTGCTATACGTCAACGACAATTGGGATACGCATATTTACTTACGTTGATGACATGTGATGCTATGTGTTGCTGTGATATGTTATATTGGATCGTCGTGTTTGAATAGCCAGGGGGTTTTATGTGAGATGAGAGTTTTTCATTTTCATTCATGTAAAATTCATTGTATGTAATATTCTTTTATTGGGGCACTTTCGGGTTGAGGATGATGTCACCATTGATGTATATTATTTACTTTTCCGCATTAGGATAGACCCAAGGAGGTGAGCACAAGTAGCCGGGTTCTGAGGTCCAGTAGGAGACCATCTCGAGGAGTCGAGACCGGGTCTCCTAGCCCTGGAATTGGTAGGGTTGCTTGCCGCTCTCGTAGGGGTCTAGGGATGTGGGTTTGGCTATTCATTACGAACGTGGAATCCGTATTTTCTATTGTTGGCTAAATACAAAATACGGACATCCTAGTATATTCAATATTTCATATGTTGTCTTCTGCTGCTGATATTCTGTGATGTGATCATTTTATCTTCTGAGATAGATACTTTACATTATAATATATATGATATATTATAGACGTTGCTTATGTTTTTCACCCGCGCTAGCCCTACCCTGCCCTGCCGTGAGTTACCTAACCTAACGGCGCATGACGGGATTTCGAGGCGAATGCAGATGGCATAAGAGTACGTTGTATTTATCTGTGATGTTCAGGTAACTTATATGACGGGCCTTGATTAATGAGATTAATGAAAGAAAAAATAAACCTAAAGATGTTGTAGAATCAAATTTGAAACCCACTCGGCTTTTTACGAAAAAGCAAAGTTTCAAAAAGCGGAGCTTAAGACACTCCTTTTAAAACCATTTGATTCTGCAACGTGATCAAGTTCAAAGCGTTAAAGGATTTCTTAAAAATCATCTGCAACCCTCCGTCATTTTAGAAAGTAGAGTACTTAGTATTCGTGCTGCGTATGTCGACCATAGCCGAGGCGTAGTGTATGGTAGCAAAGTGATGTCTTCCTACACCGCATATGATGCGATTAGTTAGGACAGTCACATGATTATGTCGATGTTCAGTTGATAAAACTGCACATTTGTTATTACATTTTTCCTACCATTTTCATATTAAAAAATGTCTTTATTATAATATATCATACATATGAGGGTTTATGTGTAAAAATACTATTTTCCATGTGTTGATATATTATAATTAGCATTTGGTAGGAAAATGTATACAAATAATATCATTGACCAAATCCTAGTAGAACAAAGTCTACTAAATATTATTTGAGTTGTTGTGCAGAATTTTTCCAAGTTGTGCAGAATTTTTCAAGACTAAAATCAAGGAAATCAAGTTGTTAAAGAAAACTTGCCTAATTAAGAAAGCAAAACTTGGAGACCAAGTATGGCAGCAACCACGAGAAGATTTCCATGTTACAAAGGTTCCAAGGATCGCCAAATGTCACAAAGACAGAGCCTCTGAAGTTTGATGAAGGGCTGAGATTTAATGGCCGCGGATCCGCGACCATACCCCCCTTGGGCCGCGGATCCACGGCAATCTTGGGGAGATACGAAGTGCAAAATTTTTGGGTGAATCTCTGCTGTTATTTACCTAATTTGGAAGCAAAGGTTTCTGGCTTTGGACTATAAATATGGACCGAGAGCCACTTGGAAAAATCATCAAGCCGACGAGATCACGAAGTCTAAGACGGCTCACACATCCAGGCTGATCATCAACGGTTCATCTACCTCCTTAGAAGAGATCGAGAAGCAAACTAGTATTTGTAATCAATTTCTAAGGAATCAAAGTGTAATGAATATTGTTGATTAATAAAGGTAGTTCTTTTTCCTATTATATTTCTTCGTAGTTTAATTATGCATTTTCTCTCCATCTCTTTTTCTCCCAACATGCGCGAGTAATTCTCCTCTTGTTAGGGTTCGTAGGATTAGGGTAGGCTAATGGATGATGAAAATCCTTAAACTTTTTTTACGTCCTATAAAGTTTATAAACTTTATCAAAAGAATCATTAACATCCTAATCGGGCGCGCTATCAATTCATTGTTAGTCTCGACCGCGATTAGAGATTAGATTAATGATTGTTTTGGTAAAGGCTAGATATGAACGGAGTTCCGTGTCGAGATAGGGGTTAAGAGTGGGATTCCTTTTCCCTCCAGAAACCCTAATCTACATGCATCACTGTCGTTCTAGTTTTAAATCTATTAAAGGATAAAAAAAGGGTAATTTTTAATTAATCATCCATAACTACTAAATCCTAACGAACCATACAAGCCCCTTCTTATATTAACTACATCCATAAACAATCTAGATCTATATTCTGCATTAGTGCTTAACGTAGATCTAGAAACCATTCTACAATATTCTTTATTCTTTCTCCTTTCTTTTTCAACACACCTAAAGTAAAAATAAAAGGTTCAACGTTTCCCTGAGGACGACCCGTACTCACCTCGGTCTAGCTACACGCGACACCGTTATTGATTGCGGTTAACTACAAACACACTCTTTTGAACCAATCAAATGGCGCCGTTGCCGGGGAGACGTGCGTAATTTTTTATTCTTACTATTTGTGTTGAATTCTTATACGATTTGTATCATAAATAAAACAAAACTGTAAATTGTATATTTAACGATTATTGTTTGAATTTTGCGAGAGAATCTGGAGTCACGGACTTGAGGAAACAGGAGACAGATACATTCATTGAGATCCAAAGAAGTAGAGAAGGCCACAGAAAAAAATTCATTAATTGATCTCTCCCTCTTGCGGAGGAACCACAGCCGGAAGTGCACATCGGCGGCGGAAGCGCGGCCAGTTAGGAGATCTAGGGTTTCAGTCTTCTTTGGTAAGATTCTAACCTCCTTCTCTCTCCTCTGAAATCCAATAAAATATCTTTTCTGCAGGATTCTTTGCAAAATATCGCCGCTCAAAAATCTTTTTGCAAAGTTTTGTTTTGCGGTTTGTTTTTGCATATTTTAATACGGATTTTTAAGGGGCATGACCAAAATCCAGATTAGGTGGGGATTTCATCACCCTTCCTAAGCCCCACAAATCACAAACCGAGCATCTGCATCAACCCTACATTAATTTAAAAAAATATCTAGACCAGACTCTAAGGACTGTCACGCTCAATAAGGACAGAGGAAGGTCGTGGGTAATCTATCGCTTATCCGCATTACTTTTGTAGTGTCCAGGCAAGTGTGTCTAAGGCGAGTGGTTACTTAATTAGGACCACTACTTTCGTAGTGGGGAGCCTCCCACTCACCTGGCACTTACCTGACTACAAGAGTAGTAAAGAGGCGGTAGAGGATTTATCCTGCGGCTTGTCCTTTGGAAGTCTATGAGCGGTCTAGAGACTGACCTAGGTAACCTTAGTTTCAGGGTTGTTTGTGCATTTTTGTGTGATTTGTCTAAATCCGTCATTTCTTCAAAACAAACCAATTATTTTCTCCCCTTTTTACCCTTCCCCCTTCTTATAGTGGGTGACCTAAACAGAAGAACACTTGCCGAGCTTTGCTGTCCACAACCAGATATCTCTTGTTTTCTTAATCTCTTCGGTATACCGTCCGGCTCTTCCATGTCCTTAAGAGATCATATAGAACAAGCAGAAAGAAACAGTTGGGCACCTCAGTCTAGGTCTTATCAACCGTATCCTAATCCTACACCTGTTTCAGTTGATACCCAGAGTGAGGAAGCCCCTTGACGAATGTCCATTGCTGAGCACATAGCTAGGGCTAGAGGCCAAAGTTTCAACCCGGACCAATATCAACCATCACCTCCACTTTCCAAAGAAGAGTTTGATAGACAACCGACCAACCCATATCAATATTTTTCTTATCACAATGTTGACCCTACTGCCACCCAATTTTCGCAACCATTCTATTCTTATCAATCCAATCCGACTTTTCCACCTTCTCTAGACAGTTCTTCTAATCAGTCATTTTGGAGTTTTAATTATCCACAGGAATTTCAATCTTATACTGAAACCCCTTATCAACCCAAGACTAGTCTGGAGCAGACATTAGAAAAATTTCTGGAATTGTCGAACCAAATTAGGAAGGAAACAACAGAGTGGATGCAAGCAAGAAATTTCAAACCTGCCCAAAAATTTTCACTATATGATTCGGGCATAGGAAAAAATGAGAATTTGGGTAGTAAGACAGAACTGTACACCCTTCCTAATCAAACCTCCCCATTCCAAACTGAAATCCACAACTTCAGTTTCATAGATTCATCAAGTACACCAAATAGAATGTCTGATAAGTTGTGTGACTTTGTAGTGTTTGATTTACCCGATTGTGAAGGGTTCATTTCAAGTGAAACCATACCCAACCCTTATGACCTCTACACCTCCACTCTTGAACCAAAACTTGAAAACCATACTTTTGATGAGGTGTTTGAGAATTTTAACCTTCACTTGAATGAGGTGATTGACGTTGGGGATATATTGATTGATGAACCCAAAATTTTGGATGATTTTGTCCCACCAATTCATCAAATCCTTTCACTTCCTTGTGGTCATCATCTTGAGCCTTTAATTCTTTCCGAACCCCAAATATGTCTTGAAGTTGATGATAAAGGTATACCCGAAGAAATACAGCCTCCATCTTCCACATCTGGTTCAGCAACACTCGACACACCAATTTGTTTACCCATTTCACCTTCTAATTTCTCCGGTTCTTCTTTTGTTCCTATAGTTTCAGTGAGTTTTGATGAATCATAATCCGTTAATTCAAGTTCAATAATACCATAAATTCAACTTGATTTGGATATTTTTGAAAATGACGTAGATGAGTTTTTCGAGTCCTCTACCTCAATAACTTTTGAATCAAGTAGGATAAATTCTGGCACAAAACACTTTGACAGCAAAATGTTCAATCACACCTGATTGTTAAGAATTTCCGGTGTGTAGTTTGAGAGAATTGAAAAGAAATCACAACCAAAAATTATTTGACCGCAATCAACTACGGTGTCGGATGTAGATTGTAAGTGAGTGCGGATCGTCCACAGGGACAGTGTAATAGTTCGTCTTTCGAATTAGGTGAATTGAAACTTTAATGAAAAGAAAACAAACAATTCATGATTTAAAATTGAAGTTCAAGAATTAGAAAATCTAGATCTAATAAAAGTAAAAGATAGAATCAAGAATTGAGAGTTTGTTGATTTTTCCAAACCAAATATCAAGAATCGAAATGAGGCTCGCAGGAATCGATCGGATCTATAGATGTGATGTAATCTTACAATTACGTATTCTTATCCTTCGATGAATTGATACTAGATCGATGATGATCGATCAAGAATTAGGGATTTCTTATGAAACTAGGGTTTCATCTTATCCCTTATTTTTTCGTCGATATCATTCACATTCTAGCCTCTAGTAATTTCAAGAAACGATCGTAGATCCCTAATTTCGAGCGATAACAATCAAGAAAGCATCACGACGAAACTAGGTCATCGATTCTTGAATTTGCTAGGGTTTACAAGACTCGTAGGACTCAAGAATCGTATCAAGATTTGTTACATCATCATTCTATTGATCGTCTCGACTCCTTTACGAGCGGAGTTTTACTCAAACATCACAACAAGAACCACAATCACAAATTGAGATCTAATCATGATGCAAGAATTAAAATAAAGCAAGATTAAAGAATTTCACCTTTTATTTATATCAACAATTTCATTACATTCGCTCAAGAACTACAAGAGGAAGAACTCGATCGTCGATTTGGCTTCGCTCGGCTCCGTGAGTCGCGGATCGGCTTGGATCACTTGCTCGATTGGAGATCGGCTCCGCTCCTAAAAGGTTGAAGGGCTTCTCGCTTGATTGGTACTCGGGATCTTGAATTTGGAGTGGAATTAGGGTTAGGGTTTCGCACAAGCCTTGTCACTAGACTTGTGGAAGAAGATGAAGTAAGAGGGAATGAACTAACTAATGATTTGCTAACTAAGGATTAACAACTAATGAACCCCCTCAACCCTTAGATCTAGGTTCCTATTTATAGCCATCAAAACCCTAGATCTAGGATTTGAATTTTAAGTTTCCCTCCAAAAGTTTGTTAGATGAAATTTGAATTTCCCTCCAAAAGGTTGTTGAGGAGAAGCTTCTAGATGTGATTAGTTAGGAGCTTAATCAAGATTAGCATGCTTAATGATCTTTGCTGATCTGGCAGAAGACTCTGGAGAATTATGGAATTTGACGTGTCAAAATGAGGTGTAGCCACTGAGAGATGAATTATGCACCAAAATTCAAGCGATGACGTGGCAAAAGCGCCGCGGTTCCGCGGCATAAGCTGGCTCCCGCCGCGGTTCCGCGGCGCTTTGGGGGCTTTAGGGCTTGGGACTTCTGGTGCTTGTTGGGCTTAAGCTGTGGGCATTTCTTTGATATGTTGAATTGTATTTCTCCCTTTGGATTGCTACCAGATCTGAAAACATGGAGTTGGTGTATTTTTTATCAGCTTCTTTTGACTTTGCTCCTGCAATTTCCTGCACAAATCTCGAGACAAGTGTTGCGCAAATACAGAGATGATGCGATGCCATGAAATGCGGTCAATTTCCCTTAAAGTGCCGGTTTTAAAGTCTAACACATGAAATCTGATATTTAACGACTGATTTTCTAATATGTGAAATATGAATACCGAACACTTCTAAATGAGTGCAAATGATAGGGAAATTGCCGTGTTAAAAATACATTATTTTCGACTGATCAAATTCCCCCAAACTTAATTTCGATCGTCTCGAGCGAACTGTTATTAAAAAGAGAAGGAAAAAATAAAGAAAGAGAAAAACTAACTAGCACACTTTCGTAGGCAACACGATTGCACTGAGCACGTGCAACAAGCCTTTAAACCTCTAGGTGTCCCTAGTAGGTGGAGTGTTGTCTCCTGAGGGTTTTCAGCGGATTGCACCCACAAAATCCAATAATAAAAGGAAGATCATGAATATTACATTTAAAGAAAAGAATCGTAAAAGAAAAGCCTTGAAAATTAGGGTTTCCAACTAAGCTAGCTTTTCGGTTGTCATGAGCCCTATCTTAATGGTCATGAAAAGATTTCAGAAATCACGTCCTCCCTCAATAAAACATCATCTTATTCTTCATTCCTATCTTTATTCCAAACATCGATCATATCACCCTGCGTGTGTGTAAAGGATATCCCTACACCCGGAGAATTCAATTCAAGCTATCATACTCTTGCCCATCAGCCTCAGTACTTTTTAATTAATGAATATTTAGGATTGCTCACACACTTTCATGCGACCGTTAATACTTCTTGAGGTACTAACCGACCGATTACTCATGTGCTTGCTTATTTGGTGTATTTTCCTCGTCTTGCACCACCTCAGGCATAGCAGTGACTCCCAGACCAGTTGGCTTTAGGGCACTAGGTGAAAAGGCACCCTCGCTATACATTTTTTATTGCCCTCGGTGATAACAAAACCAGTGTCCATTTTTCTCACCATTTTATATTTTTTTATTCATTTCCTTTATTTTATTTCCTTCATACTTTTGGCTTTAAGACAAGAGCATTTCAAGGTATCCTCTACTATCCCAGGCTTTAAGACGTGTGTAACTGCGAATAGCAGGGTATCAACGTTCAAAATGTTTGGCTTCCAGAATAGAAACTATTTTTCAGACTTATTTTTATTCTCAGATTAGTGACGTCTTTCATCTTACTAACCCTTAGGACAACGGCTCATAACTAGTTATTACTAGTTCGTATAAGAAAACTTCTAATTTTCTAAGTTTTCTTCAATTTTTCTAATCTCATGGATATAATTTTTCACTATCTAATCTTTTATTATCTTATTTATGTACAAAAATATTTTATCTTTTTGAAAATTTTTAAATTTTTATAGGTTTTCGAAAAAAGTGTTTTGTGCTTATGCAAATGTTATGCAAATGATGCGAAAATAAGCACAAACCTCCCCCAAACTTGTTTTCAACAGTGTCCTCACTGTTGCCATCCGCTAAATCTCGAAAAACCTGTAAGCTTGGGAGGAATTTATTAGTGGGGGCAAAATATTTAAGTGAAGAACTTCCCAAAACTTATTTTTGGCTTTGAAAAAAAAATGTTTCCCCCCCAAACTTGAGTTATGCAATGTTAATCTTTTGAAAATCACATGAGGGGGTCAAGAATTATTGGTCGATGCCAAGCTTTGCAAAGACCGAAAGTTAACACCAACCATTCAAAAATTTTATCAATGCAGTGCTCTGGTTGGTGGAAGAAGAAGTGGGGAAAGGTCAAGTGGTGGAAGAGAGTGTGTGTGTGCGTCTCATTTTGGAGAGACGATGCAGTGAATGTGATGGATAACTCGCATTCTTTTTACAGTTCAGAAGAAGGGGTGGAGGTTCAATTTCATTGATTTGGACATGATTCATCTCAACACCCGTGTCATTCAAAAATGCGAGTTCTTCAGCGAAGATTTCCTCAAAAGTTCCATCAATACCCCGATGAATAATGTCATCACAAAGTGCGGGGTGATCTTCAGACTCTAAAAGAAGTTCATAATCAGTGTTAGTTGTTGACCCGGACATCTCGGTGGAAGAGTCCGTATGTGTATGATACATAGTTGGGTCAAACAACAACATATGAAAAGAGTCAAGATCAGTATCAAGAGGATCGTCAAATTCGCTGCTGTCGACATCCATTAAGTCGACAGAACAGACCTGAGCAGTAGGTTCGGAGGGTACACTTCCCAACTTGTAAATGTTCAGCTCTATTGACCTATTCCCGAAAGATAGGGTTATAGAACCATTACGACAGTTGATTATAGCATTGCAAGTGGCCAAAAAGGGGCGACCTAAAATCACCGGAATTTGATTCCGTGGGTTCGCTACAGGCTGTGTATCAATTACAATAAAGTCCACAGGGAATATAAATTCCCCGATTTTTATTAACACATCCTCCAGTTCACCCCTAGGTTTGGTGATTGATCGGTCAGCCATCTGGAGAGTGCAATGGGTTGGCTTCAACTCTCCGATCCCTAACTGCTCGTAGACTGAGTATGGAAGCAAGTTAACACTAGCGCCAAGATCTAGTAGAGCACGGTTGATGTGTTTTTCCCCGATAGAAATGGAAATCGTAGGATATCCTGGATCCTTACGTTTCCTCGGTAATTGTTGGGGGAAAGCCGTGTCTACAGTCTTTGCCATGAATATCTTCTTGGGCACTTGAGTCTTCCTCTTCCTAGTGCACAAGTTCTTAAGAGTTTTCGCATAGGACGGAACTTGTTGGATGGCATCTAGGAGAGGGATGTTGATGTTAACTTGCTTAAAAATGTCCCTAATCTTCTCCATATGTGGACTTGATGTGTTAGCCCTTAACCGATTAGGATAAGGTGCTTTAGCAATAAGCATTGGGTCCATCATAGAAGAAGGAAGTGGGGGTAGACGTGATCCCAAAAGAGGAGTAGGGATCGTCTATGGAGAACTAGAAGAGATGGGCTGAGGTGGCGAGCCTTTTGGGAAACGAAGAATAGGCTCGCAAGAAGGTGGTGGGGTAGAAGAACTGGGGTCAGAATTAGGAGTGTGTGTGTGAGGAAAGGTCTCAGCCGGGGTTCTATTGATTGATTTATCAGTGACATCAAACTCTTCCCCAACGTGACTGTCAAGCACTCTTCCAGATCTCAACATGGTTGCATTCACAAGATGTGAATAGCCAGGATTGGGTAAAGGTTGAGCTGGAAGTTTCCCTTTCTCTCGTGCACTCATTTCGGCTTTTAGTTGTGCAATTTGTGCTTCCATCGATTTGATATTCTCATTTTGAGAGATAATGATCTTCATCACATTCTCGACGGAAGATTGCAAACTTGCCGTCCCTTGGATGGATTGTTTCATGAAAGTATTCAAGGTTTGTGCTAGTGCAGAGGTATTATCAGTACCGGTCAATTGCAAAGAGTTTTCATGTGGTGCAAAAGTGTTGGCCGGATTTTGGAAGTTATGTGATTGAAAGGGGTGCTGACTCAATTGAAGTGGTGGCTGCGGTTGTGGTGGAGGGACCCTTTGGAAATTGTGTTGGGTTGGAACCGTGTTTTGAGATTGAGATTGGTTCCAAGCAAAGTTAGGGTGGTTCCTCCAACCCTGATCATATGTGGAGGAAGATGGATCGTTTCTAGGTCTTTGAAATGCGGCATTGGTATGCTCATGACCTTGAAACGTACATTCTTCCGTCAAGTGAGACGGATCAGAACAACAGCCACATACAGTTTTGGAGAGTGATATTTGACTTAGGGCGGCTAAAAATTTGTTTTCCATAGTCTCGAGTTTCTTTTGCATAGCCGAAATGTCAGCTCTAACTCCTATGGAAATATCATTGCCTTCCCTAGACGATTGACTCACACCTTCCCACTGTAAAGATTTTTCAGCGAAATCTTCTAGAAAATTCCAGGCTTCCCCATCATCTTTAGTCATGAAGTTGCCTTGACACATGGATTCAAGGTTCTGTCTTGTGTAAGGAGTAATGCCCTCATAAATGATTCGGCACAGTTCCCATCTCGGGATGTCGTGATGTGGACATTGGACTAACAGATCCTTGAAACGTTCAAGACATTTTGAAAATGTTTCATTTGGAAGCTGGGTGAATTGATAGATTTCGCTACGAACTCGAGCTGTCTTTTGATGTGGGTAAAATTTCTCCAGGAATGCTTTGACGAATTCATCCGAATTTGAAATGGAATGTGCGGTAGTGTTATATAGCCACTTCTCGGCTAAATCGCACAAGGTAAATGGGAGAAGACGAAGACGCAAAGCATCCACAGACAACTGTGAGGTACCCATCATTGCGCATACATTTTCAAATTTCGTGATAAACACGTATGCGTCCTCAGACTCGAGACCGTGAAATTTTGGTAGAAGGTTGATGTATTGGGGTTTTATTTGAAAATTTTCCCTGTTGGCTGGTGGAATGGAAAGACAGGTAGAAAGGGGGCCTCGTGTAGGATAGCACCTCTCTTGGAGAGAGATGCGAGGTGAATTCTGCGCACCAACGGACGGCGGCAGGGTAGTGGAAAAGAAGTTCGATGGAGACGGATCCATCGATGTGGGTGTGGTGGTGGGTAAAGAAAAGGTAAGTGTAGAAATACCGACTTTAGGGTCGATTGGGGGACGCGGACAAATAGGCACTAGAATCCCGTTATCCAGCCTATCTTGTACTAAAAAGGGTTAGTACAAGTGGCAGCGTGAATATATAATTAGGGGAAATGATGAATGCGGGTGTTTGTTTTGAAAAGTGGACGGATTTTTGAAAATATGATGCAACACAAAAAATGCAACACACAAAAACCCTAGAATCTAGTGGTCACCTAGGTCAAACTCTAGACCGCTCCTAACTGCCAAAAGACAAGTCGCAGGATCAATCCTCCACTGCCTCTTTGTCCCCCTGTGGCCGGATAAGTGCCAGGTAAGTGGGAAAGTACTCCACTACGTAAGTAGTGGGCCTAATTAAAAACCACTAGCCTTAGACACACTCGCCTTAGACGCCACAAGAAAACGCGGATAAGCAATGAATTACCCACGGCCTTCTTCTGTCCTAGTTGAGCGCGACAGTCCTTAGAGTCATCTCTAGATATTTTTTAGTTAATGTGGGTCAATGCGGATGCAAGTTTTGCGATTTTTTGGGGCCTAGGAAGGGTAATGAAATCCCCACCTAATTTGGATTTGGCTGTGCCCCTTAATTTCCGTATTAGAATGCAAACAACCAAGAAACAAAATCACACACAAATTTAATTTTGCAATTTGCGAGCTGCGATTATTTGCAAAGAATCCTGCAGAAAATTATTAGTTGGAGCTAAAAAGAGGAGAGAGGAGAAGGTAAGAAACTTACAGAGGAAAATTGGTACAGAGAGGGCTTCAAAAAGCCGCGGAACCGCCGCACTATGGGGGTATTGGCCGCGGAATCGCGGTCTCTTGAAGGGATCTCTGCAAAAAAAATTTAGGATAATGCTTCTGTTGCTCCCCTTAGCTCTCTGGAATATTCACAAAAATTTTATCCAAGCTCCAATGATTCCAGATTTCCTCGCAATCAAATCAAAACACACATATTAGGGTTTGTGCGAGTTTAGATCTAAAAATTATAATGGAATAAATTTTTCAACTCAAATTTCAAAATACGAACAATTAGCGCACAAGTCCCCGGCAACGACGCCATTTGATTTTATGATTTCCGATTGTATAAGTAAATCAAACTATCCCCAGCAACGGCGCCATTTGATTGTTAAGAATTTCCGGTGTGTAGTTTGAGAGAATTGAAAAGAAATCACAACCAAAAATTATTTGACCGCAATCAACTACGGTGTCGGATGTAGATTGTAAGTGAGTGCGGATCGTCCACAAGGACAGTGTAATAGTTCGTCTTTCGAATTAGGTGAATTGAAACTTTAATGAAAAGAAAACAAACAATTCATGATTTAAAATTGAAGTTCAAGAATTAGAAAATCTAGATCTAATAAAAGTAAAAGATAGAATCAAGAATTGAGAGTTTGTTGATTTTTCCAAACCAAATATCAAGAATCGAAATGAGGCTCGTAGGAATCGATCGGATCTATAGATGTGATGTAATCTTACAATTACGTATTCTTATCCTTCGATGAATTGATACTAGATCGATGATGATCGATCGAGAATTAGGGATTTCTTATGAAACTAGGGTTTCATCTTATCCCTTATTCCTTCGTCGATATCATTCACATTCTAGCATCTAGTAATTTCAAGAAACGATCGTAGATCCCTAATTTCGAGCGATAACAATCAAGAAAGCATCGCGACGAAACTAGGTCATCGATTCTTGAATTTGCTAGGGTTTACAAGACTCGTAGGACTCAAGAATCGTATCAAGATTTGTTACATCATCATTCTATTGATCGTCTCGACTCCTTTACGAGCGGAGTTTTACTCAAACATCACAACAAGAACCACAATCACAAATTGAGATCTAATCATGATGCAAGAATTAAAATAAAGCAAGATTAAAGAATTTCACCTTTTATTTATATCAACAATTTCATTACATTCGCTCAAGAACTACAAGAGGAAGAACTCGATCGTCGATTTGGCTTCGCTCGGCTCCGTGAGTCGCGGATCGGCTTGGATCACCTGCTCGATTGGAGATCGGCTCCGCTCCTAAAAGGTTGAAGGGCTTCTCGCTTGATTGGTACTCGGGATCTTGAATTTGGAGTGGAATTAGGGTTAGGGTTTCGCACAAGCCTTGTCACTAGACTTGTGGAAGAAGATGAAGTAAGAGGGAATGAACTAACTAATGATTTGCTAACTAAGGATTAACAACTAATGAACCCCCTCAACCCTTAGATCTAGGTTCCTATTTATAGCCATCAAAACTAGGATTTGAATTTTAAGTTTCCCTCCAAAAGTTTGTTAGATGAAATTTGAATTTCCCTCCAAAAGGTTGTTGAAGAGAAGCTTCTAGATGTGATTAGTTAGGAGCTTAATCAAGATTAGCATGCTTAATGATCTTTGCTGATCTGGCAGAAGACTCTGGAGAATTCTGGAATTTGATGTGTCAAAATGAGGTGTAGCCACTGAGAGATGAATTATGCACCAAAATTCAAGTGATGACGTGGCAAAAGCGCCGCGGTTCCGCGGCATAAGCTGGCTCCCGCCGCGGTTCCGCGGCGCTTTGGGGGCTTTAGGGCTTGGGACTTCTGGTGCTTGTTGGGCTTAAGCTGTGGGCATTTCTTTGATATGTTGAATTGTATTTCTCCCTTTGGATTGCTACCAGATCTGAAAACATGGAGTTGGTGTATTTTTTATCAGCTTCTTTTGACTTTGCTCCTGCAATTTCCTGCACAAATCTCGAGACAAGTGTTGCGCAAATACAGAGATGATGCGATGCCATGAAATGCGGTCAATTTCCCTTAAAGTGCCGGTTTTAAAGTCTAACACATGAAATCTGATATTTAACGACTGATTTTCTAATATGTGAAATATGAATACCGAACACTTCTAAATGAGTGCAAATGATAGGGAAATTGCCGTGTTAAAAATACATTATTTTCGACTGATTAACACCATTGATAAAAATTTTGAAGAACTTTTTGCTGACGAACTCGAATTTTTAAACAATACGGATTTTGTGATTGATCAATCTCCACCTATAGAGGTTGAACCTTCACCATTCCTTCTTTCTAATCATTCACATTCATCCTCATTCTTTCTTTTCTCTAATTTCAAACCCTTTCCAGACCACCTCTTATTCCTTTCCTATTTTTTCTTGACTCGATACAACACATTCTTCCACCAACCTATACGCTATACTGATAAAATCTTTGAATGGTTGGTGTTAATTTTTGGTCTTTGTAAAGTCTTACTTTGACTAAATGACTCACCCCCTCTTAAAATGCTTCGTATTGTCTAACTCATGTTTGAGGGGGGTATATTTTTAGCTCTTGAACATAACTTTTGTCCTCAAATATATGAGCCAAAAATAAGTTTGGGGGAGGATTTTCATTTTCATATATTCTTGCCCCCATTAATAATGTCCTCCCAAGCTTACAGGTTTTCGTGATCCAGCAGATTAGCAACAGTGAGGACACTGTTGAAAACAGCTTTGGGGGAGGTTTGTGCTTATTTACATATCAATTTGCATCATATTTTGCATAAGCACAACATTTTCAAAAAAAAAAATTTAAATTTTTTTCTTTTATAACAAAATAGTAGAAAGTGAAAAATTACATCCAAAAGATAGGAATAGTTTAAGAAAACCAAGAAAGTTAGAAGTTTTCTTAAAATGAAACTAGTAATAAGTAGTTATGAGCTGTTGTCCCAAGGGTTAGTAAGATGAAGGAAGTCACTAATCTGAGGATAAAAATAAGTCTGAAAAATAGTTTCTATTCTGGAAGCCAAACATTTGAATGTTGATACCCTGCTATACGCACTTACACACGTCTTGAAACTCGGGATAGTAGAGGATACCTTGAAATGCTCTTGTCTAAAAGCCAAAGTATGAAGGGAATAAAAAAATGAAGAAAATATAAATGGTGAAAAGAAAAATGAACACTGGTTTTTTTATCGCCAAGGCAGCAATAAAAAGATATAGCGAGGGTGCTTCATCACCTAGTGCCTTAGACCAATTGGTTTGGGAGTCACTGCTAAGCCTTAGGTGGTGCAAGACGAGGAAAATACTATCATCTAATCTGCAAGCACATAAGTAATCGGTCGGTTAGTACCTCAAGAAGTATTAACGGTCGCATGAAAATGTGTGAGCAAATCTATAAATATTCATCAAAATAAAAAGTACTGAGGTAGATGGACAAGAGTATGATAGCTTGAATTGAATTCTCCGAGTGTAGGGATGTTCTATTCACACACGTAGGGGTATATGATCGATGTTTGGATGAAAGGTAGGAATAAAGAATAAAGACGATGTTTTATTGAGGGATGATGTGATTTCTAACATCTTTTCATGACTATTAAGATAGGGCTCATGACAACTGAAAAGCTAGTGTAGTTGGAGACTCTAGATTTTCAAAGTATTTCTTTTATAGTTCTTATCTTTATATGTAAATTTCACCATCTCTCTTTTATTATAGGATTTTGTGCGTGTAATCCGTTGAAAACCCTCAGGAGACAACACTCCTCCTTCTAGGGACACCTAGAGGTTTAACGGCTTGTTGCACGTGCTCAGTGCAATCGTGTTTGCCTACGAAAGTGTACTTAGTTTTCTCCTTTCTTTTTTTTTCCTTCTCTTGAATAAACTAGTTTGCTCGGGACGATCAAAAATATGTTTGGGGGTATTTGTTCAGTTGATAAAACTGCACATTTGTTATTACATTTTTCCTACCATTTTCATATTAAAAAAGGTCTTTATTATAATATATCATACATATGAGGGTTTATGTGTAAAAATACTATTTTCCATGTGTTGATATATTATAATTAGCATTTGGTAGGAAAATGTATGCAAATAATATCATTGACCAAAATCCTAGTAGAACAAAGTCTACTAAATATTATTTGAGTTGTTGTGCAGAATTTTTCCAAGTTGTGCAGAATTTTTCAAGACTAAAATCAAGGAAATCAAGTTGTTAAAGAAAACTTGCCTAATTAAGAAAGCAAAACTTGGAGACCAAGTATGGCAGCAACCACGAGAAGATTTCCATGTTACAAAGGTTCCAAGGATCGCCAAATGTCACAAAGACATAGCCTCTGAAGTTTGATGAAGGGCTGAGATTTAATGGCCGCGGATCCGCGACCATACCCCCCCTTGGGCCGCGGATCCACGGCAATCTTGGGGAGATACGAAGTGCAAAATTTTTGGGTGGATCTCTGCTGTTATTTACCTAATTTGGAAGCAAAGGTTTCTGGTTTTGGACTATAAATATGGACCGAGAGCCTCTTGGAAAAATCATCAAGCCGAAGAGATCACAAAGTCCAAGACAGCTCACGCATCCAGGCTGATCATCAACGATTCATCAACTTCCTTAGAAGAGATCGAGAAGCAAAGTAGTATTTGTAATCATTTTCTAAGGAATCAAAGTGTAATGAATATTGTTGATTAATAAAGGTAGTTCTTTTTCCTATTATATTTCTTCGTAGTTTAATTATGCATTTTCTCTCCATCTCTTTTTCTCCCAACATGCGCGAGTAATTCTCCGCTTGTTAGGGTTCGTAGGATTAGGGTAGGCTAATGGATGATGAAAATCCTTAAACTCTTTTTACGTCCTATAAAGTTTATAAACTTTATCAAAAGAATCATTAACATCCTAATCGGGGGCGCTATCAATTCATTATTAGTCTCGACCGCGATTAGAGATTAGATTAATGATTGTTTTGGTAAAGGCTAGATATGAACGGAGTTCCGTGTCGAGATAGGGATTAAGAGTGGGATTCCTTTTCCCTCCAGAAACCCTAATCTACATGCATCACTGTCGTTCTAGTTTTAAATCTATTAAAGAATAAAAAGGGTAATTTTTAATTAATCATCCATAACTACTAAATCCTAACGAACCCTACAAGCCCCTTCTTATATTAACTACATCCATAAACAATCTAGATCTATATTCTGCATTAGTGCTTAACGTAGATCTAGAAACCATTCTACAATATTCTTTATTCTTTCCCCTTTCTTTTTCAACACGCCTAAAGTAAAAATAAAAGGTTCAACGTTTCCCTGAGGACGACCCGTACTCATCTCGGTCTAGCTACACGCGATACCGTTATTGATTGCGGTTAACTACAAACACACTCTTTCGAACCAATCAATCGACCATAGCCGAGGGTCATATGGGTGGGCCTAATTAATCATGAAATGACGGGTAGAACTTGAGTAGTGCTTATGATTTGTTGACCATAGCCAAGGTCATAGGTGCTAGGGGTAAAAACCATTATCGGGAGTTTCAAGTGTTGAAATTTGCAATGAGATTGCATACCTTCTATATGATAGTTGGATCCCGATACCCTCTGCGAGTAATTGTTACTCCTGAGAGAGTTTTGCACTTTACAATTAGCCGATCAAGTAGGTGTCTAGAAAGGTGTCAACGGGGTTATGCCCCTGGGAAAACGAGATTTATTTTAATTAGGTCCGTGCGAAAGCACGGGGTACCTCCCTCAAACTACCGGCACTGGCCTGGCTGAAAGATTGGCGAACTTGTAGAGTGTAATTAATCCCGACTAGTCTTTCCTTTTAGGGTTTGAAGGAAGATTTGATAAAAACAGTGGGAGCCATCCTAATTAGATAAAATATATAACCAATCTAATCTTGCAAGAGCGCACGCAGAGTGTTTTCTTCTCTCCTTATCCAGGTAGCGACCATGTCACGTCTTAATCAAGATAATAATATGGATGTATTGACCGAACCCGCTTGTTATACTTAGCTGGGGAACGTTGGTCCTGCTCCAACTTATAATTGTTATAAGACCGAGCAGGAATTAGGGGATTACCAGAATTCCCGTGCCGTCCAAACAAAGAAAGTGCATGCTGATGTATCTTCTTAGGGTGTATTCATTACCAAGAACTGTTTCTCAGTATCCTCTATATCCTGGGTATGAGATACCGGATCGGGATCCCACATATGTAATCTGTTACATGGGCTACAGAAAGGTAGAGAACTGGGAATGGGTGATAAGTTTCAAGAGTTGAAAACGGTGCAATTGTTGCAGCCAAGATGTTGGCGATTATCACCTTGTATTACCAAATACATTGACTCTGAACGAATGTTATTAGATACCGAACTCGATATGCAATATCATATCAGTCTCTTTATTAAGTAAAGAAGGATATAATTTTGTATTGCTGGATAATATTTTGAACATTTCCTATATCAAGAGTTGATCGAATCAGGCATGTTATCTAATGACATATACGTTCTAAATCAAACTACGGTTCTTAACCTACAGAACATACACGAGAGGAAGAATTCAGAAATGAACGAATCCTTCTTGAGGCGTTGTAAACTAGGTCATATCAATGCGACCCGACTAGCTAAGTTATATTAAGATGCATATTTAAATCAGTTTGAATTTACATCTTGTGAAACTTGCCAGCCATGTCATAAAGATAAAATGACCATAGCTCCGTTTACTGGAAACAGAGAAAGAGTTAATGAACTCTTGGGATTGAAACATGATGATGTATGTAGCCCCTTGTCTACACATGCCAAGACTGGTTCTTTGTACTTCATTACATTCACTGATGATCTCTCAAAATTCAGGTACATGTTCCTGTTGAAACGCGAATCTGAAGCTTTTTGAGAAACTCAATGAATATAAATACGAAGAAAGAACCAAAATGGGTATAAGTATTTAAGTCCTTTGATGTGATCCGAGAGGAGAATACTTGAGCATAAAGATCCTGAACTATTCTAAAGAAGAATGAGATTCTCTCTCAGCATTACTCCTCCGTATACACTACACCACAATAGTGTATCGGGGTAGAGCAATCGCACCCTATTAGATATGGTGTGCTCTATGATGAGTACTACTGAGTTGCCTATTTTCTTTAAGGGTTATGCACTTATGAAGTTGCATACCTATTGAATTCGGTTCCAACCAAATCAGGTGCCTACCACTCCATATGAGATATGGAATGGGAAGAGCCCATGTCTTAAGCAAGTTAAGATTTAGGGATGTCCGGCCTATGTCAAAAGAAAAATCCGGACAAGCTCGAGACAAGGTCAGTTCTATATAAGTTTGTTAGGATATCCCAAATATTTGTGAAGGAATATCTTCTACCACTCTGAGAACCAAAAGGTGTTTTGTTTCCCAACATGCCACCTTTTCAGAAAAGGAATTTTTATGGAAAGAAATTTGTGGTCATGAGTTAGAACTGGAATCAGTTCCAGCTATACAAACTACAGCTGATGATTTGGTAGAACCGGTGGATTCAATAGTTCCCGACGAATCTCAGCCTCTCCACCGATCTGGTAGGATTCCTCATCCACCTGAGAGATATTTTATTCTCCTCAATAACAGTGGGAGCGAGGATTGCATCATGAGATGATGACCCAACTAGTTTCGAGCAGACCATCAAGACTGGGGACTCTGTAAGAATGGCTGAATGCTAAGCGATCTGAGATGGAATCCATATACACCAATAAAGTATGGACTTTGGTTGCTTTATCTGAAGGGTTAAACACCCATTAGGAGCAAGTATATCTTGAGAAGATTACATGGTGTAGATGGAAAAGTTGAAACTTTCAAAGCTAAACATGTTGTAAAAAGTTCTCGTCATCGACCAGGTATGGATTATGATGAAACCTTTTCTCCAATAGCTATGCTTAAGTCCATCCAGATCCTACTTGCCATTGCTGCATACCATGACTACGATATTTGGCAGTTGGGTATCATGACTGCTTTTCTAAATATTGATTTAGAAGAGAGCGTCTATGAGAACACAACCAGAGGTCTTCGTAAACAGTGGGAGCAGCGAAAACGTGTGCAAGTTGCTTTACAGGATAAAGCAGGCATCGCGGAGTTGGAACATCTGTTTTTGATGTGGTAGTCAAAGCGTTTGACTTCATCAAAAAGGTAGATGATCCTTGTATATAAAAAAAGGTATTAGAGAGTAAGGTGGTCTTCCTCGTATAGTACGTAGACGATATACTCATGATAGGGAAGGTATTTCTGTAAGTCTACGGTAGTGCCCCGGCCGTCAATCCGAGGACAAATGCGGAAACAAAAACTTTTTAGGAAATCGGCGCTATCGTAGTCTTTCACCCGGATCGAACCATTAATGCTAAACTAGCTAACTACTAAGAAATGAGAGTGGCTATACCGATCGATCCGTGTCCTTTGGTCTTTAGCCACCATCCCAAGCTCCTCGCGGCATCTCCGATCTCTAGTCTCCTCGTCGGAAGGGCACCACATCGATGAATCCTTTTACGGGCTCCCGCTTCAAACCGAAGCAACCCGGACACGAAGTTTGCTAGCCGACGTGTCCAAGGTGAAGTAGAGAATGTGTGCGATCACTTTGTCTTAAGAATCCATTGATTCGCAACGCATGAGAGTGTATGGATGGAGGTTGAAGATGATGCCATTAATGGAGATAGTGAGCTCAAGAAGAAAAAGGAAGAAGAAGAAGTCTTTCTTTTTCTTATGTGTTGTAATGATAAAATGAGAGTGAGCTAGAATTATCAACCCAAGAGCAAACCTCAAGCCATATGGCTGTCCTCTCTCTCTCCTCTTATCATTTCAACACATAAATCAATCCAAAATGTGACATATGCACAAATAAAGAGACCATGAGTCATCACTTGTGCATGTGTCACAATTAATGCTCCTAATCATGACTTTGAGCTCACAATTTCCATTTGCAAACATTAATCCAAATGTTTGCAACAATAAAAAGAGAATGGCATCTACTAAAGTAAACTCATGACGGATCACAAGGATACCCCTCACCTGTATATACATACCTGCATCCGCATTCCGACTGAATGTGAATGCAATGAGACGAAAGCAATCCAACAAATCTTGTTGGATATATGTATGTCCTAGAGGCTATTATATGATAGTGGATGTATTTATACATGTATATATATATATTCAGTGTACATTCTTGCTCGACATGATAATATTCTTTCTGGTTCTTCTTTATCTGACATGTTGATTTGATCATGCTTTTATTCATTCACACATGTTGATAAAGCCCTGAGGATATAGGCTTGACTACTGTGATTATGATAGAGATCATACTAGTGGGACATCTGTAGTTTATAAGCATATCCTGGAATGTCCCTAGTCGTAGGTGTATCGAGACGGGGCATCGATATACCAGAGTAGACTAGCATATATGATACTAGAACCATATGATGGGCGATGGATGTTCCCAGATTCATCGATGTTTGACATCGAGATCGTATATGGGTGCTCAGTGGTGACTGTGTACACTGGACGGACTCACCGAGAACTCCTATATAGAATTATATCTATCGTCGGATAGCAGTTCTTATGTGACACTGGTGCAGGTTAGTCTGTAGACCCGAGATCGTCATAGAGTCTTGTGTGTTCTCCTACTGTACTTTGATTACCACTCTACCACGGCTCTACTGAGTCGTGCAAACAGGTGGCCGTTGGGTACAGTCCCGAGACACACGAAGGCGATGAGCAATAGGAGAGGTTTCGTCTCTCCCGGTATTGGGAGTTGATGCTGTGCTGTGCTCGATTGGCTATATCAGTAAGTCCCTGGCCAGGGCTGTTGAGATTTACTGATAAGTGTTATCAGTAGTTTCTCGATCTGTTATAGACCATTCATCGGCACGACTTATTGAGTTATTGGGGTCGACGTTACCATCCCTAGACTTGATATGCAGCATATCTGACGAAGAGACCGGACTGTACGGTAGTATTGCCGGTTGGCTCGACGGGAGTTGTGACAGGTTCGCTTGTTTTCTTCTGATCGCTCAATACCCGGGTGGCCGTTACGTTTAGCTGACCGCTTACGGCTTAGGGGTGCTTGATATGATCATCACCCACTGCCGGCGTATTGACGGGTCTTAGAGTCCTACAATGGAGTTGCCTAGTCCAGGCGAAACGATGTGGTGCGCATATGAGATATGCGCGTGGACCCGGTTAAAATGCGCGTATGAGATACCGTATATTAATCGGGGGGTTTGCTTTTGGTCGGGTCGTGTGCGATATGACCGGTTTGCTAAATCAAGTGTTGATTTATCATTGACCATTAGTTTCTCACTTTAAACCCTTTCTTGTCTTTTTATTGTATGCATGCATGTATGCATTTATTCTCATTCATGCACACATGGATGTGCATGCACACATACATGCATACATCATTCTATCATGGTTGTTGATATAGTGGATGGTGGCAATATAAGACTCAGACCATTTATAAAATATATGGATATTATTTTTGGAAAAAGAAAAATGGAAATGGAAAATTGTTATCATGGTTTATTATTTTATTCTTGCACTAACCCTTTGGTTTAACCATGATTCATTTTCTGTGGCCATTTTTGTTCCGAAACAAATATCTAGATATTTTATAACTATGGTTAAGGATGAGGAAGTGAAAATATATATATTTTCATTTCTCATTTTTATTCACAAGTTTAATTATCTTGAGCTCTTTACAAGCCATCATCTTCTTCCTCCTTTCTCTCTTGCTCTCTAGTTTTCTCAAGTGAGCAAAAGAGTCACCAAGTTAGGGTTTTGAAGTGAGAAAACAAACCACATCACCATTCTACACTAGTCTTGCCCATTAGTGTAGAGTGTTAGCTTCCATTTCTTCTCTTGATCTAGTGGAACTTCAAGCTTGGACAAAGAGGACTCCGGGTGGATCGTCGTGGACCTAGAGGATCTCAAGCGAACCTTTTTCCAACCCTCAAGTAGCCAAGGAGTCTAGCATGGGGAGCTACAAAGGTTGTACTCTCAAAACCCTAGCTTTTATTACTTGTGTTCATGTTAAAGTTATGTTGCCCTAAATTTTCTAGCATGATCCTTAAGATAGTTTCTTTAGCACCATAAAAATTTAAATATGGCATGTGTGTTGCCTCTAAACCCTTGTAGTGGTGCTATAGGAAACCCTTCAAATCTAATACTAGGATCCGGCTTAAACCAAAGCCCACTAGTATGATCCGTCCGATCATGATCCGTGCACTACTGCACTTATATGATCGAACCCTGCCATAATACCATACGGCCTCTACAACGTTTCGCCCGAAACTTGAGAAACTGTCTGTGGGGGACTCTAAAGACTCATCAATACACTGGCTTTGGATTTAACCACTTGTACGTCAGTGGTACTAGCCGTACGTAACGGGCTACAAGGTATTGACCAAAAGGGAGACCGATGAGCGAACTCATCCTGACACCCTACTGAGCCTGTCAGTGACAATATCCATACAGTTCAGTCCATTCATCTATGAGCATCGCATGTCGGGCCTAGGGGGTTGGTAAAAGTCAGAGCCCCAAAAGCGGTACAAGTCGTGTCGGAGTGTAGCCCAGAACACCCTGAGATACTACTGGAATACCTACCAGTAAATCTCCTGCCTTGGCCAAGGACTTCGTGTAATGGATCTCCTAGACACAGTGCGATCTCACTGCCAATACCGGGAGAGACGAAACCCCTGCCGATCCGCTCACTACCTCCATGTGGCTCGGGACTGTACCCAACTAAAACCTATTTGCATGACTCCTTTGAGCCGTAATAGGGTAGTAATCAAACCACAGTGGGAACTCATACGAGACAAATGACGATCTCAGGTCGATAGACTAACCTGTACACATGTCACCAGGGAACTGCTATCTGACATCAGGTATAATACCAACTAGTATGTTCACGGCGAGTCCTGTCCGGTGTACTCATAACCCAATGAGCACCTGTATACATCTTAGGTGATCCAACTGACACCAATTGCTTGTGAGACCGGCCACCGCCCCTCGTCGGGGTCTCGACTGTATACACTAGTCTACTAATGGAGTGTCGATGCCCAGTCTCGAAACTCCCACAACTAGGGACCACTTTAAGGATGTGCTTATAGACTACCCAACTCTCACGTATATGATCACCATCATAATGCTGGTAGTCAAGGAAGAATTCTAAGGGCTCTATCAATGTGTAATACTGATCTGTAATATCACCTAAAGCATGTACACGATGATAAAGATAAACCAGATAGCATACTATCATCTTGAGTAAGACTGTCCTTCCGGCATAGGTCATCCCTCAATCATTGCAATCACGTGCCTGCGATCCAATAATTGACTTTGAGGGCACTATATCCAACAATCTCCCACTTGCACTCAAGGCTAATTATTGCGATGTCGCGTACTCATAACCCGTGTGATACCGAACACCCAACTCCTCTACTGATCAGTCTCACAAAGCCCATTTGTGAAACTATTGCATTTGAGGAATAGCCTCAGTGAGTGGATCCGCTCGGATGTTTCTTTCTAAGTCTCTCTTTATCTCAAGTTCGCGGAGAAAGCCATCTCCCGAAATGAGCAATACCTGTCTTAGAACATGTCTGGATATCTGATGGAACCTAGTTCATAAATGAACTCCAAATCCAAACTTTTTAGACTGCACCGTCAACTGAACTTAATCAGTATCCTGCGCCATGCCTCCCTCAGTATCCGCTTGGACCTCTTGTCCAAACTACTGCCCCTCGTCAGAGGGAAAACTATAACTCTGACAGTCACTCTGTCATCCAGGTCACCTTGGAAGCCTGGAATGATAACCGTCCCCCGAAGGAAGCTGTCGTTATCATATCCCTAGAACATCCACTTATGTTCTAAAACTGCTTCCGAATGTTTCTCCAGGATTGGATTAATATCTGAACTTATTGCAGCTAGTGCAAAAACAACATCTGTTGTGGTACTTGACATCTCATGATTGACTCAATTGCCTAAGCAAGTGATATGCCAATCATGAGCATCCCTCTCCCCTTTAGTCTGCAAGACACCTTTAGAGAGGGTGACTCTATCACCTGCAGGTATACTACCGTGCCAGAAGTCGGCCATTCTAAAACACCTTTAGAATGCTGTCTATGTACCCAGATTGGGAAACTACCCAAATCTAGATCTAGTAACCAGAATATCTGATACAATATCCATATCCTATGTGGAGAAACCACTGTGTGACAGCCACAGTATAACCGATCGTAGTATAGGAATTTCACTTCCTACTCTGTGTATGTCATCCAAATACCAGGACATCACACACTACTACCTTCTTAACAGATCCATCTTCTATTCTGATGAAGTCAAAGTCCATGACTGTCACATCAAAATAGATGATCTATCTCCGCTATATCTACTTTAGTCCATAAATAGACATAAGCTACTTGTCCACTATGCTTCCGCTGCTCCCACTGACTAAGACAACCCTCTGGCAGAATAATATATATATGTGCACTTCTAAAGCTAGTTTAGAACGACGCTATACTCATCCTCCTGCCGGGTCTCACAGCCTGGAACAACAGTAGTGTCAAGTCTGGGTAAACATGAACCACCCTGTCACCGTCCTTGAAGATACCAGAGTACCTCTCGGGCGCCTGAGGTTACCCACCATATCTGCAGAGTGGCTAATGGAATGTCAAACTTAATTGAATCTTTAGGTTCTTATCAAATTTCCAGTAATCGTTTGCGGTTCTGGAATCACTTCCAGTTCTACCATACTCCCACTACTGTTTTCTGAAAAAGTTCATTTTATTAAAACTGTGGCGAGTCAAGAACAATATCACTATTGATCTTCCAGATGGTAGAAAATCAACCCTCGTCATAGCCCGGGTCAACCCACAGACTGCCATTACAGAAACGTGCATTGAGTTATCCAGAGTCCGGTTTTAAGCATAAGCCGGACAACTCCCCGTACCTTAACATCATTAATATATGAATCATTCTATATCCAATATAGAAACAGAGGTACTGATTTAATTGGAACCAGATTCAAATCATGCAGCTGTCTCCAGTGCATGTCAACTAAATGGAAGGAGGCCGATCAGCGTTACTCAACTTAGGAATGCATCTAGATATGAGTAACCTGAAAGAGAAGAAAGTTTCTCAAAACCATTACTATCAACTGAATACCATACACAAGTATCTACATCTTCGATTACCTTGAAGAATCCTGATACTTGCAATACGTGGTTCTCTACTTTACTCTTATACCTATAACTTCTCAAAACATAGACCTTGTATTTTTATGAAACACTTGTCTAAAAACTAGAGAACTCATAAGTAAACAGAATATAGTACGAGGACCAACCCCTCTGTCCTAATAGACACTGGACAACATACAATACTTTGTATGAGTCCCTTGAGTTGAATAACTCAAACCCTGTGCGTCATAGGTTGAAAACTGTACTATGATTATGAAGAATTACACCGCTGTTGAATGCTCCTTACCTAACCATCAACTGATATAGGTAAATGTCATAGACATAATTTCAAAAAGTTATCTCACTTTATAAAATAAAGGTACGGATATACTAGTTTGAAATTGGTGCATAACAACGGATATTCAAAACCAAATATTTGCCGTCCGGCAAAAACCCAGGCGATTTCCTCAAATATCACCAATTACAACGAATCCCGATATAATGATGATCACCTAATTCCCAATAACTTACTCCCACTCATCATCTATAAAACCATACAGATGTGAGAATCAAACCAGGTAAATACATACCCAGGAGCAAGGGCTACTTGGGAAATTAGTTTTCTTTTAACAATACACAGTGAAACTGAAACATGTAAATGTTTCGAAAGGGTATCCGGGTATTCTTAGTAATGCCTCTTCCATTATTAGATTCACAACTGTAACCGTATATTTCTTTGACATCTCTCCAAATCCCTTTATATGTCTTTAGTCATTACCTTCTGTACACCTCTTTTAGGCCAAATGGTTTTCTTCCTTCCCTACCGTTCGACACCAGCCTATGGTTTGGAAGAAGACTATCCAATAAGCATATTGGGTGTATTCTCCTAATCCTAGGAGCACTCGCAACGCGAGAGAAGGTAAAGATAAAAGACATCTGAATAAACCTTATTCCTATTTCTCCTGAACCATAATCCATCCCCGAACTGGAACAAGTTCCTTCGAGTTCGTATATAACCATACGATGGATTTATCCAAATAACTGTGGATCTTCGTAGTGATACGCAGTGTTCTGGAGAAATACAAAGGTGAAGTAGGAGTGGCGATGAAATACTTGGTTTGGTCGTGAATGATAGCAGTCGCAATTTACTTTGTTCTCTTACTAATCCCTTTATTTGTCTTTACTTATTACCTTCTGTACACCACACTTAGGCTAATCAGTTTTCTTCATTCCCTACCTTTCAGCACCTGCCTATGGTTTGGATGAAGACTATTCAATTACCGTAATAGGTGTACCGTCCTAATCCAAGGAGCACTCGCAACCTGAGAGAAGGTAAAAGGAAAAGACAACTGAATAGTCCTATTCATTTTCTCCAGAACCAGAAACCATCCTCAAATCTGGAACAAGTTCCTTCGAGTTCGTATTTAACCATACGATGATTTTATCCAATTGAAGTGGATGTTCATAGTGATACGAAATGTTCCGGAGAAAAAGAGTAAAAGTAGGAGTGGCAATGAGGTATGCAACTCAGACAATCCAAAAACCAGTGTTTTAAGAAGGTTCGGTTATCTTGGTCACTGAGTCATAGTCTAGGGTCGGGCCATGGTCGCTGCCAAAGATAGAGAGAAAAGAAATACTCTGTGTGCACTCTAACCTAGATCAGAATGGTTATCACTTTATCTAATTAGGAAGCCTCCCACTGTATCCTCAAATTCTCCACCAAACCTTAAAGAAGAATTAGTCGGGATCACCATAGGAGTAAACCAACTCATCAATGGGAATCGGGATTCAACTATCATCGCATGATAACATGACAGAATCTACTCACGTTATCACACTCCAGAAGGTATGCGCATGCCTGGCAAGTTTCAGTTTCTTTAGAAACTCCCAATATGATTTTTACCCTATGCTCTTATGACCTTGACGAAGGCCAAAATATCATAAGTCACATGTCAAGTTCTACCCATCATTATCCAGGTTAATTTGAACCCACCCGTACATACCCTTGACGAAGGCCATAATAGTAGTACGGCTGTCCCAAACTAACGCATCTATCTATGCAACAGAAAAGTAACAAATAGCTACCATACACTATGCCTTGACGAAGGCCAACATACATAGCATGAATACTAAGTGCTACCTTTCTGAAATGACGGAGGGCTACGAATGGTTTTTTGGTGAAAAACCTTTAACATAATGAACTTGATATCGTTGAAGGAACCGGATAGCTTTTTACAAAAATATAGTGGCGAAAACCTTTGCTAAAGAGGTCACTCCCGGTGAAGGGATCTCGGCTATTTCCCTGTATAATGAGGTGCAGGATATTCCAAATGAATACCACGATACAAAGAAAAAAATAATCTACTATAGTGAAGTTATTACCCTGACGCAAACTTCTATCTAAGGGGTCACTCCCGATGAAGGGATCTCGGCCCTTGCCTCGTAGAATGAGGTGCTGGATATTCATAACCGAATACCACTGTGCAAAACAAAATAGAACGTCCTTGCAATAACAGCCTTTTTGAAAATTGTTCCAACAACATCGAATAGGTTTGTTTTCCTTACTTTGATCTGAATCAACGCAGTCCCATCAATTAATCACACCACAAAAGAACGAAAATATGATGTACGTATATGCCATCCGCATTCTCCACTAGGTCCCGTCATCACCCGTTAGGTTACTTAACTAACGACAGAGCGGGGACTGGACTAGCGCAGGTGTAAAACTGTAGCGTTTTGAAAATCGTTTCGGTGAAATTTCGGAAAATCGGTAAAATGAGGGGGTTTTCTGTAAAAAGTCAAAATACAAATATCTTATTATAAAAATTAAATATACATATTCTAGCTATGTAATTTCTATTATTTGGTGTTTATTGAGCCGCTGGTGAAATTTCAAATTTTCTGAAAAAAATATTATTTTATTATTATTTTAAGCCGTCACTAATACATTTAATTAGAGAAAATTACAAATTGGAATGAGTTGAAACAAATTTTTTGCATCATAAAACATTAAATAAAAATTTATCATGTGGTTTTTGGAACGAAATCATTTGCCAAAACGGTTTAGAAATTATTGAAGAAAAAAGGCTTTTTTTTAGCGTAAATGGATGTTTGGGGTATTGTTTTTATCATTTTTCATCACCCCACACCCGTGCCCACACCCACACACCGCCACTTACTCCTCCCCTTAGCCAAATTCAGCAGCCCTCACTTTTTCCCCACTTGGTTTGCAAGGGAAAAAGAAATGAAAAGAAATAAAAGAAAAGATTAGAAAATAGATAAAGTAGTTAGACTTTGACCTTACCTTGACCTTGACTTTCCTCCCTTGCATTTTCCTCACCTCCCTCTCTCTCCCCTCACCCACTTCTGGCCGAAATTCTCAGCCCCAACAGCAGCCCCTCCCTCCCTCTTCTCCTCTCATTTTCCATCAAAAAATTCACCCATTTCCATCAAAAATCAAAGCTAAAATGCAAATCAAAGCCCTACCCATTTTCTCTTATCTCTTTAAGCATGGATCTTGGTGCAAAGATTTCAATTTGGAGGTCTAGTGTCATGTTGATCTCAAGATGGTTTTAAGGTATAAATCCTAACCTATTGTTCAATTGTTGGGTTAAATTCCTTAATGTATCTTATTAGGTGCTTAAATATGGTTTAATTGCAAGTTTGGAAATCTAAAGAGAAGGAGTTGAATTGAAAAGTTAGGGTTTTAAATTCAATAGGGTTGTTGTCACTTGTTTAAGGTTGCATGGTGTAGTTAGCATGTTAAGACATGTTAAACCTAATCTAGAAGATAATTTGTAAATTGTTGCATCTAAAAGTCCAAATTTAGTTATTTAAGCAAACAAGGTTTTAGTTTTAGTTGCAAATGGGTGATTTAAAATCTAACTAAGAATTTTATGACTTTATTAACATTATAAAATGTAGTTTAATGCTTTAGATCATGCAAATCCAAACTAGATTGTTGTATGTGCATTTTGCTATAAAATGGTCGAAATTGGTTAAAATTGCAAACTAGTTTTTGTAAATATTGTGTTAAATCGAGAATTAAAATATGGTTAGGGTTTTTATCATATTATTAACTTTATTAAGTGTAGTTTAACACTTTAGTTCATGGAAATCCAACCTAAATCGTAGTTTGTGCATTTTTGCTATGAAATTGTAAAAAGGGTATTTTGTAAACTAGAATATTAGGGTTTTTGGAATTTAATGAGATTAAATTCCGGAAATTGTTTCTATAACTTATTTAAGATATTTAATAAGTATATTGGCCGCTACATTCATTTAAACATCATGTTTTGTACAAACGGCGAATTGTGCTTGCTAGATTTTCGGAAAAACGACTTTTTAAGTGAAATTGGGGTTTTTGGGAATTTTAAGCTATTTTATATTATAATTAGTGCTTGTAATTGTGCAAATGAGTGTGATTGGGTTTTTCTCGATGGTTTGGCGTTTGTACGCCGACGTCGAGGGTTTTTGGGTTTATTTGTGAAAGCAACCATAGGTTTTGACCTATGTGGGATTCGTGCGTCGTTTTGATCATGAGTCGGATTTTAATGAGATATGGTGCGTTATGATATGTAGGTACCCCCATGTGGACTTCGAGACGACAAGCAAGCGCGTGGCGACGTCGGCACCGGCTAGCGAGGACCAGGTGAGTAGATTTATATCTACGGGGAGAAGTCGGGTGGATGGCGTATAGCACCCCCGCAGTCCGTGGTGGTGTATACGGATGCGTATACACACCAACATTTATTATATGTTATTTAGGATTAATAACGATGCTTAGGATGGATATTGGTGTGTTGGATTAATTTAGCGTTGCGAACCCTAGGGTAGTGTTACACACACATACACACATACATACTTGCATACATTCCTATTGATATGTGCTCATGGGATTCTTTATAGTTATGTGTTCACATGGGTATGGGACTATGTGTTCACATACGGATTGAGGATGATACTTGGGATTGAGCTGAGTCGATGAGATTTGATTTGAGGCCGTGAGATCGGTGATATAGCAGGGTTCGTATCTTAGATACGACATGACGTTGTAGCGGGTCCTTGACGTAGTGTTTCACACACGTCCATGCATACGTAGGCGGTATCAGTATGGTACTAGACGTAGATCAGTACCCCGATCATGATATTTGATAAAGAGGATACCAGGTGAATAGTATGATGAATGTGATATTGACCCGTACCCAGATTGGGATGCCGTACGACGGATTTACGTACGAGCTATATTGATGATTGATCCGCACTCTTGACTTGGGATGCCTGATTATAGATATGGTATCGGATATGATATTATTGAGGTGGGATCACCGACTATACATATACATGTATGTATATGTATCGACTCAGATGATAGGCGGTTTCCTTACCTGTAGTTCAGCTTGTTAGTTCAGCCATATAGTTTAGTGTAGTTGTTAGATTAGATTAGACTTCTTACCTATTTCAAAAACTAACGAATCGTGGGCATTTTTAAAGACAGCTCAAGGGAATCTACGGATATTTCAAAAACGACGTATATTTTCATAAAAACACCGTAGCCCCTATTTTCAAAACCCATGATTCGTGTTATTTCAAAAGGCACCATTGGTAGGACTTATATTAGATTAATGCAGATTAGTTATCGTTGTGTCTAGTTTCAGCTACCGCACATTATTGCTGTTCGCTCTGCCTCGCATATTTATTTTGCTGCATATTCCATTATTGATATCATGCTGTTAGGACACTAGCACCATTACCGATGATGCGTATGTACCACGTACACCTATTTGCCGGCTCACACACATCTTCATCGGTAATTGCCATGTCACGTACACTTTAGAGAATATAATTGCTTGACTTAGATTGTTAGCTAGTAGTTTTGACATGATATTAGTGTACTTCCCTTATATGCCATATTAGACGTTGTAGTTATTGCCTACCACTTCATGCATACTGTTATTCAGTTGTTCATGCCTAGTTCATTATCATTGACATATGCACTTGTGATGATTTCTTGAGATTTATGATATTTCTGGATTTCGGGGAAAGCCGCAAAATTTACAACTTATGATCTTTTAAAATATAAAATGTTGCGGTTTTCTAGTGATGTAAAGTGTCGTCCACCATGAGTTTGCTGTGGTTTTGGAGATCCGTGTCGAGGAGTGGAGGAACCGTCACGGGTACATGGTGGGCCCGGTATGGTACCCCGGGGCAAGAGGAATGTGGTGTTGACGTTGAGCCTGGCTGGGGAGCACTACCTACCGGTGATATTACCCGACGCGTCGGATATCCGGAGGATACCGTCGTGGTCTTGAGATGGATGGTAGGGGCCGGTCCGGACTGACGGCGCCCTAGATATTGAGCTTGAGACATTGATATTTCGAGACAGTGAGATTTATGTTTTGTGTCGATGCTAGACACTGTTGATACTGATTTCATTATGATAGCTCAGTTTAAAAATACGAAGGAAATCTCACTAATTTATGAAAACAGTTTCTTCATTTACATGTATTCTGTTTCATGCATTCATACCTCATTCTTATGATATATTGCTACCTGAGGCACTGACACGGGCACATGAAATTATACTCGGGTTAGATATTACCCTAGTCATTGTTATAGGCTGCCTGTTATACTTATATTTGAGGATATATTATGATCATTGACCTAGGTTGCGTTATTTATGCGATTTCTGTGCGTAGATGTTTTTCTATTCACGAGTTGGCAACTCACCCCCGTTGTGCCCCAGTTTCTTGCAAATTTGCCGTACAGGTTTCATTACGGCTTGCGGGCTCAGTTTCATTCGGGTGATTTGCTAGTAGGTGGGTTTACTTGTATCATACCCCCATTATATATCTTGTATATCATTATTCCGTTGTATCTAGTAAATTCCATCAACCAAACATGTATTTTTTTGAGATAGAGACCAGTGTTGGTTATTCTTTCGACCTTAGAGTCGCTCGTTATATTTCTGGTGGTTTTGAGTTTCCTTTTGAGTTTTGATCCTCGCCGTTGGCGTTGTATATTATATTGCTTGTGTGGTTGTGACCGTCGATTCACGAAGAGCTAGCTCCCGCTTGGGGATGCCTTTTCTTGATTTCGTATACTATTCATGTTGTATCCCGTTTGGGGGCCAGTATTTACAAAGGAGACTCTGCCGAAATTTTCAGTAAATTTTTTGATGTTTTAAAAAAAAAACGCATAATTCGGCTTATGCTATTGAAATTACTTGCTTTAAGTTGGTTTTTCCTGCACTCTACTACTTTTCTTGGTTTGGATTTCTGGGTTTTCGGTTTACTTGGATTACGTACGCCTCGAGACGTTCGTAGTTTAAGTGCCGGTCATGTTCCGTACTTTCGGGTCGTGACAAAGTTGGTATCAGAGCGTTAGGTTTTACCTTCGGAGTGTAGGATGACCCTTGGTTGATGGAATAGGTGACTAAAGTAGAGTGACGTATCGTTGGTATGTTCCGCGGCATATTTACGACACGCCACTCCACTTATGAAGCCTTAGGATGTACATTTCCTTGTTCAGTATTATATTCCTTCCTGATCTAGCCTCATCGGTACCAGCTTGGTTTTGCTGCTACGGTTACCGGCAGGGAAAGCTACGGCTAGAGTTGCGGTCAACACAAGCTCGTCACGAACGAGGACTGACCAGGGCGAAATTCCGGCGACACACGATTGCGGAGATATGTCTTTTTACTGTGTTTCCGCGCCACGAGCGTTTGGCGGATCGCCTTTATGAGATTTCTCGGACGTGCCGATCAGTATCAAAGGATTGGGCCACTGACAGAGGCCAACCAGATTTTGATGACCGTTGGTGTGTTGCTTATTCATGATGGTCGAGGCACTGTTCAGCGTGCAGACGAGCGAGCTAGTTATTGCTGCGAACGACGAGATATTGCCCCAGATGCTGGCGTTAGTGCAGAACGAGTTGTACTAAGAGATGATAGAAGGTCGCTAGTCATCGAGGATGAATGACTAGGACTTCTGGATCGTTCGCCTACCCCGATGCGAGGTCATCAAATAGATTGATTCCAGCTGGAGACGATTTCACGCGGAGACGTTGAGAGTCGACAGAGACGATCGAATGTCAGAAACCTATTTATCCGAGTTTAAAGTAGTCGAAAAGACATGCAGGCAATTCTATGGTCCCTCTAGAAGAATGAAACCCTAACTCGACTTAATGACCGTGTGAAAGCCTTTGAACCTTCGGGTTTGCGGCAGTTCTACGGCGCCATTAGTGAGGCTTGGGTTTGCCCTTCTACGGCTGGACCACCGATGCTGTGGTATGTACTCGATACTATTAAACTGTGCCCAAGATGTTGAGCTCTTGGGGGATTATGAGGTTTTGACGACTCGATCGGATGGCTCGACTTAATTCGGATGCTAAGTGGTGAGATGCATTCTTGGGAGACTCCAGATACGAGGATAGCCGTTGGAGCTCAGTCCATGCAGCCACGACGAGACGAGTCCGAAGCGGTCGACATTAGAGAAAAGTGGAGTAAAAGGTTCGCACCAGATCTAGATGAGATGATGTTCCACTCCGCCGACATCAGAGAGGCGATGCGCATGCCGAGGCATGGTACTTGGACTTACCTTCCAGAAGGAGTCGCGATGAGTATGCAGTCGTTCTAGAGCAAGATGCAGATATAGGAAAGGACAACGACTTCCGGAAAGTTGGCAGAGACGAGACATGGAAGTGACCGTGAGCAGGATTCCTTCCAGGACACTGCTGCAATCATACTTGCACCCAGGATCAGAGGTGTCATGTACATTCAGAGTGCCAGAGGCTGACGCCAGTGATATGCTGTCTTACGAGTGGTCGCGATGATTGACCGGGAGATGACAAGAGACGTGCCAGAACTGGATCATCCCCGTTAGCACACCTGACAGGGCCTATGAGCCGATGGACCGAGAGATTGGTAATTCACAGTGGAGATCTTGACCCAGGAGTGGTCATTGTTACGCACACCAGCAGGCCAGAGTCCATGATCATCGACGAGACGTCCCACTAGTGACCGCGACAGTTGGCCCGAGATTCTTAGAGGATGCACTTGAGCGGTACTATTCCGCCATTATCGATTTCGATGTTTTGGATGATTTATTCGCATGATTTGATTTTGATGATTGAGAATTTACGATTCTTGCACAGTGTTGCACTTGATATCGTTTTCGTGCTTGGGTTTCACATGTTTGTGATTTTACGGTTTCAGACATTTGAGTTGATTTTGTGCGTATGCACGCACACGATTTCGTTCCTGCACTCTGTATAGTTCATATATGCTTGCAGTGCAGTGATACGCCTTTTGTGCACTTAGATGCACTGGACTTCGATTTCGATTGTGATACTCGATATTTGTTTTGGGCACCTTATGCACCTGATTGATTTTGCGCACGTTCGGCGCTTGATATTGGATTTCATGATTTCGTGCACGATGGATGCACCTGATTTGAATTTTCGCGCATGTCTTGAGATGCGATTTTGGTGCACACCAGATGCACTAAATCGAGATTTTTCGTGCATGTCAGATGCACCTGATTTTACTGTCAGGCACACATGTTGCCTACGACAAATGTTTCGTGCACACCCGATGCACTTAGATGTTGTTTCTGTGCGCATGTATGGCACATTCATGGATTTTGATTTCCGTGCGCACCAGACGCACGTAGCATTCATGTGCATATTTTAGAATTGATTTCGTATAGAGCAGTACGTTTTTATGATATTGCTATGTGTTTTCGTACTGAGCAGGACTAGTCAGAGGACAGTAATATATTTTGCATGCATTGATAGTTATTGAAAGGGTTTCCAAAAAGCGAGCTATAGTCTCAGTATTTACCTACGTGTCTGATATGACACGAAATGTTTAAAACAAGGAGACCCTTCTAAATTGTTTCCAAAACGGCGGAACGTACATTTCAAACAAAGGTATATATGTATATAGTTATTTTCTTATGGTAGACGTCCGCCACTGTGCAGTGTTATACGCATTGCACAGCGACTTAAAGAGATTTGGCATGCATTTCCTTCAGATACTTACAGATATAGATTCGATATTTACATTTATAGTTTCGAGTTATATCATATTGATTTGATTTGGATTTGGCATTGATGTCTTCTCCATGACTCCGATAATTGCGGGATGCTTGACGGAGTTTTGATTTGAGTTATATACTCATTTTTCAAGCGCATGCGCTGCGCTACGATTTGTTTTATGTATTTACAATTTCGGAGCCCCGACGACTTGATGGTTTTTCTTAGATGTTTTAGTAATTGGGGGAGTTTGAATTTAAATTCGGGGACCGAATTTCTTTAAGGGGGGAAGATTGTAGCGTTTTGAAAATCGTTTCGGTGAAATTTCGGAAAATCGGTAAAATGAGGGGGTTTTCTGTAAAAACTCAAAATACAAATATCTTATTATAAAAATTAAATATACATATTCTAGCTATGTAATTGCTATTATTTGGTGTTTATTGAGCCGCTGGTGAAATTTCAAATTTTCTGAAAAAAATATTATTTTATTATTATTTTAAGCCGTCACTAATACATTTAATTAGAGAAAATTACAAATTGGAATGAGTTGAAACAAATTTTTTGCATCATAAAACATTAAATAAAAATTTATCATGTGGTTTTTGGAACGAAATCATTTGCCAAAACGGTTTAGAAATTATTGAAGAAAATAGGCTTTTTTTTAGCGTAAATGGATGTTTGGGGTATTGTTTTTATCATTTTTCATCACCCCACACCCGTGCCCACACCCACACACCCCCACTTACTCCTCCCCTTAGCCAAATTCAGCAGCCCTCACTTTTTCCCCACTTGGTTTGCAAGGGAAAAAGAAATGAAAAGAAATAAAAGAAAAGATTAGAAAATAGATAAAGTAGTTAGACTTTGACCTTACCTTGACCTTGACTTTCCTCCCTTGCATTTTCCTCACCTCCCTCTCTCTCCCCTCACCCACTTCTGGCCGAAATTCTCAGCCCCAACAGCAGCCCCTCCCTCCCTCTTCTCCTCTCATTTTCCATCAAAAAATTCACCCATTTCCATCAAAAATCAAAGCTAAAATGCAAATCAAAGCCCTACCCATTTTCTCTTATCTCTTTAAGCATGGATCTTGGTGCAAAGATTTCAATTTGGAGGTCTAGTGTCATGTTGATCTCAAGATGGTTTTAAGGTATAAATCCTAACCTATTGTTCAATTGTTGGGTTAAATTCCTTAATGTATCTTATTAGGTGCTTAAATATGGTTTAATTGCAAGTTTGGAAATCTAAAGAGAAGGAGTTGAATTGAAAAGTTAGGGTTTTAAATTCAATAGGGTTGTTGTCACTTGTTTAAGGTTGCATGGTGTAGTTAGCATGTTAAGACATGTTAAACCTAATCTAGAAGATAATTTGTAAATTGTTGCATCTAAAAGTCCAAATTTAGTTATTTAAGCAAACAAGGTTTTAGTTTTAGTTGCAAATGGGTGATTTAAAATCTAACTAAGAATTTTATGACTTTATTAACATTATAAAATGTAGTTTAATGCTTTAGATCATGCAAATCCAAACTAGATTGTTGTATGTGCATTTTGCTATAAAATGGTCGAAATTGGTTAAAATTGCAAACTAGTTTTTGTAAATATTGTGTTAAATCGAGAATTAAAATATGGTTAGGGTTTTTATCATATTATTAACTTTATTAAGTGTAGTTTAACACTTTAGTTCATGGAAATCCAACCTAAATCGTAGTTTGTGCATTTTTGCTATGAAATTGTAAAAAGGGTATTTTGTAAACTAGAATATTAGGGTTTTTGGAATTTAATGAGATTAAATTCCGGAAATTGTTTCTATAACTTATTTAAGATATTTAATAAGTATATTGGCCGCTACATTCATTTAAACATCATGTTTTGTACAAACGGCGAATTGTGCTTGCTAGATTTTCGGAAAAACGACTTTTTAAGTGAAATTGGGGTTTTTGGGAATTTTAAGCTACTTTATATTATAATTAGTGCTTGTAATTGTGTAAATGAGTGTGATTGGGTTTTTCTCGATGGTTTGGCGTTTGTACGCCGACGTCGAGGGTTTTTGGGTTGATTTGTGAAAGCAACCATAGGTTTTGACCTATGTGGGATTCGTGCGTCGTTTTGATCATGAGTCGGATTTTAATGAGATATGGTGCGTTATGATATGTAGGTACCCCCATGTGGACTTCGAGACGACAAGCAAGCGCGTGGCAACGTCGGCACCGGCTAGCGAGGACCAGGTGAGTAGATTTATATCTACGGGGAGAAGTCGGGTGGATGGCGTATAGCACCCCCGCAGTCCGTGGTGGTGTATACGGATGCGTATACACACCAACATTTATTATATGTTATTTAGGATTAATAGTGATGCTTAGGATGGATATTGGTGTGTTGGATTAATTTAGCGTTGCGAACCCTAGGGTAGTGTTACACACACATACACACATACATACTTGCATACATTCCTATTGATATGTGCTCATGGGATTCTTTATAGTTATGTGTTCACATGGGTATGGACTATGTGTTCACATACGGATTGAGGATGATACTTGGGATTGAGCTGAGTCGATGAGATTTGATTTGAGGCCGTGAGATCGGTGATATAGCAGGGTTCGTATCTTAGATACGACATGACGTTGTAGCGGGTCCTTGACGTAGTGTTTCATACACGTCCATGCATACGTAGGCGGTATCAGTATGGTACTAGACGTAGATCAGTACCCCGATCATGATATTTGATAAAGAGGATACCAGGTGAATAGTATGATGAATATGATATTGACCCGTACCCAGATTGGGATGCCGTACGACGGATTTACGTACGAGCTATATTGATGATTGATCCGCACTCTTGACTTGGGATGCCTGATTATAGATATGGTATCGGATATGATATTATTGAGGTGGGATCACCGACTATACATATACATGTATGTATATGTATCGACTCAGATGATAGGCGGTTTCCTTACCTGTAGTTCAGCTTGTTAGTTCAGCCATATAGTTTAGTGTAGTTGTTAGATTAGATTAGACTTCTTACCTATTTCAAAAACTAACGAATCGTGGGCATTTTTAAAGACAGCTCAAGGGAATCTACGGATATTTCAAAAACGACGTATATTTTCATAAAAACACCGTAGCCCCTATTTTCAAAACCCATGATTCGTGTTATTTCAAAAGGCACCATTGGTAGGACTTATATTAGATTAATGCAGATTAGTTATCGTTGTGTCTAGTTTCAGCTACCGCACATTATTGCTGTTCGCTCTGCCTCGCATATTTATTTTGCTGCATATTCCATTATTGATATCATGCTGTTAGGACACTAGCACCATTACCGATGATGCGTATGTACCACGTACACCTATTTGCCGGCTCACACACATCTTCATCGGTAATTGCCATGTCACGTACACTTTAGAGAATATAATTGCTTGACTTAGATTGTTAGCTAGTAGTTTTGACATGATATTAGTGTACTTCCCTTATATGCCATATTAGACGTTGTAGTTATTGCCTACCACTTCATGCATACTGTTATTCAGTTGTTCATGCCTAGTTCATTATCATTGACATATGCACTTGTGATGATTTCTTGAGATTTATGATATTTCTGGATTTCGGGGAAAGCCGCAAAATTTACAACTTATGATCTTTTAAAATATAAAATGTTGCGGTTTTCTAGTGATGTAAAGTGTCGTCCACCATGAGTTTGCTGTGGTTTTGGAGATCCGTGTCGAGGAGTGGAGGAACCGTCACGGGTACATGGTGGGCCCGGTATGGTACCCCGGGGCAAGAGGAATGTGGTGTTGACGTTGAGCCTGGCTGGGGAGCACTACCTACCGGTGATATTACCCGACGCGTCGGATATCCGGAGGATACCGTCGTGGTCTTGAGATGGATGGTAGGGGCCGGTCCGGACTGACGGCGCCCTAGATATTGAGCTTGAGACATTGATATTTCGAGACAGTGAGATTTATGTTTTGTGTCGATGCTAGACACTGTTGATACTGATTTCATTATGATAGCTCAGTTTAAAAATACGAAGGAAATCTCACTAATTTATGAAAACAGTTTCTTCATTTACATGTATTCTGTTTCATGCATTCATACCTCATTCTTATGATATATTGCTACCTGAGGCACTGACACGGGCACATGAAATTATACTCGGGTTAGATATTACCCTAGTCATTGTTATAGGCTGCCTGTTATACTTATATTTGAGGATATATTATGATCATTGACCTAGGTTGCGTTATTTATGCGATTTCTGTGCGTAGATGTTTTTCTATTCACGAGTTGGCAACTCACCCCCGTTGTGCCCCAGTTTCTTGCAGATTTGCCGTACAGGTTTCATTACGGCTTGCGGGCTCAGTTTCATTCGGGTGATTTGCTAGTAGGTGGGTTTACTTGTATCATACCCCCATTATATATCTTGTATATCATTATTCCGTTGTATCTAGTAAATTCCATCAACCAAACATATATTTTTTTGAGATAGAGACCAGTGTTGGTTATTCTTTCGACCTTAGAGTCGCTCGTTATATTTCTGGTGGTTTTGAGTTTCCTTTTGAGTTTTGATCCTCGCCGTTGGCGTTGTATATTATATTGCTTGTGTGGTTGTGACCGTCGATTGACGAAGAGCTAGCTCCCGCTTGGGGATGCCTTTTCTTGATTTCGTATACTATTCATGTTGTATCCCGTTTGGGGGCCAGTATTTACAAAGGAGACTCTGCCGAAATTTTCAGTAAATTTTTGATGTTTTAAAAAAAAACCGCATAATTCGGCTTATGCTATTGAAATTACTTGCTTTAAGTTGGTTTTTCCTGCACTCTACTACTTTTCTTGGTTTGGATTTCTGGGTTTTCGGTTTACTTAGATTACGTACGCCTCGAGACGTTCGTAGTTTAAGTGCCGGTCATGTTCCGTACTTTCGGGTCGTGACAAAAACATATACAACATCTACTAGTATATATATAGCAATATATAATAATCGCTCTAGGCGTGATAAATGCAACATCACAGAAAAGTAATAAGTATCACAGAACAATACAGATAATCTGGGATCTCCGGGTTTCATTGAGCCACAACTGAAACCTGACGTTCCCCTGGTCGTGTGGATAGCATGTGCAATGAAATCCTAGACCCCTACGGGCGCGGCAAGTTACCCGCCAAAACCTGAAGCGAGACAGCCCCCTTCAACAAAGTGAATGGACCACCCAGCACTTCACGGAATCCGGTAACTTGAGCACCACTCCTTCGGTCAACCTATACCCCATACGAGTGCGGCGAATAGCCCACCAATTCTAGAGTGAAGCCCCATCCGTCTCAAAGTCATGAGATGCGGGCCCGTTGCCCTCTAGAACCCGGCTATCCGTGCACTCCACCGTAGGGTAATCCTAGTACAGAAAGTAAAATATGTACAACGGTGACATCGACCTCAACCCGATCATGCCCCAAAAGAATAATATACAAACAGGCAGTGACGGCAGTCCACATGTCGGACGCTCTCCCCGCGATATCAAATGTACAATTAAAACTAAACTGCACTAATATTGCATCCAAGCTATCCACCACGACAAATCCACAACAACACAGCACAACACAGAACATCAACATGAATGTCACGTTCGCAAATCCATCTAAAAGAGCTATAGCAATTAAACAAGATTTACCGCTCGAATGACATTCACGGTCGCAGATAAAATGTAAGTACCGTAAACTAACGTATTTAAAATTCGGATCGACAAAACTTCCCGAAGTGGCCCCCAAGTACAATTCCAGCACTCAAAATAATCTGGGCCAAAACTATATATCACAAAATCATTATTTCCATTAACTAAACCCTCAGAAAAAATTTGGGGCACTGCAGCCCAAAAATGGTCGCGTAAGAGCCGCCAAATGCGACATTTCGCGGCTGTTCCGCGGTGGAATTTTGGACTTAGGTCTCCAAATTTTTTCTGTAACTTTAGTTATGCCTGCATGTATTTTTAAGACGCCTAAATTAATTTTTTGAATAACTTTGAAATTCGATAGCAAGCACACTGAAATGAAAATACGATTCGGAAATTTCGATCGATCAATATTTTAAACACGTTAGAACAAGCTAGTAAAAGTTAATGGCGTGTCTCTGATACCATATAAGTCTACGGTAGAGCCCCGGCAGTCAATCCGAGGCCAAATGTGGAAACAAAAACTTTTTAAGAAATAGGCGCTATCGTAGTCTTTCACCCGGATCGAACCATTAACGCTAAACTGGCTAACTACTAAGAAGTGAGAGTGGTTATACCGATCGATCCGTGTCCTTTTGTCTTTGGCCACCAACCCAAGCTTCTCTCGGGATCTCCGATCTCCGGTCTCCTCATCGGAAGGGCACCACATCGATGAATCCTTTTACGGGCTCCCGCTTCAAACCGAAGCAACTCAGACACGAAGTTTGCTAGCTGACGTGTCCAAGGTGAAGTAGAGAATGTGTGCGATCAATTTGTCTCAAGCATCCATTGATTCTCAACGCATGAGAGTGTATGGATGGAGGTTGAAGATGATGCCATAAATGGAGATAGTGCGCTCAAGAAGAAAGAGGAAGAAGAAGAAGTCTTTCTTTTTCTTATGTGTTGTAATGATAAAATGAGAGTGAGCTAGAATTATCAACCGAAGAGCAAACCTCAAGCCATATGGCTTCCCTCTCTCTCTCCTCTTATCATTTCAACACATAAATCAATCCAAAATGTGACATATGCACAAATAAAGAGACCATGAGTCATCACTTGTGCATGTGTCACAATTAATGCTCCTAATCATGACTTTGAGCTCACAATTTCCATTTGCAAACATTAATCCAAATGTTTGCAACAATAAAAAGAGAATGGTATCTACTAAAGTAAACTCGTGACGGATCACAAGGATACCCCTCACCTGTATATACATACCTGCATCCGCATTCTGACTGAATGCGAATGCAATAAGACGAAAGCAATCTAACAAATCACATACTAGGATCCGGCTTAAACCAAAACCCATTAGTATGATCCGTCCGATCATGATCCGTGCACTACTGTACGTATATGATCGAACCTTGCCATAAACCATACGGTCTCTACAACGTTTCGTCCGAAACTTGAGAAACTGTCTGTGGGGGACTCTAAAGACTCATCAATACACTGGCTGTGGATTTAACCACCAGCACGTCAGTGGTACTAGACGTACGTAACGGGCTACCAGGTATTGACCAAAAGGGAGACCGATGAGTGAACTCATCCTGACACCCTACTGAGCCTGTCAGTGACAATATCCGTACAGGCCGGTCCGTTCGTCTATGAGCATCGCATGTCGGGCCTAGGGGTTGGTAAAAGTCAGATCCCCAAAGCGGTACAAGTCGTGTCGGAGTGTAGCCCAGAACACCCTGAGATACTACTGGAATACCTACGAGTAAATCTCCTGCCTTGGCCAAGGACTTCGTGTAATGGCTCTCCTAGACATAGCGCGATCTCACCCCCAATACCGGGAGAGACGAAACCCCTGCCGATCCGCTCACTTCCTCCATGTGGCTCGGGACTGTACCCAACTAAAACCTGTTTGCACGACTCCTTTGAGCCATGGTAGGGTAGTAATCAAAGTACAGTGGGAACTCACACGAGACAAATGACGATCTCAGGTCGATAGACTAACCTGTACACATGTCACCAGGGAACTGCAATCTGACGTCGGGTATAATACCAACTAGCATGTTCTCGGCGAGTCATGTCCGGTGTACTCATAACCCAATGAGCACCTGTATACATCTTAGGTGATCCAACTGACACCAATGGCTTGTGAGACCGGCCACCGCTCATCGTCAAGGTCTCGACTGTATACACTAGTCTACTAATGGAGTGTCGATGCCCAGTCTCGAAACTCCCACGACTAGGGACCACTTTAAGGATGTGCTTTAGACTACCCAACTCTCACGTATATGGTCTCCATCATACTGCTGGTAGTCAAGAAAGAATGCTAAGGGCTCTATCAATGTGTAATAGTGATCTGTAATATCACCTAAAGAATGTACACGATGATAAAGATAAACCAGATAGTATACTATCATATTGAGTAAGACTGTTCTTCCGGCATAGGTCCTCCCTCAATCATTGCAATCACGTGCCTGTGATCCAATAATTGACTTTGAGGGCACTATATCCAACAATTTCCTATGCTACACTCGGTCAATCTCCTCTTATCATAAGGATTTTCCATTTAGGATTAAAGTGATACCTCCTAAATCCTGGGTTTTGGATCTATGAGATAGATCTAAGTGGATGTTAGGATTATCACTAGGTGTAGTGAGGAGGTGTCAATCAGTCCTAAGGAGAATCACTGGATAGCTTCCAGAGTGGTAAGGACAACTGAATGTCAGTAGCAGGCATTGTCTTTATCCTCAGTGGAGGGACGGTATGTTGGAAGAGTTACAAGCTATATACCGTGGCAAACTAGACGATAAAGGCTGAATGCATCGCTACCAACGATGCTACCAAAGAGGTAGTCTGGGTATGTATTTGTTCATGAGATGAACTTGGCTCCTACCATTATGTGATAATGGAGCTGTGGCTTTGGCCTAGAAACCCCCGTCCCGTCAGTGACCCAGATATATTCTAAGGCAGTATCACCTGATCATGGAGATGGATGATCTCCAGGGGATCGAGGTTAGGAGAGTAGACTCAGAGGACAACACGGCAAATCCACTCACAAAGAACTTTTCCCAAAAGAGACTTTTATAGGATGGTTGAGTATGCGATACTACAACCACTACTAATTGTTGGGTATTGGATACTACAACATATGGACCTAGTGCAAGTGGGAGATTGTTAGTTATATGTTTGCCCTAGAGGCCATTATTCTACATATGATGTATATTATATTGGATGCTTGGACATACATAGGGAGAACTTTCTTGCTCGACATGATAGTATGCTATCTGGTTGCTCTTTATCTTAACATGTACACATGATGTCTCTTTGTTACATGTTGATAAAGCCCTTAGGATGTGTACTTGACTACCAGGATTATGATGAAGATCATACTAGTTGGGGCCTGGGCAGTCTATAAGTATATTCTTTAATTGTTCCTAGTCGAGGGAATATCGAGACAGGGCATCGATACTCCAGAGTAGACTGGCGTATAGCTTCTCGACCTATGCAATGGGCGATGGATGATCCTAAATCCATTGGTGTTTGACATTAGAGATGGTATACGGGTGCTCAGTGGAGACTGGATACACTGAACGGACTAGCCAAGAACTCCTAGATGGTATTATACCTCATGTCAGATAGCAGTTCTCTGGTGAAACTGGTACAGGTTAGTTTGTCGACCCGAGATCGTCATAGAGTATTGTGTGTCTCACACTATGCTTTTATTTCCACCCTACCACGGCTCTACTGAGTCATGCAAACAAGTGGTTTTTGGGTACAGTCCCGAGTCATATGGAGGCAATGAGCAATAGGAGGGGATTCGTGTAACACCTTAGGATGTGTTTAATGGCTAATTATATTTAAATAAATGGTTTTTAATAAAAAACTTTACCAAATCGATTTTCAAATATTTTATCAAATTTAATGAATATTTTAGTAGAATTTTTCTAAGCTTGCACACACATGTGCATGTTAACTAGGGCTTAATTGGGGTTAGACCATGATTAGCAACCATGGTGGGTTAAGCCACTTTGGATTTTTTTTAAATAAGTATTTTGGGGGTTAATTGTTTTTTTTTAAATTGGAAATGATTTAAATTGTTGGGTGTTGACTTGGGGGGAGAGAGAGGGAGTGCATCATGGCATGAGCCATGCTTGCATTAAATGAGAGAGAGGGGGTTGACTAGTGTAAACTCTCATTATCTTTTGTTTTGCCTCCCATTTTTCCCCACATCTCTCTCACTCTCACTCACTCTCACACACACAAAACAATAACAGCAGCAGCAGAAGACACAGCAGCAGTAGCACCAGCTTCAGCCACAGCAACAGAAGCATCAGCAGCAGCTCCAGCATCAGCAGCATCAGCAGCTGTAACAGGAAGCAACAGAACACCCCCCATCACTTCTTCTATTCCTTCTCCAGCTTCCTAGGGTCGAGAGTGAGGTATAATCTCTGAGCCTAAATCCCTAGCTTGCTAAACTTATGTAGAAATAGCTTCGATTAGTGTAAAATGTGAAATTTAGTGCTAAAATGGTGTTTAATGTGGACTTTTGGCTAAGTGATGATTTTACTGGTTAGCCTAACTTAGTTAAGTGTTATTAGGGCCACTTAAACCTAGATAAACCTCAGATTTCACCAAAATACCATAGGGTTTCAATTAGTGCAAATTTAGCGTTTTAAAGTGAAATTTTAGCTTTCTGTAATCTGCTATAGACCCGAGTATTTCAGATAAAATCTGAGTTAACTGGAGTATATACACTAGGTATAGACCACACACACCAAGCACGAACCCCTACCTCCACTGTTTGGCCGCCAATTTAACTGTTATGGCCGCAATTTGCGGCCAGATGGGGCAGTCTGCTATATATTATAATGTTTTGGCATGTGCAATTTTGTAAGTTTTTCATCTGGGTAGAATCTGGAACCATAAATCGTTTTTCTAGTAGGTTTTATTTGCGCGATACGCGCGATACGTGAGTGGGTTCTGTGATCCAGCGTATCGCGACGTGTCGGGATAGTTTTAAACGCGTATACACACGATCTAGCGTATCGGACACATGCGCGTATGGTTCGCGACGCGAGTTTCTCGTTTGATTTCGATATCGCGTTTTACGAGATATTTTGCTTATGTATGGATTCCTTGTGTAAATTCCAGGTTCGCAGGCGGGTACGTCGGACGCCGCAAAGAATGGGGAAGCAGGTGGTCGGCTACGTGTAGCACGCGATCAGGTGAGTAGATTTAACATCTACGGGGAAATCGTCCGTATGGCGTTAAGCGTCAGAGCGTGATAGGATTTTAGTCGTAGATGTTCATTTGGACTATAGTTGCATACCTTCTTGTTGCATATAGAAATGATAGTATAGAACACTGCACTGTCACTAACGGTTCAAGCTGCACGAGCACTATTTGTATGTTACAATCACATCATTAGTAATTGCCATGACACTCGTACTATAGGATTGCTACGCATTATACATATCGTTTTGAGTGCCGCATCATTGATGATTGTCATGACTTGTCGCATATTGACCCATATATTGATATCTTCATACCTGCACACATGCACACTGTATATTCATACCAGTGCACACATATATTGATATCTTCATACCTGCGCACATGCACACTGTATATTCATACCAGTGCACACATATATTGATATCTTCATACCTGGGCACATGCACACAGTATATTCATATTAGTGTACACATATATTGATATTTCATGCTTGCGCACCTATACACTGTATATTCATAGTAGTGCTACACTCATATTCGCGTATATATCCATTTGCACATCCATACCTACATACATGCATATGTTACATACATGGATAATATTGATTTGATTTCATGAAAATAAGGACCGCATGAGATATTTTCAAAACTGGATCCTTTTCAAAAGAGTGGTTTCCCTTTTTACTCTTAGTGTCATACGACACATTGCATGGATTTACGCATTGAGTTTTGGATTCATATTATTTCTGGATTTGAGAACCGAGATATTATTTTAAGAAAATACGCACTGTTTAAAAAACCCAGTTCCTCTTGATATGATATTTCAGTGCGTCCACCATGAGTTTTCTCGGTTCCAGAGGGCTTGTGTGAGTATACCCGATTCGAGGAGTGGTAGGCACCGATTTCGGGTACATGGTGGACCCGGTATGGTACCCTGGGGCAAGAAGACTCGTATTGTTAGACGGTGAGCCCGGCGGAGGGACTACTACCTACCGGTGATTGGTTAGATCTGGCGATTATCCGGAGGATACTGACCAGAGTCGATAGATGGATACGGGACGACGCGTACTGCCGTGGCCGAGGGCCGATTCCGCAGACAGAGCCCGTGGGCCGATCCAACTGACGGAGCCCGATACTTGAGGATTTGCGTGTCGATGCTAGACACGACGATTTATGATATTTCGAGTGCCGGTGTTGGGCACTCACGATTGTATGAGATTTACAGGATTTGAGGGCTGAGGAGGATGACGGCGCCTGAGTTTTACTGGGATTTGGGTGTATTGATGGACACCGATTATTTCCACGTTGACATTCGTGTAGATGTTATTTATTCTCATGCTCAGCATTCAGTATTTTACATCTCATCCTGTGTCTGGAGTACCTGATAGAGTACATATACTATGCACGATTATTGCATACCTGCTCACTCTATATAGATGTTGTTAGATTACATATGCTATGCACGATTATTGCATACCTGCTCACTCTATATAGGTGTTGTTAGATTGAATTTTCCATGCACGATTATTGCATACCCGCTCACTCTATATAGATGTTGTTAGATTGCATTTGCTATGCACGACTATTACATACCCTGCTCATCATATAGAGATGTTATTAGTTCGCACTTGTTGCATGATTATTGCTTATCTAGCTCATCATATAGATGTTATCTGTTGGCATAGGTTAGAGTATCGCAGCACGTGCATACTTGCGATTACCTTTATATATTATCTACTATTCACGAGTTGGCAACTCACCCCCGTTGTGCCACAGTGTTTGCAGGTTGCCCCTCGGAGTAGTCACAGCAGGCTGCTTTCTTACATCTTTTGATACAGATACCATTGCAGTTGGCGTGCGAGCCCTTTGCTGATAGGTGGGTTTTTGTGTGGTATCTGTTTATTTTCCAGTTGTATACATCATTGTATCTAGTATTCTCCATCTACTTTTCATGTATTGACTTAGAGCCCAGTTGTGAGGACGATATATATTATTTTGTACTCTGGGGTCGAGCTCGTTGTGAGCTGACTTTATTTATGCAGCTTTATCTTTCATGATATTTGTCTTCACTTATTTTTTTTGCTCATTCTTCGCTACGGCGTCGTATTTTATCATTGTGGTGATTGTTTCCGCCGTTGGGCATGATTGCTACCGTTTGGGATGCTTATTTCTTATTGTATATCATTTTACTCATATATTGCCTTGTACCCAATTTCGGGCTAGTTTTTACAAAGGAAATGCTGCCAAAATTTTTAAGAAAATAACTTGAACTTTAAAGAATTTTACTAAGTTACTTAAGGTTTTTCTAAATGTTTTAACAAATGTTTCTACTAAATGTTTTAACAGTCAATACTTTTAATGGTTTTGATTTCTGGGTTTCGGCTTACTTAGTCGCGTTACGCCTGTAGACGTTACGTGGTTAAGTGCCGGTCACGGGTTGAACTTCGGGTCGTGACAATTCGTCTCTCCCGGTATTGGGGGTTGATGTTGCGCTATGCTCGATTGGCCATGACTGAAATCCCTGGCCAGGGTAGATGTGATTTACTGGTAAGTGTTATATGTAGTGTCATGCCCGTTATGGACCTTACATCGGCATGACTTATCAAGTTACTAGGGTCTGACTTTTACCATCCCTAGACAAAATATGCGACATATCAGACGAAGAGACCGGACTGTACGGTAGTGTTACTGATTGGATTCGCAGGAGTGTGAGCAGGCTTGCTTGTTGATCTTCTGATCGCTCAATACTTGAGTGGCCGTTATGTTTAGAAGACCGCTTGCGGCTTGTGGGTGACTGATATGATCACCACCTACTGCCGGCGTATTGAAGAGTCTTTAGAGTCCTACACAGAGCTTTCCTGGCTCGAGCGAAATGGAGTAGGAGCACATATGTGATATGTGCGGGACCAAGATTGATACGAGTATGTGATACCGTATTGTATTCTCGCGATATGTGATATCGGCCGGGTATATGTGATATAGCCGGGTTATCGAATCAAGTGTTCATTCGATAAATTGATATTATTGATATTAGTCGGTTATATGTAATATAGAAGGATTATTAAATCAAGTATTGATTTAATGATATAATGTATAATTATATATTTGATATATGAATTTACATTAACTAATATTGCTCACTTAATTGTTTCTTTTTCTCACTTTTGTATACATGCGATATGTACATTGTATCATGCAAGGTTATATATGCAACTTGTGTGTGTATAACTTACACCATAACTATGATATAATTAGAGTTTTATTTATCTTAAGTAATTAACAAAATTGGTTGGAAATTGTCAGCTTGAAGAAGCTTGCTAACCATTGACTAAGTCTACCAAGTTTGTTTTACTTTAAGATATTTAGTTAACCAAACCAATTATCATGACCCATGGTTAAGTCTCTACAATGGTTAGCATATGATATTAACTAACCATGGTTTCAATTCTAACCTCATTCATTCACTTGATCATTTCTCATCCTCATCTTCTTTTACATCTCTGAAGCTTTTTAGGGTTTTGAGACATGAAGAATCTAAGTGAGAAAATCAAATCCAAAGTGAGCAAAATTCCTACTTTATCATCCTCTACTACTTGCCATTTAGTTTAGGGCATTTGCTTCACAAAGTTCATCACTTTGTGAAGAGGTAGCTTGCGCTTGAGTTGCCTCGACGTACATCATCTTCGGCCTCGAAGACATCTAGCATGCTTGCTCACTACGCTTTGTGGAGTTCAACTTGAGTCCAGAAGATCGATGCTTAGAGCGAAGGGACGACTACACAGAGCTTTAGATGTGAAAGAACGGATCTACAAAGTTGTATTCTTGTTCACTTCTTATGTAATGTTTGATTGCAAAGTATTTGTTACCCTAATATTTTAGTTCAATTCCTAGGATGATTGTTTAGCACCCCATAATTTTTTTGTTGTGGCACGTGTGATGATTGCAAACCCTTGGCTAGGGGCTGAGGAATCCCAACAATCGTCAGATAGTAGTTCTCTGGTGACACTGGTACAGGTTAGTCTGTAGACCCGAGATCGTCATAGAGTCTTGTGTGATTCCCACTATGATTTGATTTCCATCTTAACACGTTCATGAGAACATGCAAAACGGTGGCTTTTGGGTACAGTCCCGAATCACATGGAGGCAATGAGCAATAGGCAGGATTTTTTCTCTCCCGGTATTGGGGGTTGATGTTGCGCTGTCTTCGATTGGCTATAACTGGAAGTCCCCGGCCAGGGATGATATGGAGATCTACTGGTAAGAGTTATCAGTAATTTCTCGACCCGTTATGAGTCTCACATCGACACGACTTATCGGTTATTGGGGTCTGACGTTTACCACCCTTAGACTGCATATGCGACATATCAGACAAAGAGACCGGACTGTACAATAGTGTTACTGATTGGATTCACAGGCGTGTGAGCAGGCTTGATTGTTGATCTTCTGATTGCTCAATACCCGGGTGGCTATTATGTTTAGCTGACCGCTTGCAGCTTGTGGGTGTTTGATATGATCATCACCTAATGCCGGCATATTGACGAGTCTTTAGAATCCTACACAGAGGTTTCCTGGCTCAGGAGAAACGGAGTAGGGGCACATATGTTCTATGTGCGGAACCGAGATTAATACGATATGTGATACCGTATTCTATTCTCGCGATATATGATATCGGCCGGTTATATGTGATATAACCGGGTCATCGGATGAAGTGCTGATTCGATGAAATGATACATTTTATATTGGTCGATTATATATAATATTGCCGGATTATCGGATCAAGTGTTGATTCCATAATTTAATGTATATTATATATTTGATATATTAAAATACATTAACTAATATATGCTCACTTAAGTATTTCATTTTCTCACTTTGGATACATTTAACATATATGTGATATATGTTTATTGTATTCTTTTCTTTGTTACATTAGATATTATATATGTGATATATAATATTGTAAAATGCTAGGTTATGTAGGGTTACTGGGCACTCTAATAAGGTTTAAGGAAGCATCAAACATGTCCGTTTAAAATTTTAGCCGTGCCGAATAACTCTAAACAAGATCGTTGCTAGAAAATCAGCTGTAGGGTTACTAGGCACTCTAATAAGGTTTAAGGAAGCATCAAACATGCCAGTTTAAAATTTTAGCCGTGACGAATAACCCTAAACAAGATCGTTGCTAGAAAATTAGGGTTTCATTTGCAAGTAAACTATGTTTACGACTAAGTGAATATGAAATACAACTTTTGTATATCGGTCCTTCACTTCTATTGCTCCTTGTTGAAGTCTCTTCGCTGCGATCATGGTTCTCCCAGACCCTTGCATGGTTTCACGAGGCGAAAGACGCGTCCTTGCTTGAAGTCTTCGAGGCCGAAGGCGAAAGACGCGTCCTTGCTTGAAGTCTTCGAGGCCGAAGATGATCTACGTCAAGGGGATGCCAACTCAAGCTACTACCTCACTAACTTGAGAATTAGTGAAGCAAACACCCTAAACTAAAGTGCTAGTCTAGTAGAGGATGGAGAAATAGGAAGTGGGTTCTCTTTAGAATTTTATTTCTCACAATCTATCTCACTTTTTATCAAACCCTAGCAAGCTTTCTCTTTTTATCAATGAAGAAGAAGAACAAAAGAAAGAGATGAGGATAATGATCAAGTGAGAAGGCTAACCAAGGTGAGTGAGTATCATATACTAACTCTTGTAGAGCCATAACCATAGCTAATTGAAAATGGTAAGGTTAATAAAAATCTAAAGTAAAACAAATTTAGTGGACTTTGTCAAAGCATCCACAAACTTCTACAAGCTTCATGCTTATGACCTAAGCACCACTAATTTGTAATTACCTTAAATAAATATTAACCATCATCTAATATAGTATGGTGTATGTCTTACACACCCATGTTTAGTGTATCATCAACCATGATACAAAAGAAAGCACTTTTAATATATATATCACATATATATATTCAAGTGTACATATGAGAAAATACCTAAAGAGAACAAGTGTTAGTTAATGTAAACTAGTATATCAAATATACAATTATACACTTAATTATTAAATCAACACTTGACTTAATAATCCGGTCATATCTCATATAACCGACTAACATCTATTGTATCGACTTATCGAATCAACACCTGATTCGATAACCTGGCTATATCATATATAACCGACCGATACTAAAAGTCGCGAGAATAGAATACGGTATCACATACACGCATTATTCTCAGTCCCGCACATATCACATACGTGCTCCTATTTCGTTTTGCCTGAGCCAGTAAAACCTCTATGTAGGACTCTAAAGACTCATCAATACGCCGACAGTAGGTGATGATCACATCAAGCACCCACAAGCCGTCAGCGGTACTAGCTGGACGTAACGGCTACCCGGGTATTGAGCGATCAGAAGATCAGCAAGCAAGCCCGCTCCAACTCCTGTAAAAGCCTGCCGGTAACACTTCCTGTATAGTCCGGTCTCCTCGTCTGATATGTCGCATATCAAGTCTAGGGGTGGTAAACGTCAGACCCCAATAACCGATAAGTCGTGCCGATGTGAGGCTCATAACGGGTCAAGAAACTACTGGTAACACTTAACAGTAAATCTCTAAATCAGCCCTGGCCAGGGACTTCCCTGTTACGGCCAATCGAGCACAGCGCAACATCAACCCCTAATACCGGGAGAGATGAAACCCCTCTTATCGCTCATTGCCTCCATGTGACTCGGGACTATACCCAAAAACCACCGTTTTGCATGCCCTCATGGACATGGTAAGGTGGAAATCAAAGCACAGTGGGAATCACACAAGTCTCTATGACGATCTCGGGTCTACAGACTAACCTGTACAAGTGTCACCAGAGAACTGCCATCTGACGTGAGGTATAATACCATCTGGGAGTTCTCGGCGAGTCTGTCCAGTGTACCCAGTCTCCACTGAGCACCCGTATACCATCTCTGATGTCAAACACCAATGGATATGAGATCATCCATCGCCCATCTCATGGGTCGAGAAGCGTATACGCTAGTCTACACTGGTATATCGATGCCCCGTCTCGATACACCTACGACTAGGGACCTTGAAGGATGTACTTATGGACTACCATGTCCCCACTAGTATGATCTGCATCATAGTCCAGGTAGTCAAGTACACATCCTAAGGGCTTTACTAACATGTAACTATAAAACAGTATAAAGAGACTAGTATACATGTTAAAGTAAAGTGCAACCAGATAGCATACTATCATGTCGAGCAAGAAAGTCCTCTCTATATATGTCCAAGCATCCAATATAATATACATCATCTGTACAATACTGGCCTCTAGGGCATACATACAACTAACAATCTCCCACTTGCACTAGGGCCAGCTGCTGTAGTATCGCATACCAAGCATCCCGAAGAGTCTCTCAAACTGTATCTGGGGAATGGCCTTCGTGAGTGGATCCACAGTGTTGTTCTTCGTGTCAACCCTCCTGACCTCGATCTCCCGGCGAACAACTATCTCCCGGATCAGGTGATACCGCCTCAGAATATGCCTAGATCGCTGATGGGACCTGGGTTCCTTGGCCAAAGCCACCGCTCCATTGTTATCGCAATACAAAGGTATTGGATGCTCAATGGATGGAACCACTCCAAGTTCAGTAATGAACTTCTTGATCCAGACAGCCTCTTTGGCAGCATCGTTGGCAGCGATGTATTCAGCCTCCATCGTCGAGTCTGCCACGGTTTCCTGCTTGGAACTCTTCCAGCTAACCGCCCCTCCGTAAAGGGTAAAGACAAATCCAGACTGCGACTGAGAGTCGTCCTTATCACTCTGGAAGCTCGAATCGGTAAAGGACTCCACTTGGAGTTCTCCGTTACCATACACCAAGAGCATCATTTTAGTCCTTCGCAAGTACTTGAGAATGCTCTTCACAGCTGTCCAGTGACTCTCTCCAGGATCAGCTTGATACCTACTCACTATACTTAGTGAGTATGCTACATCGGGTCTGGTACATAGCATCGCGTACATGATAGAGCCTACAGCCGAAGCATAGGGTATCCCTTGCATGGGAGCTCTCTCCAAATCAGTCTTGGGAGACATCTCTTTGGAGAGAGTGAGCCCTGAGATCGTGGGTAAAAACCCACGTTTGGACTCTTCCATACTAAACCTCTTTAGTATGGTGTCAACGTACCTGGATTGGGACAATCCCAATATCCGTTTAGATCTATCTCTATAGATCATAATTCCCAATATGCAGGAGGCATCACCAAGATCTTTCATTGAGAATCTTAGTGATAAGAAGAGCTTGACCGATTGCAGCATAGGAATATCATTTCCTATCAAGAGTATGTCGTCCACGTACAATACGAGGAAGACAATCTTACTCTCTGCCACCTTCTTGTAGACACAAGGTTCATCTACGTTCTTGACGAAATCAAACTCTTTGATAACGACGTCAAAGCAGATGTTCCAACTTCGCGATGCTTGCTTTAATCCATAAATGGATTTAAGCAGTTTGCACACCTTCCCGCTGCTCCCACTTTCTACGAAGCCCTCTGGCTGAGTCATGTACACGCACTCTTCTAAATCACCGTTTAGAAAGGCGGTCTTAACATCCATTTGCCAGATTTCGTAGTCATGATATGCAGCGATGGCAAGCATGATCCGGATGGATTTAAGCATAGCCACTGGAGAAAAGGTTTCGTCATAGTCCACACCTGGTCTTTATCGAAAACCCTTTGCAACAAGTCTAGATTTGAAAGTCTCCACTTTCCTATCTACACCAAGTTTTTTCTTGAAGATCCACTTGCTCCCAATGGGTTTTACCCCTTCAGGAGCATCTTCCAAAGTCTATACTTTGTTGGTGTACATGGATTCCATCTCGGACCGCATTGCATCCAGCCATTTCACTGAGTCCCCACTCGTGATGGCCTGCTCGAAGCTAGTTGGATCATCATCAACCATGATGCAATCCTCGCTCCCACCATCCATGAGAAAACCGTAGTATCTCTCAGGTGGGTGAGGAACCCTACTAGATCGGCGGAGAGGCTGAGGTTCGCTAGGAACTACTGAATCCTCTGGTTCCACCAGATCTTCTGTTGCAGCTTTTGTAGCTGGAACCTCTTCCAGTTCTACCTCATGTCCACTGATCTCTTTTGCAAGAAATTCCTTTTCTAAAAAGGTGGCATGCCGAGAAACAAACACCCTTTGTTCCTCAGTGTGGTAGAAGATATACCCTTGTGAATTCTTGGGATATCCTACAAATTTGCATAGAACAGACCATGCCTCGAGTTTGTCCGAATTTTGTCGTTTGACATAGGCTGGACAACCCCATATCTTTATATAGTTAAGACATGGTCTCTTCCCTTTCCATATCTCATTTGGAGTGGTAGGCACAGATTTGGTGGGGGCCATATTCAATAGATGTATGGCTGTCTCTAGCGCATATCCCCAGAAGGAAATAGGTAATTCAGTTGTGCTCATCATAGAGCGCACCATATCTAATAGGGTGCGGTTCCTCCGTTCTGATACACCGTTGTGCTGTGGTGTATATGGAGGAGTCAGCTGAGAGAGAATCCCATTCTCTTTTAGGAAGTCCAGGAATTCATTGCTCAAGTATTCACCTCCTCGATCAGATCGTAGGATTTTAATACTTTTTCCGGTTTGGTTCTCAACTTCTTGTTTATATTATCTAAATTTCTAAAAAGCTTCAGACTTGTGTCTTATTAAGAACACATGTCCGTATCTTAAGAGATCGTCAGTGAATGTAATGAAGTACGAAGAACCATCCCTGGCATGTGTAGACATGGGACCGCATACATCACTATGTATCAGTCCCAAGAGTTCGGTAACTCTTTCTCCGTGTCCCATAAACGGAGTTTTGGTCATCTTGCCTTTGAGACATGACTGGCAAGTGTCATAAGATGAAAATTCGAACGGTTTAAAATATCCATCCTTATGCAACTTAGATAGTCGTGTCGCATTAATGTGACCCAGTCTACAATGCCACAAGAAGGATTCGTTCAGTTCTGAACTCTTCCTCTTGTGTGTGTTTGTTATGCTCAGAACTGTGGATTGATTTAGAACATAAATGCCATTGCACAACGTGCCTGATCCAACAAACTTTTGGTTCAGGAAAATGTTCATAACATTATCCTGTAATACAAAATTATATCCCTCTTTACTCAACAAAGAAACCGATATAATGTTGCATATCAGGTTCGGCATGAAATAGCATTCGTTCAGAATCAATGTATTACCAGTTGGCAATACAAGGTAATATTCCCCGACGGTTTTAGCTGCAACAATTGCACCATTTCCAACCCTTATGTCTTTATCACCTTCTCCAAGTTATCTACCTTTTCTAAGCCCATGTAACGGATTACATATATGGGATCCTGACCCGGTATCTAATACCCAGGACGTAGAGCAAATGGAGAAACAGTTCTCTGTAACGAACACACCCGAAGAAAATGCATCAACATGTACTTTCTTCATTCGGGTGGCATGGGAATCCTGGTATTCCCCTATATCCTGTTCAGTCTTATAACTCTTATAAGAAAGAACGGAACCAACGTTCCCCAGCACAATATAACATGCGGGTTCGGTCAATACATCCATATTATTATCTTGATTAAGGCATGATATGGTCGCTACCTGGAGAGAGAGAGAAGAAAACACTTTAGCGTATGCTCTTGCAAGATCAGATTGGTTATTATTTTATCTAATCAGGATGGCTCCCACTGTTTTTATCAAATCTTCCTTCAAACCCTAAAAGGAAAGACTAGCCGGGATTAATTACACCCAACAACTTCGCCAATCTTTCAGCCAGGCCAGTGTCAGTAATTTGAGGGAGGTTCCCCGTGCTTTCGCACGGACCTAATTAAAGTAAACCTCGTTTTCCCAGAGGCGTAACCCCGTTGACACCTTTCTAGACACCTACTTGATCGGCTAATTGTCCTGTGTAAAACTCTCCCGGGAGTAACAATTACTCGCAGTGGGTATCGGGATCCAACTATCTCATAGAAGGTATGCAATCTCATTGCAAATTTCAACACTTGAAATTCCCGATAATATTTTGCCCCTAACGTGCTATGACCTTGACGAAAGCCAACAAACCATATCCCGCTAGTCAAGTTCAACCCGTACATTTCTTGACTGAATTAAACCCACCCGCACGACCCTTGACGAAAGCCAATAAAGCCGTACGACTACCCTAATCCAATCGCATCATATGCAGCAGATAAGCAACATATAGCTACCGCACACTACACCTTGACGAAAGCCAACAAATGCAGCACGAATACTATATACAACTTATCTGAAATGACGGAGGGCTACGAAAGGTTTTTCTGAAAACCTATTGCGTAATGAACTTGATATCGTTGTAGAATCATGTGAATTTTGAAATGGAGTGATTTTGAGTCTTTTATTAGTTTTGCTAAAGAGGTCACTCCCGGTGAAGGGATCTCGGCTCTTTTCTTATGGAATAAGGTGCAGGATATATCATATACATCACTATGCAAAGTAAAACTCCAAAAGCAATCAAAAGAAAACCGAGTGTTGTAGCATCTGCCAGTTTTGCTAAAGAGGTCACTCCCGGTGAAAGGATTTCGGCTCTTTCCCCATCGAATAAGGTGCAGGGTATATCATATATACCGCTATGCAAAGCAAAACTGTAGCTACCCATTTTGAAAAATTTGATTCTACAACATCTTTTAGGTTTCTTTTCTTTCATTAATCACATTAATGAAGTCCCATCATTTAAGTCACCTAAACATCACAGATAAATACGATGTACACTTATGCCATCCGCATTCGCCTCGATGTCCCCTCGTGCACCGTTAGGTTAGGTAACTAACGGCAGAGCAGGGCAGGGCTAGCGCGGGTGTAAAACATAAGTAATGTCTATATAATATATCATATATACTATATACAACATTTATCACAGCACATCAAATGATCACATCACAGATATCACAGCAGAAGAAACATATGAAACATTGGATATACTACGACGTCCGTGTTTTATTTTGAGCCTCTATAAAACACGGATTCCACGGTCGCGATGAATAGCTAAACCCACACCCCTAGACCCCTACGAGAGCGGCAAGCAACTCTACCAATTCTAGAGTTAGGAGACCCGGACTCGACTCCTCGAGTTGGTCTCCCACTGGACTCCAGAACCCGGTTACTTGTGCTCTCCTCCTTGGATCTATCCTAGTGCGGAAAAGTAAATAATATACAAAAGGTGACATCAACCTCATCCCGGAAGTGCCCCAATAAAATAATATTACATACATTTTATTTTATATGAATGAAAATAAAAACTCTCATCTCACATTAAAAAAAACCGGCTATTCAAAACGCGACGATCCAATATAACATATCCAGCAACACATAACATCACATGTCATCAACGTAAGTAAATATGCGCATCCCAATTGTCGTTGACATATAGCAACGAAACCGGCGATATCACATATTACACTTACGGTCACAGAAAAGAAAGTGTAAAACTACAACATTTGGAATCCACAATCTCTTTAGACATCGTAAATCCGAAATATCACATACTTCGCATTTCATGCCTAACTGTATGAATTCCACATATTGTATCACATTCCAGATAAATAGACAGTATTAAACTTTTCGATCGAATAATCAAATACCCAAGATTTCCATAATAGCTCAGCACTTGAGCGGAGTTCAAAAATTTCAGAAAACGTCACAGTAGCAACGGTCCAGCCGTAGAAGGGTCAAGCCAACGCCTCACATGTGGCACGCCGTACTGCCCCAAACCCTAAGGTTCAAAAGGCAGTTCAAGATGGTCACATAATCGACTTAAGCTTTGTTGTCTTCTAGAGGGTCCATCGCGTCACATGCACGTTTTTCCGAAAGATTTAAACCCGAGAAAAATTCAACACTATAATGTTTTTCGTGCCGGGAAAAATTGAGTTAATGATATCCGTTCGAACATTTTAGTACTTTCTAAATTATCTGGAATAACATAAAAAAATTAAATTCTCCGATCGAATCGACGATTACAAAATAAACCCCAAAATACTCAACACTTGAGTTAATTTAAAAATACCCAGAAAATACAAATAACAGAAATATGAATTAGAGTGAAAATATAAGTGCATGATCCCTCATCACTGCCGCGGATCCACGGCCCAAGGGAGGTACGGCCGCGGTTCCGCGGCATCTTGTACGGATTACGCGCTCAAATTTCACCGTAGATCTTAGAAAACCCTGCTGAATTTTTTAGGTATTTTTAATTCTGAAAAAACCCAGTTTTTAAAAAATGTATAGAGAGGGGGTTATCTTGACGTATTCGGGTTCGTTCGGAGTTTTAACTTCGTTAACACATCGCCAAATGCTCTAGCTAGGCTCTGATACCACTGTAGGGTTACTAGGCACTCTAATAAGGTTTAAGGAAGCATCAAACATGTCCGTTTAAATTTTTAGCCGTGCCGAATAACCCTAAACAAGATCGTTGCTAGAAAATTAGGGTTTCATTTGCAAGTAAACTATGTTTACGACTAAGTGAATACGAAATACAACCTTTGTAGATTGGTCCTTCACTTCTATTGCTCCTTGTTGAAGTCCCTACGCTGCGATTATGGTTCTCCCGGACCCTTGAATGGCTTCACGAGGCAAAAGACGCGTTCTTGCTTGAAGTCTTCGAGGCCGAAGATGATCTACGTCGAGGGGATGCCAACTCATGCTATTACCTCACTAACTTGAGAATTAGTGAAGCAAACACCCTAAACTAAAGTGCTAGTCTAGTAGAGGATGGAGAAATAGGAAGTAGGTTCTCTTTAGAATTTTTTTTCTCACAATCTATCTCACTTTTGATCAAACCCTAGCAAGCTTTCTCTTTTTATCAATGAAGAAGAAGAACAACAAAAGAAAGAGATGAGGATAATGATCAAGTGAGAAGGCTAACCATGGTGAGTGAGTATCATATACTAACTCTTGTAGAGCCATAACCATAGCTAATTGAAAATGGTTAGGTTAATAAAAATCTAAAGTAAAACAAATTTAGTGGACTTTGTCAAAGCATCCATAAGCTACTACAAGCTTCATGCTTATGACCTAAGCACCACTAATTTGTAATTACCTTAAATAAATATTAACCACCGTCTAATATAGTATGGTGTATGTCTTACACATCCATGTTTAGTGTATCATCAACCATGATACAAACGAAAGCACTTTTAATATATATATCACGTATATATATTCAAGTGTACATATGAGAAAATACCTAATGAGAACAAGTGTTAGTTAATGTAAACTAGTATATCAAATATAGAATTATACACTTAATTATTAAATCAACACTTGACTTAATAATCCGATCATATCTCATATAACCGACTAACATCTATTGTATCGACTTATCGAATCAACACTTGATTCGATAACCCGGCTATATCATATATAACCGACCGATACTAAAAGTCGCGAGAATAGAATACGGTATCACATACACGCATTATTCTCGGTCCCGCACATATCACATACGTGCTCCTATTTCGTTTTGCCTGAGCCAGTAAAACCTCTATGTAGGACTCTAAAGACTCGTCAATACGCCGGCAGTAGGTGATGATCACATCAAGCACCCACAAGCCGTCAGCGGTACTAGTTGGACGTAACGGCTACCCGGGTATTGAGCGATCAGAAGATCAACAAGCAAGCCCGCTCCAACTCCTGTAAAAGCCTGCCGGTAACACTTCCCGTACAGTCCGGTCTCCTCGTCTGATATGTCGCATATCAAGTCTAGGGGTGGTAAACGTCAGACCCCAATAACCGATAAGTCGTGCCGATGTGAGGCTCATAACGGGTCGAGAAACTACTGGTAACACTTACCAGTAAATCTCTAAATCAGCCCTGGCCAGGGACTTCCCTGTTACGGCCAATCGAGCACAGCGCAGCATCAGCCCCCAATACCGGGGGAGACGAAACCCCTCCTATCGCTCATTGCCTCCATGTGACTCAGGACTGTACCCAAACACCACCATTTTGCATGCTCTCATGGACGTGGTAAGGTGGAAATCAAAGCACAGTGGGAATCACACAAGAATCTATGACGATCTCGGGTCTACAGACTAACCTGTACAAGTGTCACCAGAGAACTGCCATCTGACGTGAGGTATAATACCATCTGGGAGTTCTCGGCGAGTCCGTCCAGTGTACCCAGTCTCCACTGAGCACCCGTATACCATCTCTGATGTCAAACACCAATGGATATGGGATCATCCATCGCCCATCTCATGGGTCGCGAAGCGTATACGCTAGTCTACACTGGTATATCGATGCCCCGTCTCGATACACCTTTGACTAGGGACCTTGAAGGATGTACTTATGGACTACCAAGTCCTCACTAGTATGATCTGCATCATAGTCCAGGTAGTCAAGTACACATCCTAAGGGCTTTACCAACATGTAACTATAAAACAGTATAAAGAGACTAGTATACATGTTAAAGTAAAGTGCAACCAGATAGCATACTATCATGTCGAGCAAGAAAGTCCTCTCTATATATGTCCAAGCATCCAATATAATATACATCTGTACAATACTGGCCTCTAGGGTATACATACAACTAACAGGTTATAAATGCAACTAGGGTTTATCAGATTAATACCATGGGTAGGTTTATGGTTAGGTTTTTAATTATCTTAGTTAATTCTAATTGAGTGGAATAATCTTGAGATATTTTCTTGTGTTGAGTTAGTCCACCCTTCTTGATATTTCTATGATATTTATTAACCTAACCTTTAACCCTAGCCCATAGTTTATTCTCTACATGAATTACCCATGACACATTTAACCCATGGTTGCATTTCTAACCTCAACACAATTCATTCTCACGTAAGCTTGAGCTTCTTCTTCTTCTTGCTCTTGATTCTTGCTCTCTTGATTTCTTCATGTGATGAAAAAATAGTGCGAAATAAAATATTAAAGTGAGAAAAATTCCTACTTCATCATTCTCTTCTATACTAGCCATATAGATTAGTGTGTTAGCTTCACTAATCCATAATTAGTGAAGAGATAGCTTGGGTTTGTGAATCCTCAAGGTAGATCATCTTGGATTGTGAATTCTTCAAGCAAGGATGCCTCATTCACCTCATGGAGCCTCTCAAGAGTCCAGGAGCATGATGATCGCAGCGAAGGGATCTCAACTGGGAACTTAAGAAGCGAAGGAACGGACTACAAAGGTTGTAATCCCTAAACACTTAGATGTTAAGTAGTTAACATATAGTTTAGTTTAATTTTCTAGTTAAAGATCTTGTCTTGGGATGTTTAAACATGGCAAAAATTTAAACTTGGCATGGTTGATGCTACCCGAAACCTTGCTGCCGTGTTTAGGAACCAAACAGTGGTATCAGAGCCTAGCTAGAGAATTAAACGGATAAGTGTAGGATTACGAAACCGAAACACCCGACGTCAAACCCTAGTTTCTGTAAAAAATTTCAGAAAGTCAAAAAAAAATTCAAACGGTTGCAGAATGTTGTATGTGATACAATATGAACACTGTACAAATTTTAGCCTATCCCCTCGGAAAATGGCCGAGCACTTTGAGGGTAAAACCGGCCAGATCGGCCATTTAGTGGATTCCTGTGTTGAAATTTCTAGGGTGCTCCAGTCTCTTGGTTTTGGTACTTCAGGTGTTGTTTGTTTTTGCTAGAATTGCATGTGATGTTAATTTACTGCATTAAAAATTCGGAGTGTTTCGTATACATAATTCTTGGTTTTGTTTCGGGTATTTTAGAACGTGTTAAAAAGTTCGAACGTATATCAATAACTCACTTTTTCCCTTACTGGAAATTTTCCAAGTGTTGGATTTTTCTTTAGTTAAAAACTTTCAGAAAATCATGCTAGCGATTCTGTGAACCATCTAGAAGAACGAAACCTTAACGCGATTATGTGACCGTCAAAACCACCACTAAACCCTAAGGTTTGTGGTAGTTTAGCGGTACCACATGTGAGGCATTGGTTGACCCTTCTACGGTTGGTTCATAGGAGCTGTGGCATGTTCTGGAACTTTTTGAACTCCGCTCAAGTGTTGAGCTATTTAGGAAATTTTGGGTGTTTGCTTATTCGATCGGAAAGTTTAACATTGTCTAGTTATCTGGAATGTGATACAATATGTGGAATTCATATAGTTAGGCATGAAATCCGTAATATGTGATTTTTCGGGTTTATAATGTCTAAGGTGATTGTAGATTCCAAATTTTGTAGTTTTTCACTTTCTTTTCTACGACCGTAAGTGTAATATGTGGTGTATCGCCGGTTTCGTTGCTACATCAACGACAATTAGGATACGCATATTTACTTACGTTAATGACATGTGATATTATGTATTGCTGTGATATGTTATATTGGATCGTCGTGTTTTGAATAGCCGGGGGTTTTATGCGAGATAAGGGTTTTTATTTTCATTCATGTAAAATTCAATATATGTAGTATTCTTTTATTGAGGCACTTTCGGGTTGAGGATGATGTCACCATTGTATATTATTTACTTTTCTGCATTAGGATATACCCAAGGAGGGGAGCACAAGTAACCGGGTTCTAGGGTCCAGTGGGAGGCCATCTCGAGGAGTCGAGACCGGGCCTCGTAACCCTAGAATTGGTAGGGTTACTTGCCCCTCTCATAGGGGTCTAGGGATGTGGGTTTGGCTATTCATCATGACCGTGGAATCCGTATTTTATACAGACTCAAAATAAAACACGGACCTCCTAGTATATCCAATATTTCATATGTTATCTTCTGCTGCTAATATTCTATGATGTGATCATTTTATATGCGTGAGACGAATACTTTATTATTGTATATATGATATATAATAAACGTTGCTTATGTTTTGCACCCGTGCTAGTCCCGTCCTGGTATGCCGTTAGTTAAGTAACCTAACGGTGCATAACGGGACACTGTGGTGAATGCGGATGGCATAAGCGTATATTGTATTTTTGTTTCTTCTGTGATGCTTAAGAAGCTTAAATGATGGGACATCATTAATAAGATTAATGAAAGAAAAGATACCTAAAAGATGTTGTAGAATCAAATTTTCAAAAAGGGTAGCTCTAGTTTTTGCTTTGCATAGCGATATTTGTGAAATATCCAGCACCTTATTCGATAAGGAAAGAGCCGAGATCCCTTCACCGGGAGTGACCGCTTTAGCAAAACTAGAAGATACTACAATTCACTCGGTTATAGTTCTTGCTCTGCATAGCGGTATTTGTGAAATATCCTGCACCTTATTCGATAAGGAAAGAGCCGAGATCCCTTCACCGGGAGTGATCTCTTTAGCGAAACTAGTAAAAGCTTCAAAAACACACCTTTTCAAAAATCATTTGTTTCTACAACGATATCAAGTTCATTACGCTCATGGTTTTCTGAAAAACCTGCGTAGCCCTCCATCATTTCATATAAGTATTACTTAGTATTCATGCTACGTTTGTTGGCCTGCGTCAAGGCATAGTGTGCGGTAGCTAACTAGTGGTTATCTACAACATAAGATGAGATTGGATTAGGGTAGTCGTGCGACTTTTTTGTCCTACGCCAAGGGTCTGCGGGTGGGTTTAATTCAATCATGAAATGACGGGTTGAACTTGGCTAGCGGACTATGGTTTGTTGGCCTGCGTCAAGGTCATAGCACACTAGGGGCAAAAGCATTATTGGGAATTTTAAGTGTTGAAATTTGCAATGAAATTGCATACCTTCTATGAGATAGTTGGATCCCGATACCCACTGCGAGTAAGAGTTACTCCTGAGAGACTTTTACACATCACAAATAGTCGATCAAGTAGGTGTCTAGAAAGGTGTTAACGGGGTTATGCCTCTGGGAAAACGAGGTTTATTTTAATTAGGTCTGTACGAAAGCATGGGGAACCTCCCTCAAAGTACCAACACTGGCCTGGATGAAAGATTTGCGAACTTGTAAGGTGTAATTAATCCCGGCCAGTCTTACCTTTTTGGGTTTTGAAGGAAGATTTGATAAAAGCAGTGGGGGTCATCCTGATTAGATAAGATAATTGTTGGAGATAGTGCCCTCAGAGTCAATTATTGGATCACAGGCACGTGATTGCAATGATTGAGGGAGGACCTATCCCGGGACGACAGTCTTACTCGAGATGATAGTATGCTATCTGGTTTACCTTTATCATCGTGTACTGCTTTAGGTGACCTGACAGGTCGCTATTACACGTTGATAGAGCCCCTAGGATTCTTGCTTGACCGCCAGCAGTATGAGGGCGATCATATAAGTGAGAGCTGGAGTCTATAAGCACATCCTTAAAAGGTCCCTAGTCGTGGGAGATTCGAGACAGGGCATCGTTTCTCCAGAGTAGACTAGTGTATACAGTCGAGACCCCGACGAGGGGCGGTGGCCGGTCTCACAAGCCACTGGTGTCAGTTGGTTCACCTAAGATGTATACAGGTGCTCATTGGGTTATGAGTACACCGGACAGGACTCGCCGGGAACCTGCTAGTTGGTCTTATACCTGACGTCAGATAGCAGTTCCCTGGTGACATGTGTACAGGTTAGTTCATCGACCTGAGATCGTCATTTGTCTCGTGTGAGTTCCCACTGTGCTTTGATTACTACACTACCACGGCTCAAAGGAGTCGTGCAAACAGGTTTTAGTTAGGTACAGTCCCGAGCCACATGGAGGCAGTGAGCGGATCTTCAGGGGTTCGTCTCTCCCGGTATTGGGGATGAGGTCGCGCTGTGTCTAGGAGAGCCATTACACAAAGTCCTTGGCCAAGGCAGGAGATTTACTGGTAGGTATTCCAGTAGTATCTCAGGGTGTTCTGGGCTACACTCCGACACGACTTGTACCGCTTTTGGGAGTCTGACTTTTACCAACCCCCTAGGCCCGAAATGCGATGCTCATAGACGAACGGACCGGACTGTACGGATATTGTCACTGACAGGCTCAGTAGGGTGTCAGGATGAGTTCGCTCATCGACGTCCCTTTTAGTCAATAGCTGGTGGCCCGTCACGTATTGGCTTATACCTCTGACGTGCTAGTGGTTAAATCCACAGCCATAGTATTGACGAGTCTTTAGAGTCCACCACACTTACAGTTACTCAAGCTTTCGGGCGAAACGCTGTAGAGGCCGTATGGAGATATGGCAGGGTCCGATCAGATACGTGCGGTATTGCACGGATCAGGATCGGACGGTTAGTACTAGTGGCCGTATAGATATATGGCAAGGTTCGATCGGATACGTGCGGTATTGCACGGATCAGGATCGAACGGATATTACTAGCCGGCTTTGGTTTAAGCCGGATCCTAGTATAGTACAGTGTAGATTTTGTCTCATTGCATTTGTATCCGGTCGGAATACAGATGCGGGTGTGTATGCACAGTATCGGGGTTTTCCTGTAATTTATTACGGGACCAGTTTTCTGGAGTTGCCAGTTTGCATTCCGTTCCGGCCGGTTTTCCTTTGTTCTTTCCCGGCCGGACTTTTCCGATGGAGGGTGTTATTTGCAAGTTTGCGAATAACACATTGTGGAGGGGTTTCTTGCAAATGTTTTGATTATGATGGCATCTTTTCTTTTCAACCATCATTTGATTCTCTTTACATCACTTAAAGGTGATTAGATTTTGATGTGAATTTGTAATGATGATGTTTGGATATGGTCACCCTTTCACTTTTACTACCATTACCTCCCTTCTTGGTTTTGCAATTTGATTCCCTCCACCATTCTCAATTGAAAAGGGCTGGCCACTTCATGGAAATCAGAGAGGTTGATTTCATTTTGGTGTGGCAAAAATTAAGCATCCATCTCATTTTAGCTTGCCACCAAAATTCCCAAGTTCATATCTTGTTGATTCCTCCATCAAGGCAACTTCACAAACCCCATGAGACAAAGTGATTCTACACTACAACCTACAGCAAGTCTTGGGCACGTCGACTTGCCAGCTTCGTGCCCGAGTTGCCTCGGTATTGAGGTGGGAGCCCGTAAATGATGCAGGCGATGTGGTGCCCTTCCGGCGAAGAGGCGACGACCGGAGTTTCCGCGAGAGATCGGGATGACGACGAGAAGACCGGAGGACTCGGATCACTCGGTATATCTCTAACCCGTCTTGTAGTTAGCTAGATCTAGTTTGATGGCCCGATCCGGGGTTTAGTGCGCGGTGGTGCCGGTTTGCTAAGTTCGCAAAATTAAAGTTTATCACCGCTTCCGCATTTGGCCGTCGGATTGACGGCCAGGGCGCCGCCGTGCACTTACAGTGGTATCAGAGCCTCGCCATTAACTTCGTCTAGCTTTGTTTGATGTGTTTGCATTTCCGATCGACCAAAATTCCAAAAACTCGCTTTTTTCCTCACATCAGTTTTCTGTCGAAATTTTTTGAACTCCAAAATTTTTTCAGGTTGTAAAAAACTAATGTACTAGAAATTCTAAGACTACTGGAAAAATTCGACACAGTCAGTCGACCACTGAAGCGCGGAACCGCGGCCAAACCCCCCTTGGTCCGCGGTTCCGCCGCACATTGGTGTCGTCACTGTATCATTTTTTTCCAGTGGGCTTCTGGGCTTATTTTAGGGGTTTTGGAATATTAATATTGGGCCCAGATTTTCTGTGAGTGCTACAGTATTGCTTGGGGGCCCACTTGTTAATTTTTGATCGATCGGATATTTTAAACACATTTTTCACAGTATTTACATTATATCTGCGACCGTGAATGTCACTCGATCGGTAAATCCGGTCTAACTGCTATAGCCCGGTTAGACGGATTTGCAAACGTAACTTTCACGTTGATGTTCTGTGTTTTGCTGTGATGTTGCGGATCGGTCGTGGGGATAGCCTGGAGGCAATGCTAGTACAGTGTTGTTGTATTATGTACATTTGATATTGCGGGGCGAGCGTCCGACATGTGGACTGCCGTCACTGCCTGTTTGTATTATTCTTTTGGGGCATGACCTGGTTGCGGTCGTTGTACCCGTTGTATGTATATTTTACTTTCTGTACTAGGTTTACCCCGCGGTGGGGTGCACGGATAGCCGGGTTCTGGAGGGCAACAAGCCCGCATCTCATGGCATTGGGACGGAGGGGGCTTCAGTCTGGAATTGGCGGGCTATTCGCCGCACTCGTAGGGGGTACAGGTTGACCCAGGAGGGGTGCCCAAGTTACCGGATTCCGTGAAATGCTGGGTGGTCCATTCACGGTGCTGAAGGGGGCTGCCTCGCTTCAGGTTTTGGCGGGTGACTTGCCGCGCCCGTAGGGGTCTAGGATTTCATTGCACAGGCTATCCACACGACCAGGGGAACGTCGGGTTTCAGTAGTGGCTCTGTGAAACCCGGGGATCCCAGATATCTGTATTGTTCTGTGATGCTGTACATTTCTGTGATGTTGCATTTCTTATCACGCCTTGAGCGAATATAATATATTGGTATATATATTAGTAGATGTTGTATATGTTTTACATCCGCACTAGTCCAGTCCCCGCTCTGTCGTTAGTTAGCTAACCTAACGGGTAATGACGGGACCCAGTGGCGAATGCGGATGGCATATACGTACATCAGTATATTTTCGTTCTTTGTGGTGTGATCAATTGATGGGACTGCGTTGATTCGGATCAATGCAAGATAAACAAACCTATTCTGATGTTGTTGGAACACTTTTCAAAAAGCTGTTATTGCAAGGACGTTCACTTTTGTTTTGCATCGTGGTATTCATTTGGAATATCCTGCTCCTCAGTCGACGAGGCAAGGGCCGAGATCCCTTCACCGGGAGTGACCCCTTGGACAGAAGTTTGCGTCAGGGCATTAACTTCACTATAGCCGATTACTTTTGCTTTGCACCGCGGTATTCATTTGGAATATCCTGCACCCCATTCTACGGGGAAAGAGCCGAGATCCCTTCACCGGGAGTGACCTCTTTAGTAAAGGTTTTCGTCACTATATTTTCTAAAAAGCTATCCGTTCCTTCAACGATATCAAGTTCATTACGTTAAAGGTTTTCGCCAGAAACCATTCGTAGCCATCCGTCGTTTCAGACGGGTAGCACATAGTATTCATGCTATGTTTGTTGGCCTTCGTCAAGGCATAGTGTTTGGTAGCTGCTTGTTGCCTTTCTGCAGCATAGATAGATGCGTTGGTTTGGGACAGTCGTATAGCCTTGTTGGCCTTCGTCAAGGGCTTGTGCGGGTGGGTTCAAATCAACCTGGAGAATGACGGGTAGAACTTGACATGTGACTTATGATTTGTTGGCCTTCGTCAAGGTCATAAGAGCATGGGGTAGAAATCACATCGGGAGTTTCAAAAGAACTGAAACTTGCCAGATATGCGCATACCTTCTGGAGTGTGATAGCGTGAGCGGATTCCGTCACATTATCATGCGATGATAGTTGGATCCCGATTCGCACTGATGAGTTGGTTTACTCCTCGGGTGACCCCGACTAATTCTTCTTTGAGGTTTGGAGGAGAATTTGAGGTACAGTGGGAGGTTTCCAGATTAGATAAATTGGTAACCATTCTGATCTAGGTTAGAGTGCATGCTGAGTGTTTCTTTTCTCTCTCTCTAGCAGCGACCATTGACCCGACCCTAGACTATGACTCAGTGACCAAGTTGACCGAACCTTCTTAACACTGGCTTTTGGATTGTCAGAGTTGCAGACCTCATTGCCACTCCTACTTTTACCCTTTTCTCCAGGACACCCCGTATTACTGCGAACGTCCACTTCCATTGGACAAAGCCATCGTATGGTTAGATACGAACTCGAAGGAATTCGAGGATGGTTTCCGGTTCTGGAGAAAACGGATAAGGTTTATTCAGTTGTCTTTTCCTTTTTGCCTTCTCTCAAGTTACGAGTACTCCTTAGTTTAGGAGATAGTACACCTATTACGCAAATTGGATAGTCTTCTTCCAAACCTTAGGCTGGTGCCGAACAGTGGGGAATGAAGAAAACCAATTAGCATAACGATGGTGTGCAGAAGGTATTAAGATTAAGACAAAGCAAGGGATTAGTAAGAGGGCAAAGTAAATTGCGACTGATATTCACGACCAAACCAAGTATTTCTTCGCCAATCCTAAATCACCTTTGTATTTCTCCAGGACACTCCGTATCACTACGAAGATCCACAGTTTATTGGATACTCCATCGTATGGTTATATACGAACTCGAAAGGAACTTGTTCCAGTTCGGGGATGGATTCTGGTCCAGGAGAAATAGGAATAAGGTTTATTCGGTTGTCTTTTGTCTTCACCTTCTCTCGCATTGCGAGTGCTCCTAGGACTAGGACAGTACACCCATTATGCTTATTGGATAGTCTTCTTCCAAACCATAGGCTGGTGCCGAACGGTAGGGAAGGAAGAAAACCATTTGGCCTAAGGGGTGTGCAGAAGGTAATGACTAAAGACATATAAAGGGATTTGGAGAGGTGGCAAAGAATTATATGGTTATAGTTGTGAATCTGGATAATGGTAGAGGCATTACTAGGAATACCAGGATACCCCATCGAAACATTTCAATGTTTCAGTTCAACTGTGTACTGTTAAAAGAAAACTGATTTCCCGATTAGACACTTGCTCCAGGGTATGTATTTACCAGGTTTGATTCTCACATCTGTATGGTTTTACAGATGATGAGTGGGAGTAAGTTATTGGGAATTGGGTGATCATCCTCATTATATCGGGATTCGTTGTAATCGGTGATATTTGAGGAGATCACCTGGGCTGTTTGCCGGTCGGCAAATATTTGGTTTTGAATATCCGCTGTTGTGCACCAATTTCAAATTGATATATCTGTACGTCTATTTTCATAGAGTGAGATATACCTTTTAATATTATGTCGATGACATTTACCTATATCAGTGGATGGTTAGGTAAGGAGCATTAAACAGCGGTGTAATTCTTCTTAACCATAAGTACAGTTTTCAACCTACGACACACAGTGAAAGGGTTGTTAGACTCGGCGGACTTATACAGAGTATTGTATGTTGTCCAGTGTCCATTAGGACAGAGGGGTTGGTCCTCATACTATATTCTGTTTACTTTTAACTTCTCTAGTTCTTAGACATGTGTTTCGTAGAAACACAGGGTCTAAGTTTTGAGGAGTTATAGGTATTTGAATAGAGTAGAGAACCAGGTGTAGCAAGTATCGGGATTCTTCAAGGTGATCGAAGATGTAGATACTTGTGTTTGGTATTCAGTTGATAGTAATGATAAAGAGAAATTGCTTCTCTTTGAGGTTACTCATAATTGGAAGCATTCCTAAGTTGAGTAACGCTGATCGGCCTCTCTCCATTTAGTTGACATGCACTGGAGACAGCTGCATGATTTGAATCTGGTTAAATTAAATCAGTGCCTCTGGTTCTATATTGGATGTAGAACAGTTCATATCTTAACGTTGTTATGGTACGGGGAGTTGTCCGGCTTATGATTAAAACCAGACACTGGACAACTCAAGGCACGTTTCTGTAATGGCTGTTTGTGGGTTGACCCAGGCTATGACGAGGGTTGATTTTCTACCATCTGGCAGATTAATAGAAATATTGTTCTAGACTCGCCACAGTTTTATTAAAAATGGATTTTTTCAAAAACAGTAGTGGGAGTATGGTAGAACTGGAAGTGATTCTAGAACCGCAAACGATTACTGAAGATTTGATAAGGAACCTAAAGATTCAATCTGATTTGACATTCCATTGGCCACTCCGCAGATACGGTGGGTAACTTCAGCCACCCGAGAGGTGCTCCGGTAGCCTCAAGGACGGTGACAGGGAAGTTCTTGTTTACCCACACTTGCCATTGCTGTTGTTCCAGACTGTGAGACCCGGCAGGAGGATGAGTATAGCGTCGTTTTGAACTAGCTTCAGAAGTGTGCGTGTATATGACTCTGCCAGAGGGTTGTCATAGTCAGTGGGAGCAGCGGAAGCATTGGTGGACATCAGGCTTATGTCTATTTATAGACTAAAGCAGATATAGCGGAGATAGATCATCTATTTCTGATGTGACAGTCATAGGTTTGACGTCATCAGAATAGGGGATGGATCTGTTGAGAAGGTAGTAGGGTGTGATATCCGGGTTATGGATGACATACACAAAGTAGGAAGAAACTCCTATACTACGATCGGTTATACTTTGGTCGTCACACAGTGGTTTCTCCACAAAGGACTTGGACATTATATCAGACATACTGGTTACTAGATCTATGGTTTTAGATCTAGATTTGGGTGGTTTCCCAATCAGGGTACTTTGACAGCATTCTAAGAGTATTTAGAATGGACGACTCCTGGCACGGTAGTGTACCTGCAGGTGATGGAGTCACCCTCTCTAAAGGTATCTTATAGACTAAAGTAGAGAGGGATGTGCATGATTGGCAGATCACTTGCTTAGGCAATTGAGTCAATCATGAGATGTCAAGTACCACACCAGATGTTGTTCTTGCACTAGATGCAATAAGTTGATATTGATCCAATCTTGGAGGAACAGTCGGAAGCAGTTTTAGAACATAAGTGGATGTTCTAAGGATATGATAACGACAGCCTCATTCGGGAGGCAGTTATCATTCCAGGCTTCCAAGGTGACCTGGACGACAGGGAGGTTGTCAGAGTTATAGTTTTTCCTTCTGACGAGGGGCAGTATTTTGGACAGGTGGTCCAAGGAAATACTGAGGGTGGCATGGCGCAGGATACTGATTAAGTTCAGTTGACGATACAGTCTAAGAAGTTTGGATTTGGAGTTCATTTATGAGATAGGTCCCATCAGACATCCAGACACATTCTAAGACAGGTATTGCTCATTTCGGGAGATGGCTTTCTCCGCGAACTTGAGATATAGAGAGACATAGAAAGAAACTTCATGGCGGATCCACTCACTGAGGCTATTCCTCGATCGCAAGAGTTTCGCAAACAGGCTTTGTGAGACTGACTAGTAGAGGAGTTGGGTGTTCGGTATCACACGGGCTGTGAGTATGCGACATCGCAATAATTAGCGTTGAGTGCAAGTGGGAGATTGTTGGAGATAGTGCCCTCAGAGTCAATTATTGGATCACAGGAACGTGATTGCAATGATTGAGGGAGGACCTATCCCGGGACGACAGTCTTACTCGAGATGATAGTATGCTATCTGGTTTACCTTTATCATCGTGTACTGCTTTAGGTGACCTGACAAGTTGCTATTACACGTTGATAGAGCCCCTAGGATTCTTGCTTGACCACCAGCAGTATGAGGGCGATCATATAAGTGGGAGCTGGGGGTCTACAAGCATATCCTTAAAAGGTCCCTAGTCGTGGGAGTTTCGAGACCGGGCATCGATACTCCATTAGTAGACTAGTGTATACATTCGAGACCCCGACGAGGGGCGGTGGCCGGTCTCACAAGCCACTGGTGTCAGTTGGATCACCTAATATGTATACAGGTGCTCATTGGGTTATGAGTACACCGGGCAGGACTCGCCGGGAACCTGCTAGTTGGTCTTATACCTGACGTCAGATAGCAGTTCCCTGGTGACATGTGTACAGGTTAGTTCATCGACCTGAGATCGTCATTTGTCTCGTGTGAGTTCCCACTGTGCTTTGATTACTACCCTACCACGGCTCAAAGGAGTCGTGCAAACAGGTTTTAGTTGGGTACAGTCCCGAGCCACATGGAGGCAGTGAGCGGATCTTCAGGGGTTCGTCTCTCCCGGTATTGGGGGTGAGGTCGCGCTGTGTCTAGGAGAGCCATTACACAAAGTCCTTGGCCAAGGCAGGAGATTTATTGGTAGGTATTCCAGTAGTATCTCAGGGTGTTCTGGGCTACACTCCAACACGACTTGTACCGCTTTTGGGGGTCTGACTTTTACCAACCCCCTAGGCCCGACATGCGATGCTCATAGACGAACGGACCGGACTGTACGGATATTGTCACTGACAGGCTCAGTAGGGTGTCAGGATGAGTTCGCTCATCGACGTCCCATTTAGTCAATAGCTGGTGGCCCGTCACGTATTGGCTTATACCTCTGACGTGCTAGTGGTTAAATCCACAGCCATAGTATTGACGAGTCTTTAGAGTCCACCACACTTTCAGTTACTCAAGATTTCGGGCGAAACGCTGTAGAGGCCGTATGGAGATATGGCAGGGTCCGATCAGATACGTGCGGTATTGCACGGATCAGGATCGGACGGTTAGTACTAGTGGCCGTATAGATATATGGCAAGGTTTGATCGGATACGTGCGGTATTGCACGGATCAGGATCGAACGGATATTACTAGCCGGCTTTGGTTTAAGTCGGATCCTAGTATAGTACAGTGTAGATTTTGTCTCATTGCATTTATATCCGGTCGGAATACAGATGCGGGTGTGTATGCACAGTATCGGGGTTTTCCTGTAATTTATTACGGGACCAGTTTTCTGGAGTTGCCAGTTTGCATTCCGTTCCGGCCGGTTTTCCTTTGTTCTTTCCCGGCCGGACTTTTCCGATGGAGGGTGTTATTTGCAAGTTTGCGAATAACACATTGTGGAGGGGTTTCTTGCAAATGTTTTGATTATGATGGCATCTTTTCTTTTCAACCATCATTTGATTCTCTTTACATCACTTAAAGGTGATTAGATTTTGATGTGAATTTGTAATGATGATGTTTGGATATGGTCACCCTTTCACTTTTACTACCATTACCTCCCTTCTTGGTTTTGCAATTTGATTCCCTCCACCATTCTCAATTGAAAAGGGCCGGCCACTTCATGGAAATTAGAGAGGTTGATTTCATTTTGGTGTGGCAAAAATTAAGCATCCATCTCATTTTAGCTTGCCACCAAAATTCCCAAGTTCATATCTTGTTGATTCCTCCATCAAGGCAACTTCACAAACCCCATGAAACAAAGTGATTCTACACTACAACCTACAGCAAGTCTTGGGCACGTCGACTTGCCAGCTTCGTGCCCGAGTTGCCTCGGTATTGAGGTGGGAGCCCGTAAATGATGCAGGCGATGTGGTGCCCTTCCGGCGAAGAGGCGACGACCGGAGTTTCCGCGAGAGATCGGGATTACGACGAGAAGACCGGAGGACTCGGATCACTCGGTATATCTCTAACCCGTCTTGTAGTTAGCTAGATCTAGTTTGATGGCCCGATCCGGGGTTTAGTGCGCGGTGGTGCCGGTTTGCTAAGTTCGCAAAATTAAAGTTTATCACCGCTTCCGCATTTGGCCGTCGGATTGACGGCCAGGGCGCCGCCGTGCACTTACAATAATAACCAATCTAATCTTGCAAGAGCATACGCTAAAGTGTTTTCTTCTCTCTCTCTCTCAAGGTAGCGACAATGTCAGGCCTTAATCAAGATAATAATATGGATGTATTGACTGAACCCGCTTATTATACTGAGCAGGGGAACGTTGGTTCTGGTCTTTCTTATAATTGTTATAAGGCAGAGCAGGAAATAGGGGAATATCCGGAATCCCACGCCACCCAAATGAAGAACAAGCATGTTGATGCATCTTCTTCGGGTGTGTTTCTTATCGAGAACTGTTTCTCAGTTCACTCTACGTCCTGGGTATTAGATACCAGATTGGGATCCCACATATGTAATATGTTAAATGGGCTACGGAATGATAGAGAACTGGGAGAGGGTGATCATTCCATAAGAGTAGGGAATGGTGCAAATGTTGCAGCCAAAGCAGTTGGCGAATATCACCTTGTGTTACCAAATAGTAATACATTGATTCTGAACGAATACTATTACATTACGACCCTGATATGCAATCTTATATCAGTTTCTTTATTAAGTAAAGAAGGATATAATTTTTTAGTACAGGATAATGTTATGAACATATTCCTGAATCTTGATTGGATCAAGCTCGTTAAATAATAGCATATGCGTTCTAAACCAAACCACAATTCTTAATGTACAGAACACACAAAGAGGAAGAGTTCAGAAATGAACGAATCCTTCTTGTGGCTTGTAGACTAGGTCATATTAATGCGACACGACTAGCTAAGTTACATAAGGATGGATATTTGAATCCGTTCAAATTTTCAACTTATGACACTTGCCAGTCATATCTCAAAGGCAAAATGACCAAAACTCCGTTTAGTGGACACGGAGAAAGAGTTACGGAACTCTTGGGACTGATACCTAGTGATGTATGCGTTCCATGTCTACACATGCCAGGAATGGTTTCTCATACTTCATTGCATTCACTGACGATCTCTCAAGTGTAACGTTTTAGAAATCATTTAGGCAATTTTCCGTTAATAGGTAAAAAAGTTGGGTTTTCCGTAAAAACCCTGAAGTGATCATTTTTCAGTTTAGACTTAATTACACCTAGTTTAACTAGAAAATTGCTAGTTTGCGGTTTTTAGTTATCACTTGAAAATTTTGTTTCACTTTAATATTTTTCCTTAATTAAAATATTATTATAAGCTTTTAATTATGCACTTAATTAGTGGTAATTACAAATTTGATTGGGTTAATTATGCTAAAGTGAATCTATGCTAACTTAATCATAAGATTAAGCACTAAACCATCCTTGCAAAATATCCTAGAAAATATCGAGATATTTTGCTGAATTAAAAGAAAACTTTAATGGAAAAGAAAAGAATAAGAGGTGGCATTGGATGGGAGATGCATTAATGGGCATTAATTGAGGTTTTTAGCTAGAAATTTCCACACATTTCCACAAACCTTCATCATTTCCTTCAAGTGGCCGAACTCCCCCCCCCCTGCTGCCCTCTCTTTTCTTTCACTCCATTTGCAGTTCTTCAAGTTTCTAAAAATCATCAAAAATCCTCAAATAATCCCACAAACTCAAATATAAGTCCCTACCTATTATTCTTTAACCCTAAACAAACTTGGATCTTCATGAAAGTCATCATTTTGGAGGCTAATTTGGGGTTTGGTTGCTAATTTGTGAATCTAGTGGAGGTATAAAATCCTAACCCTAAACTTTAATTGTTATTTAAATCATTAAGCTAGCTTATTAGATGTTTAATATAGATTTAAATTGCATGTTTAGAAATTCATGAAAGAGTTGTAAAGGTCAAGTTAGGATTTAATTTGTTTAAAATGGTTAATGGAGAAGTGTAGACTTTGACAACTTAACCTAGTTGTGAGAATGTTATTTGTTATTTTCCTAATCATATAATTAAGCTTAAGTGCAAACTAAACTTTTAGAAAATCTTATATGGGTGAGATTAAATTGTAGTAAAGATTTGTGTGGTTTAATCAAGATATTATGTGATAATTGTGACTGCTAGATTTGGTTAAACTTTTAAACTTGAGCTAAAATGATTAAAATATGCTTACTAGGTTTTCGGGTAAATTATGCGTGGGTTTCAATTGGCGTTATGATGTTATATTTATTATCTTCCACGATATATATTGTGTTGTGAATGAGCGATCGGCACGATCAGGGTCTAGGCTTGGTGGATGTGTCATTCTAGCTAGGGTTGTACCGATATCGTACGCGTTTTGTGCACTGAGTGCACAGTGTGTATATCTTGTGGATGTTATCCTTGCGTTTCGTTGGCTTTGTATCGGCGCAGGATATTTAACCTTATGTGTTGTGTTTGTGAAATTTAGGATCGCGAGCAGGGACTTCGGACGCTGAGAAGAAAGGGAAGCAGGTGGTCGGATTTACTTAGCTCGAGATTATCTGTGAGTAGATATAACATCTACAGGGGAATCGCCTGCATGGCGTTATGCGTCTGGGATAGATTAAATGATATGATTCTTGATATTAAGTATATTGCACATATAGAGATTTTGCATGAACTTCATTACATATCATTACTTGATTGTGCATGTGTACCATTGTTGCATACCTCATTTTCCTATTGCCGATGGACATAATATTAATGAGACACAACACCATTATTGACGGTTCATGTTTCACGATCACTAATTGTATACTACACACACTCCATCGATAATTTCCATGACACGCACAACACCTATACATACGTGATATCGTACTGGTTAGGGACATTGAGATATGACCCTTATTTTCTTTGTGCATATGAGATATAGCATACCTATATACCTACATGCTTACACACATGCCTTGCTATACCTTGATATAGCTACACATATACCTGGAGGGTATTGCATCATTATTGACATGTATATACACATACTTTTCTATGCTACAGCTATACATATACCTGGAGGGTATTGCATCATTATTGATATGTATATACACATACTTTGCTATGCTACAGCTACACATATATCTGGAGGGTATTGTTGTTAGTGTATATGCCCTAGAGGCCATTACTGTATCATACTAGTTTGTATATTACTTAATGGAAGCTTGGGATATTCACCTTGTATATACAATCTTGCTCAAAATAGTAGTATGCTACTTGGTTTGTTTCTACTTCAATGTGTACATGTGTTTATTTTAGTATATCGCCTATACACATTAGTGGAGCCATTAGGATCTTTGCTTGATTACCAGCGTTGTGATGGCAGTCACACAAGTGGGGGCTGGGTAATCTATAAGTACATCCTTATGCAGGTCCCTAGTCGCAGGACTATCGAGACAGGGCATCGATACTCCGGAGTAGACTAGCGCATGCGCTTCTCATCCCAGAGTGGGAGATGGTCTGTCCCACAGCCATCAGTACGTCGTACTGGAGATAGTATGCGGGTGCTCGTTGGGTTACGAGTACACTGGACAGGACTCGTCGGGAACTGACCGGTTGGTATTATACCTATCATCAGTTATCAGTTCCCAGGTGACATGAGTACAGCTTAGTCCGCTGACTTGACACTGTCACTTCGCCTCGAGTGTGTTCCCACTGTACTTTGATTACTATCCTACCACGGCTCAAAGGAGTCGTGCAAACAGGTAGTAGTTGGGTGCAGTCCCGAAGCACTTGGAGGCAGTGACGGTTAGACAGGATTCGTCTCTCCCGATATTGGGGGTTGACATAGCGCTGTGTCTAGGAGAGCCATTACACGAGTAGTCCCTGGCCAGGGCAAGCGAGATATACTGGTAGGCTTCCAGTGTTATCTCAGGGTGTATTGGGCTTCACTCCGACACGACTTGTACCGCTATTAGGGGACTGACGTTTACCGCCCCCTAGGCCCGCCATGCGATGTATCAGACGAACAGACCGGACTGTACGGAGATTGTCACAGTCAGACTCAGTAGGAGTTCAGATGGGTTTCACCTCGTCAGTCCTCTTGTCGGCATCTACCTGGGGACCGTTACGCACAGCTAGTACCGCTTTCGGTCTGTGGTTAAACCCACTGCCAGCGTAGTGTCGAGTCTTTAGAGTCCCACACAGAAAGCTATTCGCCTTTAGGCAAAAGAGTAGAGGTCGCATGGTTTTGCGACAGGTCGCATGGTTTTGCGACAGGGTTCCGTCATATCCGTGCGCTTGTGCACATTTAGTGTCCAGACAGTTTACACTAGCGGGCTTTGGTTTAAGCCAGATCCTAGTGTACGTATTGGGATTGGTTTTATCCAGTTTGTATTCGTGTTCCTCGGAACGCGGATGCGGGTGTGTATGCATAGTTGACGGAGAGACAGAGGCAGAGGATTCTCGTTAGGGTTGTTGACCGTTGACTGTTGACTATTGACTTTTTGCTCAACCCTAATGAGAATATGATATATGATTAACAATAATATTAATTAAGTATTGTGGTGACAAGGTTGTTGAGGGGTTAACTTTGTTGACTTGTTGACTTTGTTGACCGGTTGACTAGGTTGGACAAGTTGACCATCATGATGACAATGGCTATCATTTCATGGCAAAGACTTTTCACTTGCTTGTTCTCTTGTGCAATATGAGTGCATGAAATGATATAGCCATTTTGACTTAAACCATTTACACAATACTTGATTACTATTTTTGTGATGATGGCTTTGGATTATGTGAGCCAAGAGAGAAAAGTTTTTCTCATTCTTTCATTTCTTTTCTCTCTCTTGTGTTTTTGAGCTCTCATCTTCTTCCTCTTGCTCTCCCTCTCTTTAGTTTATGGTTCACTTGTCTCATGTGTTGAGAACCAAGAACCATAGAGAAAATCCCAACACACTCTCCTCTACTCACTCTAGTTCACAAGGTTTAGCAAACCGAGTGAACTAGTTTCTTCAAAGTTCGAAGAAGAAGCCAAAGGTAGAAGCTTTCAGGTGGATCAATCTTCGGCGCAAGGAGACGACGGGGTGAAGCCGATCCGGACAACCATCGAGGCTTGAAGACGAAGGAGTTCAAGAAAGAAAGGTATAACCCCCTAACCGAGTAGTTAACAACTCCTAGTTAGGTTGTTAGTTAGATGTTTAACAAAGATCCGGTCTTGAGTCCATGTTACCGCCTCTAAAAAATTGTTTTTCACCAAATTCCGCAAGCCCGAAAGTACCGGGAGAGGTAGCATGGACTTACAATTGTATCATTATTGACATGTATATACACATACTTTGCTATGCTACAGCTACACATATACCTGGAGGGTATTGCATCATTATTGACATGTATATACACATACCATGCTATGCTACAGCTACACATATACCTGGAGGGTATTGCATTATTATTGACATGTATATACACATACACATATACCTGGAAGGTATTGCATCATTATTGACATGTATATACACATACCTTGTTATGCTACAGCTACACATATACCTGGAGGGTATTGCATCATTATTGACATGTATATACACATACCTTGCTATGCTACAGCTACACCTATATCTACATGGTATTACATCATTATTGACAGGTGTATACATATATGAGATATAGCTACATGTACATCATACGTACATACTTGCATGTACACCCTTATACCTTGCTATAGCTACATGTTCACCTTTATATGATGTTGCTTTGGATTTTGGAGAATTAGGAACCGCGTGATATATTTAATAGCTTGATGCATTTAAATAGCGGTTTTTCCTTTATATGCTCATATTACTGTTTTATGTTGCATATATTATATTTCATGGATTTTTGCATTGAGATATGGATTTCATATGATGTTTTCTGGATGTTTTACTCCTGATGATATATATCAGTGGTATGGGACGCTGTTATATATGTATATATATCAGTGGTATGGGACGCTGTTATATATGTATACATATCAGTGGTATGGGACGCTGTTATATATGTACATATATATAGTGTATATATATATATCATAATGATCTATGAAATTATTCTTATTCTTTACTTGATATTTTCTGGATTTGAGGACCGTGGTAGTTCATGAAATTATGCATTGTTTGAAAAACCCGATTTCTTTTAATATGATATTTCGATGCGTCCACCATGAGATTTCTCGGTTCTGAGATTTGTGTTATACCCCATGCGAGGAGTGGACGAGGCCGTGTGCGGGTACATGGTGGGGCCCGGAGGTACCCCAGAGCAAGAAGATCGCAGGTAATGGCGATGAGCTCGAGGCAGGAGAGTACTACCTTACCGGTGACTGTATTGAGACGTATGGATACGAGAATTGCGAGTGTCGGAGCTGTGCACTCATATTCCGTGAGACGTATGATACGTGGACATCTTGGCCGATCCGGACTGACGGAGCCCAAGGGCCGATCCGGAATGACGGAGCCCTATATATGAGGATTTACGTGTCGATGTTGGACACGATTATTTCATGATGTTTTTGAGTGTCGATATTGGACACTCAGGTTCCATGATTTTGATGTGTCGTTGAGGGACACACACACACACATACACACACACACATACACACACACATATATATATACACATAGGCATAGTTTTCATGATGTTTTCCGGTGTCGATGTTGGAAACTCAGGTTCTATGAGACTTACAGGATGTGAGGGCCGACCTGAGGATGCGGTTCCTTTGGTATTGGGATTTGGAGTGTCATTGATGGACACTAGTTTCACCATGATGAGGGTTCCGTGTTGATGATATGTTTTATCCCATACTCAGCATTTATATTGATATGCATTGCTTCATGTATTAGCAGTACCTGATAGAGTACTGATTGATAATTTCCGTGTCGTGTTTAGAAATGTTTCACAACCAAAAAAATTTATATCGCAATCAATTAACGGTGTCGATGTAGCGCGTTAATGAATATGGATCGTCCACTGAGATGTGTGTTTTACTCGATTTTGTTTTAGATGAGTAGAAATGAAAAGATAAAAAAAAATTGCAAGAAAATTGATTCAAGAATTTTGAAATTTAGTTTCAAGAATAGTAAAGAACTAGATCTAAATATCAAGAATCAATAAAGTTCTAGAAGATGTCCAAATCTAATGAATTATCAAGATTTGTAATGAAGCTCGTAGGAATCAATCCAATCGATAGTGAGGATGAAGACTTATGATTACAAATTCTTATCTATTGATGATTTGTTGCTAGATCGATGACGATCAACGAGATTTAGGGATCTCTTGAAGAAACTAGGCTTTCTCCATCATCATCCCTTATCCTTTCGTTGATTATCATTCAAATCCTAGCCTCTAGGAAATTCAATCATCGATCATTGATCTCTAATTAAGACCGAAAACATTCAATAGAGCATCTCGCTCAAAACTAGGTTGTCGATGATTAAATTTCCTAAAGTTTACAAAACTCATAAGACTTAAGAATCGTTCAAGAATTTAATCATCATCATCATCTATTGATTTTCTCGATTCCTCCACGAGCGGAGTTTTTACTCAAACATCATAACAAAGAAATCAATCAAGAATTGAGAACTCATCATAATGCTCAAATATAGAGAAAAGCAAGATAAAGAAATTTCACCTTTTATTATTCAACAATTTCGTTACAATTCGCTCAAGTCTACAAGAATTGAGGAGAGAACTTGATTGTCGAATTAGCTTCGCATCGTCTTCGTGAGTCGCAGATCGTCTTGGATCACTTGCTCGGTTGAAGATCGGCGTCGCTTCAAAAAGGCTTGATGGCTTCTTGCTTGAATCGGCACTCGATAGATCTTGATTTTTGATCAAATTGTGTCACTCAATTAGATTTAGATTTGATTTGGATCTACAATTTTTCCCTCCAATTTCAACAACCTTCCAAATTCTAGATCTAGATCTTTTTTTATAACCACCTCATTTGAATCTTCCCTCCAAAGCTAGGTTGTTAGAAAGAGTCTTCTAGAAGAAGTTTGTTGGAGAGAATATTCTAGAATGAGGTTGTTAGGCCGAGCATTCTGGATAAAGCCAGGTGGTAATTGGGAGTCTTCTGGAAGCTGAAGCCGTTACAGGAAGCCACGTGGTGAAATTTGGCATGATGATGAGTCCAACAGGCCGCGGTGTTGGAGATAGTGCCCTCAGAGTCAATTATTGGATCACAGGCACGTGATTGCAATGATTGAGGGAGGACCTATCCCGGTAGAACAGTCTTACTTGAGATGATAGTATGCTATCTGGTTTACCTTTATCATCGTGTACTGCTTCAGGTGACCTTACAGGTCGCTATTACACGCTGATAGAGCCCCTAGGATTCTTGCTTGACGACCAGCAGTATGATAGCGATCATATACGTGGGAGCTGGGGTCTATAAGCACATCCTTAAAAGGTCCCTAGTCGTGGGAGTTTCGAGACTGGGCATCGATACTCCATTAGTAGACTAGTGTATACAGTCGAGACCCCGACGAGGGGCGGTGGCCGGTCTCACAAGCCATTGGTGTCAGTTGGTTCACCTAAGATGTATACAGGTGCTCATTGGGTTATGAGTACACCGGACAGGACTCGCCGGGAACCTGCTAGTTGGGATTATACCAGACGTCAGATAGCAGTTCCCAGGTGACATGTGTACAGGTTAGTTCATCGACCTGAGATCGTCATTTGTCTCGTGTGAGTTCCCACTGTGCTTTGATTACTACCCTACCATGGCTCAAAGGAGTCGTGCAAACAGGTTTTAGTTAGGTACAGTCCCGAGCCACATGGAGGCAGTGAGCGGATCTGCAGGGGTTCGTCTCTCCCGGTATTGGGGGTGAGATCGCGCTGTGTCTAGGAGAGCCATTACGCAAAGCCCTCGGCCGAGGCAGGAGATTTACTGGTAGGTATTCCAGTAGTATCTCAGGGCGTTCTGGGCTACACTCCGACACGACTTGTACCGCCTTTGGGGGTCTGACTTTTACCAACCCCCTAGGCCCGCCATGCGATGCTCATAGACGAACGGACCGGACTGTACGGATATTGTCACTGACAGGCTCAGTAGGGTGTCAGGATGAGTTCGCTCATCGACGTCCCTTTTGGTCAATAGCTGGTGGCCCGTTACGTATTGGCTTATACCTCTTACGTGCTAGTGGTTAAATCCACAGCCATAGTATTGACGAGTCTTTAGAGTCCACCACACTTTCAGTTACTCAAGCTTTCGGGCGAAACGCTGTAGAGGCCGTATGGAGATATGGCAGGGTCCGATCAGATACGTGCGGTATTGCACGGATCAGGATCGGACGGTTTGTACTAGAGGCCGTATAGATATATGGCAGGGTTCGATCAGATACATGCGGTATTGCACGGATCAGGATCGGACGGATATTACTAGCCGGCTTTGGTTTAAGCCGGATCCTAGTATAGTACAGTGTAGATTTTGTCTCTTTGCATTTGTATCCGTTCGGAATACAGATGCGGGTGTGTATGCACTGTATCGGGGTTTTCCTGTAATTTATTACGGGACCAGTTTTCTGGAGTTGCCAGTTTGCATTCCGTTCCGGCCGGTTTTCCTTTGTTCTTTCCCGGCCGGACTTTTCCGATGGAGGGGGTTATTTGCAATTGTGCAAATAACTTTTGTGGAGGGGGGTTTCTTGCAAATGCTTTGATTATGATGGCATCTTTTCATTTGCACCATCACTTGCATTAAATGAGATTTGAAAGGTTAAGGTTTGGATGTATGTTTGTAATGATAATGTTTGGATGTGGTCACCCATTCCTTTTTCCTACACTTACCTTCCTTCTTGTTTTGTGATTTTCTCACCACCATTTCCACACAAATAGGCCGGCCACTTTGGGAGGATGAGGATGAGGGATTTTTCATTTTGTAGAGTGTGAAAATTATCATCTCATTTGTATACACCAAAGTTCATCTCCATTTTGTTCATTACTTCCCTCCATCCAATGGCAACTTCATTACCCCAAATGGGACAAGCATCATCTACACTACATTCTACAGCAAATCTTGGACGCGTCGGCCAGCCAACTTCGCGCCCGAGTTGCCTCGGTATTGAGGTGGGAGCCCGTAAAAGATGCAGGCGATGTGGTGCCCTTCCGGCAAGGATGCGACGACCGGAGTTTCCGCGGGAGATCGGGACGATGACGAGAAGACCGGAGGACTCGGATCACTCGGTATATCTCTCACCCTATCTCTTGCTTGCTAGTATCGGTTAATGGTTACGATCCAGGTTTATTGTCCGCGGTAGCGCCAGTTTAAAAGTTAAGAAAATTTTGATTCCGCATTTTGGCCTCGGATAGACGGCCGGGGCGCTGCCGTGGCGTAACATGGTATCAGAGCCACGCCATTAACCTTGTCTAGCTTGTTCTAATGTGTTTTGCTTATCCGATCGACCAAAATTCCAAAAACCGCGTTTTGCATGCATCAGTTTTCTGTCGATTTTTTCCGGGCTCGAAATTTTTTTCAGATGATTGCAGAATGATGTACAGAGAATCCTAAGAACACTGCAAAAATTTGGAAGCTTGATCATTCCGTACGACCGCGGAACCGCGGCAATGACCCCTCGTTTGCCGCGGTTCCGCCGCAGTATGTTTGCTTCATTTGGCCAACTTTTTGCAGTGGGCTTTTGGGCTTAAGATAGGGGTTTTGGAATATTAAAATTGGGCCCAGAATTTCTGTGAGTGCTACAGTATTACTTGGGGGCCCACTTGTTAATTTTTGATCGATTGGATATTTTAAACACATTATTTCACAGTATTTACATTATATCTGCGACCGTGAATATCACTTGATCGGTAAATCCTGTCTAACTGCTATAGCCCGGTTAGACGGATTTGCGAACGTGATTTTCACGTTGATGTTCTGTGTTTATGCTGTGTTGTTGCGGATCGGTCGTGGGGGATAGCCTGGATGCAATGTTAGTACAGTTTTGTTTTATATGTACATTTGATATTGCGGGGCGAGCGTCCGACATGTGGACTGCCGTCACTGCCTGTTTGTATTATTCTTTTGGGGCACGACCTGGTTGCGGTCGATGTACCCGGTGTATGTATATTTTACTTTCTGTACTAGGGTTACCCCGCGGAGGGGTGCACGGATAGCCGGGTTCTAGAAGGCAACGGGCCCGCATCTCAGGGCATTGAGATGGAGGGGGCTTCAGTCTGGAATTGGCGGGCTATTCGCCGCACTCATAGGGGGTACAGGTTGACCCAGGAGGGGTGCCCAAGTTACCGGATTCCGTGAAGTGCTGGGTGGTCCATTCACGGTGCTGAAGGGGGCTGCCTCGCTTCAGGTTTTGGCGGGTGACTTGCCGCGCCCGTAGGGGTCTAGGATTTCATTGCACAGGCTATCCACACGACCAGGGGAACGTCGGGTTTCAGCAGCGGCTCTGTGAAACCCGGGGCTTCCAGATATCTGTATTGTTCTGTGATGCTGTACATTTCTGTGATGTTGCATTTTATTCACGCCTTGAGCGAAATATAATATATTGGTATATATATATTAGTAGATGTTGTATATGTTTTTCATCCGCGCTAGTCCAGTCCCCGCTCTGCCGTTAGTTAGCTAACCTAACGGGTGATGACGGGACCCAGTGGCGAATGCAGATGGCATATACGTACGTCAGTATATTTTCGTTCTTTGTGGTGTGATCAATTGATGGGACTGCGTTGATTCGGATCAATGCAAGTTAAAACAAACCTATTCTGATGTTGTTGGAACACTTTTCAAAAAGTTGTTATTGCAAGGACGTTCTCTTTTGTTTTGCATAGTGGTATTCAGCTAGAATATCCTGCTCCTCAGTCGACGAGGCAAGGGCCGAGATCCCTTCACCGGGAGTGACCCCTTGGACAGAAGTTTGCGTCAGGGCATTAACTTCACTATAGCCGATTACTTTTGCTTTGCATCGTGGTATTCAGTTGGAATATCCTGCACCTCATTCTACGGGGAAAGAGCCGAGATCCCTTCACCGGGAGTGACCTCTTTAGCAAAGGTTTTCGTCACTATATTTTTATAAAAGGCTATGCAGTTCCTTCAACGATATCAAGTTCATTACGTTAAAGGTTTTTCGCCAAAAACCAGTCGTAGCCCTCCGTCATTTCAGATTAGTATTACTTAGTATTCGTGCTGCGTATGTCGTGCTTAGCCGAGGCGTAGTGTTCGGTAGCTATGTAGTGCTTTTCTGTTGCATGGATATGAGATTGGTTAGGACAGTCGTGCGGTCATTTTGGCTCAGTCAAGGATTCGTGCGGGTGGGTCTAATGCAATCAAGAAAATGACGGGTTGAACTTGACTAGGATCCTTTGATATGTTGGCTCAGTCAAGGTCACTTGGGTCCTAGGGGTAAAAATCACATCGGGAGTTTCAAAAGAACTGAAACTTGCCAGGCATGCGCATACCTTCTGGAGTTTGGTGACTTGAGTGGATTCCGTCAAGTTATCATGCGATGATAGTTGGATCCCGATTCCCACTGATGAGTTAGTTTACTCCTCGGGTGACCCCGACTAATTCTTCTTTCAGGTTTGGAGGAGAATTTGAGGTACAGTGGGAGGTTTCCTGATTAGATAAAGTAATAACCATTCTGATTTAGGTTAGAGTGCACGCTGAGTGTTTCTTTTCTCTCTCTTTGGCAGCGACCATTGACCCGACCCTGGACTATGACTCAATGACCAAGTTGACCGAACCTTCTTAACACAGGCTTTTGGATTGTCAGAGTTGCAAACCTCATTGCCACTCCTACTTTTACCCTTTTCTCCAGGACACCCCGTATTACTACGAACGTCCACTTCCATTGGACAAAACCATCGTATGGTTAGATACGAACTCGAAGGAATTCGAGGATGGTTTCCGGTTCTGGAGAAAACGAATAGGATTATTCAGTTATCTTTTCTTTTCACCTTCTCTCATTGCGAGTACTCCTTGGTTTAGGAGATAGTACACCTATTACGCAAATTGGATAGTCTTCTTCCAAACCTTAGGCAGGTGCCGAACGGTGGGGAATGAAGAAAACCAATTAGCATAACGATGGTGTACAGAAGGTATTAAGTTAAGACAAAGCAAGGGATTAGTAAGAGGGCAAAGTAAATTGCGACTGCTATTCACGACCGAACCAAGTATTTCTTCGCCAATCCTAAATCACCTTTGTATTTCTCCAGGACACTCCGTATCACTACGAAGATCCCAAGTTTATTGGATAATCCATCGTATGGTTATATACGAACTCGAAAGGAACTTGTTCCAGTTCGGGGATGGATTCTGGTTCAGGAGAAATAGGAATAAGGTTTATTCGGTTGTCTTTTATCTTCACCTTCTCTCGCATTGCGAGTGCTCCTAGGATTAGGATAGTATACCCATTATGCTTATTGGATAGTCTTCTTCCAAACCATAGGCTGGTGCCGAACGGTAGGGAAGGAAGAAAACCATTTGGCCTAAGGGGTGTGCAGAAGGTAATGACTAAAGACATATAAAGGGATTTGGAGAGGTGGCAAAGAATTATACGGTTATAGTTGTGAATCTGGATAATGGTAGAGGCATTACTAAGAATACCACGATACCCCATCGAAACATTTTAATGTTTCAGTTCAACTGTGTACTGTTAAAAGAAAACTGATTTCCCGATTGGACACTTGCTCCAGGGTATGTATTTACCAGGTTTGATTCTCACATCTGTATGGTTTTACAGATGATGAGTGGGAGTAAGTTATTGGGAATAGGGTAATCATCCTCATTATATCGGGATTCGTTGTAATCGGTGATATTTGAGGAAGATCATCTGGGCTGTTTGCCGGTCGGCAAATATTTGGTTTTGAATATCCGCTGTTGTGCACCAATTTCAAATTGATATATCTGTACGTCTATTTTCATAGAGTGAGATATACCTTTTGATATTATGTCGTTGACATTTACCTATATCAGTGGATGGTTAGGTAAGGAGCATTAAACAGCGGTGTAATTCTTCTTAACCATAAGTACAGTTTTCAACCTACGACACACAGTGAAAGAGTTGTTAGACTCAGCGGACTTATACAGAGTATTGTATGTTGTCCAGTGTCCATTAGGACAGAGGGGTTGGTCCTCATACTATATTCTGTTTACTTTTAACTTCTCTAGTTCTTAGACATGTGTTTCGTAGAAACACAGGGTCTAAGTTTTGAGGAGTTATAGGTATTTGAATAGAGTAGAGAACCAGGTATAGCAAGTATCGGGATTCTTCAAAGTGATCGAAGATGTAGATACTTATGGATGGTATTCAGTTGATAGTAATGATAAAGAGAAATTGCTTCTCTTTCAGGTTACTCATAATTGGAAGCATTCCTAAGTTGAGTGATGTTGATCGGCCTCGTTCCATTTAGTTGACATGCACTGGAGATAGCTGCATGATTTGAATCTGGTTCAATTAAATCAGTGCCTCTGTTTCTATATTGGATATAGTACAGTTCATATCTTAACATTGTTAAGGTACGGGGAGTTGTCCGGCTTATGATTAAAACCAGACACTGAACAACTCAAGGCACGTTTCTGTAATGGCTATTTGTGGGTTGACCCAGGCTATTGACGAGGGTTGACTTTCTACCATCTGGAAGATCAATAGTGATATTGTTCTTAACTCGCCACAATTTAAAAGGAAATGGATATTTTTCAGAAAACAGCAGTGGGAGTATGGTAGAACTGGAAGCGATTCAAGAACCGCAAACGATTACTGAAGATTTGATAAGGAACCTAAAGATTCAATCTGGTTTGACATTCCATTGGCCACTCCGCAGATACGGTGGGTAACTTCAGGCACCCGAGAGGTACTCCGGTAGCCTCAAGGACGGTGACAGGGAAGTTCTTGTTTACCCACACTTGCCATTGCTATTGTTCCAGGCTCCGAGACCCGGCAGGAGGATGAATATAGCGTCATTCTAAACTAGTTTTAGAAGTGCACGTCTATATGACTCGGCCAGAGGGTTATCGTAGTCAGTGGGAGCAGCGGAAGCATTGGTGGACATCAGGCTTATGTCTATAGACTAAAGCAGATATAGCGGAGATAGATCATCTATTTCTGATGTGACGGTCATAGGTTTGACGTCATCAGAATAGGGGATGGATCTGTTAAGAAGGTAGTAGGGTGTGATGTCATAGTATTTGGATGAAATACACAGAGTAGAAAGTAATATTCCTATACTACGATCGGTTATACTTTGGTTTTCACACAGTAGTTTCTCCACAAGGGACTTGGACATTATATCAGACATACTGGTTACTAGATCTATGGTATTAGATCTAGATTTGGGTGGTTTCCCAATCAGGCTACTTTGACAGCATTCTAAGAGTATTTAGAATGGACGACTCCTGGCATGGTAGTGTACCTGCAGGTAATGGAGTCACCCTCTCTAAAGGTGTCTTATAGACTAAAGTAGAGAGGGATGTGCATGATTGGCAAATCACTTGCTTAGGCAATTGAGTCAATCATGAGATTTCAAGTACCACACCAGATGTTGTTCTTGCATTAGATGCAATAAGTTGATATTGATCCAATCCTGGAGGAACAGTCGGAAGCAGTTTTAGAACATAAGTGAATGTTCTAGGGATATGATAACGGCTGCCTCTTTTAGGAGACGGTTATCACTCCAGGCTTCCAAGGTGACATGGACGACAAGGAGGTTGTCAGAGTTATAGTTCTCCCTCTGACGAGGGACAGAATTCTGGACAGGTGATCCACGCAGATACTGAGGGAGGCATAGCGCAGGATACTGATTAAGTTCAGTTGACGATACAGTCTAAGAAGTTTGGATTTGGAGTTCATTTATGAACTAGGTCCCATCAGACATCCAGACATTCCAAGACAGGTATTGCTCATTTCGGGAGATGGTTTTCTCCGCGAACTTGAGATATAGAGAGACATAGAAAGAAACATCTAGGCGGATCCACTCACTGAGGCTTTTCCTCGAACGCAATAGTTTCGCAAACAGGCTTTGTGCGACTGACTAGTAGAGGAGTTGGGTGTTCGGTATCACACGGGCTGTGAGTATGCGACATCGCAATAATTAGCCTTGAGTGCAAGTAGGAGATTGTTGGAGATAGTGCCCTCAGAGTCAATTATTGGATCACAGGCACGTGATTGCAATGATTGAGGGAGGACCTATCCCGGTAGAACAGTCTTACTCGAGATGATAGTATGCTATCTGGTTTACCTTTATCATCGTGTACTGCTTCAGGTGACCTTACAGGTCGCTATTACACGCTGATAGAGCCCCTAGGATTCTTGCTTGACGACCAGCAGTATGATGGCGATCATATACGTGGGGGCTGGGGTCTATAAGCACATCCTTAAAAGGTCCTTAGTCGTGGGAGTTTCAAGACTGGGCATCGATACTCCATTAGTAGACTAGTGTATACAGTCGAGACCCCGACGAGGGGCGGTGGCCGGTCTCACAAGCCACTGGTGTCAGTTGGTTCACCTAAGATGTATACAGGTGCTCATTGGGTTATGAGTACACCGGACAGGACTCGCCAGGAACCTGCTAGTTGGGATTATACCAGACGTCAGATAGCAGTTCCCAGGTGACATGTGTACAGGTTAGTTCATCGACCTGAGATCATCATTTGTCTCGTGTGAGTTCCCACTGTGCTTTGATTACTACCCTACCACGGCTCAAAGGAGTCATGCAAACAGGTTTTAGTTAGGTACAGTCCCGAGCCACATGGAGGCAGTGAGCGGATCTGCAGGGGTTCGTCTCTCCCGGTATTGGGGGTGAGGTTGCGCTGTGTCTAGGAGAGCTATTACGCAAAGCCCTCGGCCGAGGCAGGAGATTTACTGGTAGGTATTCCAGTAGTATCTCAGGGCGTTCTGGGCTACACTCCGACACGACTTGTACCGCCTTTGGGGGTCTGACTTTTACCAACCCCCTAGGCCCGCCATGCGATGCTCATAGAAGAACGGACCGGACTGTACGGATATTGTCACTGACAGGCTCAGTAGGGTGTCAGGATGAGTTCGCTCATCGACGTCCCTTTTGGTCAATAGCTGGTGGCCCGTCACGTATTGGCTTATACCTCTGACGTGCTAGTGGTTAAATCCACAGCCATAGTATTGACGAGTCTTTAGAGTCCACCACACTTTCAGTTACTCAAGCTTTCGGGCGAAACGCTGTAGAGGCCGTATGGAGATATGGCAGGGTCCGATCAGATACGTGCGGTATTGCACGGATCAGGATCGGACGGTTTGTACTAGAGGCCGTATAGATATATGGCAGGGTTCGATCAGATACGTGCGGTATTGCACGGATCAGGATCGGACGGATATTACTAGCCGGCTTTGGTTTAAGCCGGATCCTAGTATAGTACAGTGTAGATTTTGTCTCTTTGCATTTGTATCCGTTCGGAATACAGATGCGGGTGTGTATGCACTGTATCGGGGTTTTCCTGTAATTTATTATGGGACAAGTTTTCTGGAGTTTCCAGTTTGCATTCCGTTCCGGCCGGTTTTCCTTTGTTCTTTCTCGGCCGGACTTTTCCGATGGAGGGGGTTATTTGCAATTGTTGGAGATAGTGCCCTCATAGTCAATTATTGGATCACAGGTTCGTGATTGCAATGATTGCGGAGGACCTATACCGGTAGAACAGTCTTACTCGAGATGATAGTATGCTATCTGGTTTGCCTTTATCAGTCGTGTACATGTTCAGGTGACTGATTGCATGTTACACTTTGATAGAGCCCTTAGGATCTTGCTTTACTACCAACAGTATGATGGCGATCATATACGTGAGAGTTGGGTAGTTTATATGCATATCCTTAATTGTGGTCCCTAGTCGTGGGAGTTTCGAGACAGGGCATCGATACTCCGGAGTAGACTAGTGTATACAGTCGAGACCCCGACGAGAGGCGGTGGCCGGTCTCACAAGCCACTGGTGTCAGTTGGATCACCTAAGATGTATACAGGTGCTCATTGGGTTATGAGTACACCGGACAGGACTCGCCGGGAATCTGCTAGTTAGTACTATACCTATCGTCAGATAGCAGTTCCCAGGTGACATGTGTACAGGTTAGTTCATCGACCTGAGGTCGTCATTTGTCTTGTGTGAGTTCCCACTGTGCTTTAATTTCTACCCTACCACGGCTCAAAGGATTCGTGCAAACAGGTAGCTTTTGGGTACAGTCCCGAGCCATATGGAGGCACGTGAGTGGATCGGCAGGGGATTCGTCTCTCCCGGTATTGGGGGCGAGATCGTGCTGTGTCTAGGAGAGCCATTACACATAGCCCACGGCCGTGGCAGGAGATTTACTGGTAGGTACTCCAGTAGTATCTCAGGGTGTTATTGGGCTTCACTCCGACACGACTTATACTGCTTCTGGGGGTCTGACGTTACTAGCCCCCTAGGCGGATATGCGATACTCATTGACGAACGGACCGGACTGTATATACATTGTCACTGTTAGGCTCAGTAGGGTTTTCGGAGGAGTTCGCTCATCGGTCTCCCTTGAGTTCGCTCCTCGGCCTCCCTTGAGGTCAGTCCATGGGCAGCCGTTACGCATAGCTAGTGCCGCTGACGGTTTGTGGTTAAACCCACTGCCAGGGTACTGACGAGTCATTAGAGTCCCCCACAGAAAGTTTCCCAAGTTCGGGCGAAACGTTGTAGAGGCCGTATGGTTTTATGGCAGGGTTCGGAAAATGCACGTGCGTTTACGCACGTGTTATTTTTCGGGCAGTTGATACTGGTCGGCTTTGGTTTAAGCCGGATCCGAGTATTATATTGAGTAGGTATAATATCTTTGTCTCAGTTGCATTTGTATTCGGTCGTAATACAAATGCGGGTATATTTATACAGTTACGGGGTTATCCTGAAAGTTGTTTCAGGATCACTTTTGGAAGTTGCCAGTTTCCAGTTTTCTATCAGCCGTCTTTTAACATTCGGTTAAAGACGGATTTATCTTTTCTTAGATGAGAGTGACTCAGTGTTCTAGAAGATTCTAGATGAGGTGACTAGGATTAATTGGTGTTGAGTTTTCATTGGATGCATTAAAGGCTTGATGATGTGTATTAGTGACTCATGCTTTATCATTAAAGCTTCTTGTTTTTCTTAAGATATTTGTTCTTGATCTTTTGTTATGATAAGGATGGTTGTTTATGGTCACCTCCATGATTGCTCCTACCATCACCTCCCTCCTTCTATAAAATGGCCGGCCCTCTCTCTCCTCCTCACTCACTTTGGTAGTTTTCATTTGTAGAAAAGATTATGATAGTATTTGGGGTGTATGGAATTTCACAGTTCATTTCATTCCATCACCCAATTCCTACGGCAACTTCATTAACCGATCGTCCACGGACTTGGACGAAGTGAGACAAAGTCATCTACTCATTCTCTAGATCATTCTTGGTCGTCTCTTTTAGCAAACTTGACGACCGAGTTGCCTCAAGTCAGAGGCGGGAGCCCGTTTAAAGAATCGGTGATGTGGTGCCACCTAGACGAGAAGATCGGAGATCGACGAGATCGGAGCAGCCGCAACGGAGCGTGGGATGATGGTTAAAGAACGAAGGACTCGGATCGTTCGGTATAACCTTTCTACACTCTTTACAGTTTGTTAGTTTAGCAATAATGAAAGATCCGGGTTAAAGTATACGATAGCGCCAGTTAAAAAGTTTTTATTCCGCATTTGGCGTCTGTAGACTGCCGGGGCGCTAGCGTAGACTTACAGTGGTATCAGAGCCTCACCATTTTGCTATACTAACTTGTTCTAACGCGTTTAAAACATCGATCGAACCGGAAATCAAAAATCACAATTTTTCACCTTGACAGTTTCTGTTGTTTTTAAACGGTGTCCTAAAAATATTTCACACATCTCAGAAAACTGTGCAGGGTTTTTTAGGAATACTGTAGAAATTCGAGGAAGTAATTCCACTGTTCCGCCGCGGATCCGCCGCGCCAGCTAGGGTTTTGCCGCGGATCCGCCGCAGGAAAGTGGGATCACTCACTCAGTTTTCTACAGTACATTCCATGTTGGAAATTGGGGTTTTTGGTATATATATTTTGGGCCCAGGTTTTGTTACTGTTCAACAGATTTGCGTGGGGCCCACTTTATGATATTTTGTCGATCGAAATTTAAACATGTTAGTTTACAGTGCTTACATTATATCTCCGACCGGGAATGTCATTTGATCGGTAAACCGCGTCTGATTGCTATAGTTCTTTTAGACGGGTTTGCGAACGTGACATTCGCGTTGATGTTCTGTGTTGTGCTGTGATGTTGCGGATTTGTCGTGGTGGATAGCAGTGTGCAATGGTAGTACAGTTTGAGTTTATTTGTACATTTGATATTGCGGGGCGAGCGTCCAAAATGTGGACTGCCGTCACTGCCTGTTGTATAATATTCTTTTGGGACACGACCAGGTTGCGGTCGATGTACCTGTTGTACTATTTTTCATTACTGTACTAGGTTTTGCCCCGAGACGGAGTGCACGGATAGCCGGGTTCTGGAGGGCAACGGGTCCGCATCTCATGGCTTTGAGAGGCAGAGGGGCCCCACTCTAAAATTGGCAGACTATTCGCCGCACTCGTAGGGGGTACAGGTTGACCCAAGGAGGGGTGCCCAAGATTACCGGATTCCGTGAAGTGCCGGGTGTTCCATTCACTATGCTGTGGGGACTACCTCGCTTCAGGTTTTGGCGGGTAACTTGCCGCACCCGTAGGGGTCTAGGTTTCATTGCACAGGCTATCCACACGACAGGGGAACGTCGGGTTTCAGCAGCGGCTCTGTGAAACTCGGGGATCCCAGATTATCTGTATTGTTCTGTGATGCTTATTACTTTTCTGTAATGTTGCATATTATCACGCCTGGAGCGATTATTGTATATTGGTTTATATACTATTAGATGTTGTATATGTTTTACACCCGCGCTAGTCCAGTCCCCGCTCTGTCGTTAGTTAAGTAACCTAACGGGTGATGACGGGACCTAGTGACGAATGCGGATGGCATATACGTACATTTTATTTTCGTTCTTTTCTGGTGTGGTTGATTGATGGGACTGCGTTGATTCTGATCATTGCAATGTAAAACAAACCTGTTTTAGTTGTTGGAACAAATTTAAAAAGTGTAATTGCAAAGACGTTTCCTTTTTTTTTGCATAGCGGTATTCAGTGGAATATCCTGCACCTCATTCGACGGGGCAAGGGCCAATATCCCTTCACCGGGACTGACCCCTTGGGCAGAAGTTTGCGTCAGGGTAATAACTTCACTATAGTCGATTACAAGTTGCTTTGCATCGCGGTATTCAGTGGAATATCCTGCACCTCATTCCACGAGGAAAGAGCCGAGATCCCTTTACCGGGAGTGACCTCTTTAGCAAAAGGTTTTCGCCACTATATTTTAAAAAGCTATCAGGTTCCTTCAGCGATATCAAGTTCACTACGCTAAAGGTTTTTCGCCAAAAACCAGCCGTAGCCCTCCGTCATTTCATATGAATGGTCAGTAGTATTCAAGCTATGTTGGTCTGGCCCTTAGCCAGGACATAGTGATTGGTAGCTGCTGGGGTATTCACATGTTGCATAGATAGATGCGTTGGTTTGGGACAGTCGTACAGCCTTGTTGGCCCTTAGTCAAGGGCGAGTACGGGTGGGTTCAAATTAACAAGATAATGATGGGAAGAACTTGATATGTGACTTATGATGGGCTGGCCCTTAGTCATGATCATAAGAGCATAGGGCAAAAATCATATCGGGAGTTTCTAAAGAAACTGAAACTTGCCAAGTATGCGCATACCTTCTGGAGTATGAGTAACGTGGATGCATTCCATCACGTTATCATGCGATGAGAGTTGGATCCCGATTCCCACTGATGAGTTGGTTTACTCTTCGGGTGATCCCGATTGATTCTTCTTTCAGGTTTGGAGGAGAATTTGACAGGACAGTGGGAGGTTTCCGGATTAGATAAAGTGATAACCATTCTGATCTAGGTTAGAGTGCACGCAGAGTGTTTCTTTTCTCTCTCTCTCTTTGGCAGCGACCTTTGACCGACCCTAGACTATGACTCAGTGACCAGGTTGACCGAACCTTCTTAAAATACTGGCTTTTGGATTGTCTATGTTGCATAAGTCATTGCCACTCCTTCTTTTACCCTTTGCATTTCTCAGAACACCCGTATTACTACGGATATCCACTTCCATTGGATAGATCCATCGTATGGTTATATACGAACTCGAAGGGACTTCTTCGAGGATGGATCCAGGTTCAGGAGAAATAGAATTGGTTTATTCAGTTGTCTTTTATTATCACCTTCTCTCAGGTTGCGAGGGCTCCTTGGTTTAGGAGAGTACACCTATTACGCTTATTGGATAGTCTTATTCCAAACCATAGGAAGGTGCCGAAAGGTAGGGAATGAAGAAAACCAATTAGCCTAAGTAGGGTGTGCAGAAGGTAATATGTAAAGACAAAATAAAGGGATTAGAAAGAGGGCAAAGTAAATTGCGACTGATATCATTCACGACCAAACCGCGTACTTCATCGCCACTACTATTTCACCTTTAAAGGAATAAGATATTATTCAGTTGTCTTTTATCATCACCTTCTCTCAAGATGCGAGTACTCCTTGGTTTAGGATGGTACACCTATTATGATTACTGGATAGTCTTCTTCCAAACCATAGGCTGGTGCCTAACGGTAGGGAAGGAAGAAAACCATTTAGCCTAACGATGGTGTACAGAAGGTAACGACTAAAGACAAATAAAGGGATTTGAAGAGATGGCAATAAAATATACGGTTGAAGTCATGAATTGGATTATGGAAGAGGCATTGCTATGAATACCAGGATACCCCTACGAAACATTTTCATGTTTCAGTGCATTGTTAAAGAAAAACTGTTTTCTCGATTAGATACTTACTCCAAGGGTATGTATTTACCAGGTTTCATTCTCATATCTGTATGGTTTTACAGATGATGAGTGGGAGTAAGATATTGGGAATTAGGTGATCATCCTCATTATATCGGAATTCGTTGTAATTGGTGATATTTGAGGAAATCGCCACGGTACAGTTTTCAACCTACGACGCATAGGTTTTGAGTTGTTTAACTCAGCGGACTTATACAGAGTATTGTATGTTTTCCAGTGTCCATCAGGACAAAGGGGTAGGTCCTCGTACTATGTTCTATTTACTTATAACTTCTCTAGTATTTAGACAAGTGTTTCGTAGAAATACAAGGTCTAAGTTTTGAGAAGTTATGGGTATAAGAATAAAGTAGAGAACCAGATATCACAAGTATCGGGATTCTTCAAAGAGATCGAAGATGTAGATTCTTGTGATTGGTATTCAGATGATAGTGATGGTTTTGAGAAACGTGTTTCTTTTTCAGGTTACTCATAATTGGATGGATTCCTAAGTTGAGTAATGCTGATTAGCCTCTTTCCATTAAGTGATATGCACTGGAGACAGCTGCATGATTGAATATGGTTCCAATTAAATAAGTGCCAAAGTTTCTGTATTGGATATAGAATGGATCGTACCTTAAAAGATGTTAAGGTACGGGGAGTTGTCCAGCTTATGCTTAAAACCAGACACTGGATAACTCAGGGCACGTTTCTGTAATGGCTGTTTGTGGGTTGACCCTGGCTACGTCGAGGGTTGATATTCTACCATTTGGAAGATCAATAGTGATATTGTTCTTGACTCGCCACAGTTTTAGTAAAATGGATCTTTTTTAGAAAACAGTAGTGGGAGTATGGTAGAACTGGAAGTGATTCCAGAACCGCGAACGATTACGGAAAATTTAATAGGACCTATATATTCAATCAGGGTTTGACATTCCAATAGCCACTCCGCAGATATGGTGGGTAACCTCAGACACCCGAGAGGTACTTCGGTAGCCTTAAGGACGGTGACAGGGAGGTTCTTATCTACCCAGACTTGACACTACTGTTGTTCCAGACTATGAGACCAGGCAGGAGGATAAGTATAGCGTCGTTCTAAACTAGCTTTAGAAGTGTACGTGTATATTATTCTGCCAGAGGGTTGTCGTAGTCAGTGGGAGCAGCGGAAGCTTAGTGGGCAAGTAGCTTATGTCTATTTATAGACTAGAGCAGTTATAGCAGAGATAGATCATCTATTTTTGATGTGACAGTCATGGGTTTGACTTCAATCAGAATAGGGGATGGATCTGTTAAGAAGGTAGTAGGGTGTGATGTCATAGTATCTGAATGACATACACAGAGTAGGAAGTAAAATTCCTATACTACGATCGGTTGTACTGTGGTCGTCACACAGTTGTTCCTCCAGACAGGATATGGATATAATATCAGACATTATGGTTTCTAGATCTATGGTTTTAGATCTGGATTTGGGTAGTTTCCCAATGTGGGTACTTTGACAGATATTCTAATGGTTTTTAGAATAGTTGACTCCTAGCATGGTGGTGTACCTGCAGGTGATGGAGTCACCCTCTCTAAAGGTGTCGTATAGACTAAAGGGGAGAGGGATGTGCATGATTGACAGATCACTTGCTTAGGCAATTGAGTCAATCATGAGATGTCAAGTACCACACCAGATGTTGTTTTTGCACTAGATGCAATAAGTTTGTATTAATCCAATCCTGGAGAAACATAAGGAAGCAATTTTAGAACATAAGTACATGTTCTACGGATTTGATGACGGCAGCCTCCTTCGGGAGACGATTATCATTCCAGGCTTCAAAGGTGACATGGTTGACAGAGTGATTGTCAGAGTTATAGTTTTTCCCTCTGACGAAGAGGGACAGTATTATGGACAGGTGGTCCGAGAGGATACTGTGGGTGGCATGGTGCCGGTTACTGATTAGGTTCAGTGATCGATACAGTCTAAGAAGTTTGGATTTGGAGTTCATTTATGAACTAGGTCCCATCAGATATCCAGACATATTCTAAGACAGGTATTACTCGATTCGGGAGATGGCTTTCTCCGCGAACTTGAGACAAAGAGAGATAAAGAAAGAAACTTCTAGGCGGATCCACTCACTGAGGCTATTTCTCGAACACAATAGTTTTCAAACGGGCTTTGTCAAACTGATTAGTAGAGGAGTTGGATGTTCGGTTTCACACGGGCTGTGAGTAGTCGACATCGCAATAATTAGCCTTGAGTGCAAGTGGGAGATTGTTGGAGATAGTGCCCTCATAGTCAATTATTGGATCACAGGTACGTGATTGCAATGATTGCGGAGGACCTATACCGGTAGAACAGTCTTACTCGAGATGATAGTATGCTATCTGGTTTGCCTTTATCAGTCGTGTACATGTTCAGGTGACTGATTGCATGTTACACTTTGATAGAGCCCTTAGGATCTTGCTTTACTACCAACAGTATGATGGCGATCATATACGTGAGAGTTGGGTAGTTTATATGCATATCCTTAATTGTGGTCCCTAGTCGTGGGAGTTTCGAGACAGGGCATCGATACTCCGGAGTAGACTAGTGTATACAGTCGAGACCCCGACGAGGGGCGGTGGCCGGTCTCACAAGCCACTGGTGTCAGTTGGATCACCTAAGATGTATACAGGTGCTCATTGGGTTATGAGTACACCGGACAGGACTCGCCGGGAATCTGCTAGTTAGTACTATACCTATCGTCGGATAGCAGTTCCCAGGTGGCATGTGTACAGGTTAGTTCATCGACCTGAGGTCGTCATTGTTCTTGTGTGAGTTCCCACTGTGCTTTGATTTCTACCCTACCACGGCTCAAAGGAGTCGTGCAAACAGGTAGCTTTTGGGTACAGTCCCGAGCCATATGGAGGCACGTGAGTGGATCGGCAGGGGATTCGTCTCTCCCGGTATTGGGGGCGAGATCGTGCTGTGTCTAGGAGAGCCATTACACATAGCCCACGGCCGTGGCAGGAGATTTACTGGTAGGTACTCCAGTAGTATCTCAGGGTGTTATTGGGCTTCACTCCGACACGACTTATACTGCTTCTGGGGGTCTGACGTTACTAGCCCCCTAGGCGGATATGCGATACTCATTGACGAACGAACCGGACTGTATATACATTGTCACTGTTAGGCTCAGTAGGGTTTTCGGAGGAGTTCGCTCATCGGTCTCCCTTGAGGTCAGTCCATGGGCAGCCGTTACGCATAGCTAGTGCCGCTGACGGTTTGTGGTTAAACCCACTGCCAGGGTACTGACGAGTCATTAGAGTCCCCCACAGAAAGTTTCCCAAGTTCGGGCGAAACGTTGTAGAGGCCGTATGGTTTTATGGCAGGGTTCGGAAAATGCACGTGCGTTTACGCACGTGTTATTTTTCGGGCAGTTGATACTGGTCGGCTTTGGTTTAAGCCGGATCCGAGTATTATATTGAGTAGGTATAATATCTTTGTCTCAGTTGCATTTGTATTCGGTCGTAATACAAATGCGGGTATATTTATACAGTTACGGGGTTATCCTGAAAGTTGTTTCAGGATCACTTTTGGAAGTTGCCAGTTTCCAGTTTTCTATCAGCCGTCTTTTAACATTCGGTTAAAGACGGATTTATCTTTTCTTGGATGAGAGTGACTCAGTGTTCTAGAAGATTCTAGATGAGGTGACTAGGATTAATTGGTGTTGAGTTTTCATTGGATGCATTAAAGGCTTGATGATGTGTATTAGTGACTCATGCTTTATCATTAAAGCTTCTTGTTTTTCTTAAGATATTTGTTCTTGATCTTTTGTTATGATAAGGATGGTTGTTTATGGTCACCTCCATGATTGCTCCTACCATCACCTCCCTCCTTCTATAAAATGGTCGGCCCTCTCTCTCCTCCTCACTCACTTTGGTAGTTTTCATTTGTAGAAAAGATTATGATAGTATTTGGGGTGTATGGAATTTCACAGTTCATTTCATTCCATCACCCAATTCCTACGACAACTTCATTAACCGATCGTCCACGGACTTGGACGAAGTGAGACAAAGTCATCTACTCATTCTCTACATCATTCTTGGTCGTCTCTTTTAGCAAACTTGACGACCGAGTTGCCTCAAGTCAGAGGCGGGAGCCCGTTTAAAGAATCGGTGATGTGGTGCCACCTAGACGAGAAGATCAGAGATCGACGAGATCGGAGCAGCCGCAACGGAGCGTGGGATGATGGTTAAAGAACGAAGGACTCGGATCGTTCGGTATAACCTTTCTACACTCTTTACAGTTTGTTAGTTTAGCAATAATGGAAGATCCGGGTTAAAGTATACGATAGCGCCAGTTAAAAAGTTTTTATTCCGCATTTGGCGTCTGTAGACTGCCGGGGCGCTAGCGTAGACTTATAGCAATTGTGCAAATAACTTTTGTGGAGTTTGTTTTCTTGCAAATGCTTTGATTATGATGGCATCTTTTCATTTGCACCATCACTTGCATTAAATGAGATTTGAAAGGTTAAGGTTTGGATGTATGTTTGTAATAATAATGTTTGGATGTGGTCACCCATTCCTTTTTCCTACACTTACCTTCCTTCTTGTTTTGTGATTTTCTCACCACCATTTCCACATAAATAGGCCGGCCACTTTGGGAGGATGAGGATGAGGGATTTTTCATTTTGTACAGTGGGAAAATTATCATCTCATTTGTATACACCAAAGTTCATCTCCATTTTGTTCATTACTTCCCTCCATCCAATGGCAACTTCATTATCCCAAATGGGACAAGCATCATCTACACTACATTCTACAGCAAATCTTGGACGCGTCGGCCAGCCAACTTCGCGCCCGAGTTGCCTCGGTATTGAGGTGGGAGCCCGTAAAAGATGCAGGCGATGTGGTGCCCTTCCGGCAAGGATGCGACGACCGGAGTTTCCGCGGGAGATCGGGACGATGATGAGAAGACCGGAGGACTCGGATCACTCGGTATATCTCTCACCCTTTCTCTTGCTTGCTAGTATCGGTTAATGGTTACGATCCGGGTTTATTGTCCGCGGTAGCGCCAGTTTAAAAGTTAAGAAAATTTTGATTCCGCATTTTGGCCTCGGATAGACGGCCGGGGCGCTGCCGTGGCGCAACACGCGGATCCGCGGCGAATAGGCCAATTTGGCCGCGGATCCGTGGCCAAATTGTGGGCTTGCTGCATTAAAATTCCAGGTATATTTGGGGCTGACTTTAGGTATGTTTTTTTATGTCTGGAATCTTTTCATACTTTCTTGTTCACTACCAGATCACAAGTCTTGGACTTGGCGTATTTTTATCAACACTTTTTAGCATTATCGGCTCTTTTACCTGGAATTTCCTGCACAAAATCTCGAGACAAGTGTTGCGATATACAAAAACTCATGCGTGCAATAATAAACACTTAATTTCCCTCAAAATGCTGGTTATAATGTATAACACATGTTATTTGGTATTTTGCAGACAAATTGCTAATATGTGCTATATTTATACCAAACACCTTTAAATGATTGCAAAGACTAGGGAAATTGATGTGTTAAAAATGCAATATTTTCGACTGATCAAATTCCCTCAAACTTAATTTTGGTCGTCTCGAGAAAACTTGTTTTATTAGAAAGAGAAGGAGAAAATAAAGAAAAAGAAAAACTAACTAGCACACTTTCGTAGGCAACACGATTGCACTGAGCACGTGCAACAAGCCTTTAAAATTCTAGGTGTCCCTAGTAGGAGGAGTGTTGTCTCTTGAGGGTTTTTAGCGTATTGCACCCACAAAATCCAATAATAAAAGGAAGACCGTGAAAGTTACATTTAAAGATAAGAATTGTAAAAGAAAGACTTTCAAAATTAGAGTTTCCAAATATATTAGCTTTTCGGTTATCATGAACCCTATCTTAATAGTCATGAAAAGATGTTAGAAATCACATCATCCCTCAGTAAAACATCGTCTTTATTCTTCATTTCTATCTTTCTTCTAAACATCGATCATATAACCTTACGTGTGTGTAAAGAACATCCCTACACTCAGAGAATTCAATTCAAGCTATCATGCTCTTGTCCATCTGCCTCAGTACTTTTTAATCAATGAATATTTCGATGGATTTGCTCACACATTTTTCATCCGACCGTTAATACTTCTTGAGGTACTAACTGACCGATTACTCATGTGCTTGCTTATACGGTGTTTTAGTATTTTTCCTCGTCTTGCACCACCTAAGGCTTAGCAGTGACTCCCAGACCAGTTGGTCTAAGGCACTAGGTGATGAAGCACCCTCGCTATATTTTTTTATTGCTGCCTTGGCGATAACAAAACCATTGTTCATTTTTCTTCAGCATTTTATATTTTATTTTATAATTTCCTTCATACTTTGGCTTTTAGACAAGAGCATTTCAAGGTATCCTCTACTATCCCGAGTTTCAAGACATGTGTAAGTGCGTATAGTAGGGTATCAACATTCAAATGTTTGGCTTCCAGAATAAGAACTATTTTTCAGACTTATTTTTATCCTCAGATTAGTGACTTCTTTCATCTTACTAACCCTTGGGACAACGGCTCATAACTACTTATTACTAGTTCGTTTAAGAAAACTTCTAATTTACTTGATTTTCTTAAATTTTTCCGATCTTTTGGATGTAATTTTTCACTATCTAAACTTTTATTATCTTATTTATGTACAATTTTTTTTAATTATTTTTTTTTTATATGTTTTGTGATATGTTTTGTGCTTATGCAAAGTATGATGCAAAGTGATACATAAATAAGCACAAACCTCCCCCAAACTTGTTTTCAACAGTGTCCTCGCTGTTGCTATCTGCTAAACCTCAAAAACCTGTAAGCTTGGGAGGACATTTATTAACGGGGGCAAAATATATTAAAGTTAAATCCTCCCCCAAACTTATTTTTGGCTCACATTATTGAAGACAACAGTTATTTTCAAGAGCCAAAAATACACCCCCCCCAAACATGAGTTAGACAATATGAAGCATTTTAAGAGGGGGTGAGTCATTTGGTCAAAATAAGACTTTACAAAGACCAAAAGTTAATACCAACCATTCAAAGATTTTATCAGTATAGCGTATAGGTCGGTGGAAGAACGTGTTGTATCGAGTCGGGAAAAAGTGGGGAAGGGATAAGAGGTGGTCTGGAAAGGGTTTGAGTTTTAAATTAGAAAAGAAAGAATTAGGATGAATGTGAATGATTAGGAAGAAGGAGTGGTGGCGGTTCAACTTCTATAGGTGGAGGTTGATCAATCACAAAATCCGTATTGTTTAAAAATTCAAGTTCGTCAGCAAAAAGTTCTTCAAAACTTTTATCAATGGTGTGATCGAACATTTTGCTGTCAATAATTTTTGTGCCAGAATTTATCCTACTTGATTTATCAAAAATTATGGAGGTAGAAGACTCGAAAAACTCATCTACCTCATTTTCAAAAGTATCCAAATCAAGTTGACTTTCTGGTATTATTGAAATTGAATTAACGGATTGTGATTTATCAACACTCACTATCATTTCAAGAATAGAAGAAGAACCAGAAAGAGTGGAAGATGAAATGGGTAAACCTATTGATGTGTCGAGTGTCGCTAAACCAGATGTGGGAGATGAAGGCTGAATTTCGGTCTGATCTTCGGTTATACGATTATCATCAACTTCAAGACACATTTGGGGTTCGAGAAGAATTAAAGGCTCAAGATTATGACCACAAAGAAGTGAAAGGACCTGATGAATTGGTGGGACAAACTCATCCAAAATTTCGGGTTCATCAATCAATATATCCCCAACGTCAATCACCTCATTCAAGTAAAGGTTAAAATTCTCAAACACCTCATGCAAAGAATGGTTTTCAATCAATTTTGGTTCAAGAGTGGAAGTGTAGAGATCACAAGGATTTGGCAGGGTTTCACTTGAAATAAACCCTTCGCAATCGGGTAGATCAAACATCGCATTATTACACAACTTGCCATACATTCTATCGTCAATTGGTGAATCCTTTGGTGTACTCGATGAATCTATGAAACTGAAGTTGTGGATTTCAGTTTGGAAAGAGAATGTTTGATTAGGAAAGGTGTATAGCTCTCTCTCACTACCCAATTCTCATTTTGTCGAATGCCCGAATTATGTACTGAAAAATTTTGGGCTAGTTTGAAATTTGCTCCTTCATATTTAGCCATGCTTACCTTCCATTCCTCTCTGATGCGGTTCAACATCACTAAACCTTCTTCTAATGTCCACTCAAGACTAGACTTGGGTCGATAAGGATTTTCGGTATAAGATTGAAATTCTTATGGACAATTAAAACTCCCAAATGGCTGATTAGAAGAACCGTTTAGAGAAGGTGGAAAAGTCGGATTTGATTGATAGGAACAGAGTGGTTGAGAAAATTGGGCGGGAGTAGGGTCAATATTGTGATAAGAAGAATTTTGATATTGGTTCGTCGGTTGGCTATTGGAAATCATATATGCTACAAACTGATTATGAAATTCTTCTTTGGAAAGTGGAGGTGATGGTTGATATTGGTCAGGGTTGAAACTTTGGCCTCTAGCCCTAGCTATATGCTCAGCAATTGACATACGTCTAGAGGCATCCTCACTCGGATTATCAACTGAAACAGATGTAGAATTAGGATACGGTTGATATTGGTTCGGATTGAAACTTTGGCCTCTAGTCCTAGCTATATGCTCAGCAATGGACATGCGTCTAGGGGCATCCTCACTCGGAGTATCAACTGAAACGGATGTAGAATTAGGATACGGTTGATAGGATCTGGACTGAGGTGGCCAACTGTTTCTACCCGCTTGTTATATCCGATCTCTTAAGGATATGGGAGAGTCGGACGGTATACCGAAGGGATTACGAAAACAAGAAATATCTGGTTGTGGACAACAAAGCTCGGCAAGACTTTTTCTGTTTGGGTCACCCATTATAAGAAAAGAAGAGGGGGAAAAGGGGTAAAAGGGGGAAAAGGGGGGAGGGGGAAATAATTGGTTTGTTTTGAAAAAGAAACGGATTTTTTTTTGAAAATTCACACAAACATGCACAAGCAACCCTATATCTAATGGTCACCTAGGTCAAGTCTCTAGACCGCTCGTAGACTTCCAGAAGACAAATCGTAGGATAAATCCTCTACTACCTCTTTGTCCCTCCTGTGGCCAGGTAAGTACTAGGTAAGTGGGAAGTTCTCCACTACGTAAGTAGTGGGCCTAATTAAGTAACCACTTGCCTTAGACACACTTGCCTTAGACACCACAATGAAATGCGGATAAGCAATAGATTACCCACGACCTCCTTCTGTCCTAAATGAGCGCGACGGTCCTTCGAGTCTTGTCTAGATATTTTTTAATTAATGAGGGTGGTGCGGATGCAAGTTTGTGATTTTCGGGGCTTAGAAAGGGTAATGAACTCCCCACCTAGTCTGAATTTGGTCTTTGCCCCTTAATTTCCATATTAAAATATGCAAACAACCAATTTCAAGAGTCGCAACAAATTTAATTTTTTTTAGCGGCGCTGAATTTTGCAAAGAATCCTGCAAGAAATTGATTATTGGACAAGATCAGAGAGAAGAGGGGAACACAAAGAGCAAACCTGAGAAATTTGACACAATGCAAAACCTAAACAGCGGCGGAACAGCCGCAAAAACGTCACTATGGCCGTGGATCCACGACGCTATGGGGGAATTTGGGTTTGGAAATTTGTGTCCAGGTCGCTGTGCTTCTCTAGATTCTTCAGATGTTCTCTGAATCTTGATCTCACTGCTGAAATGATTCCAGATTCCCTCACAAAAATTCAAACACTAATCGTTAAGCACTTGAAGCGAATCTTGGATGAAAATTTGATGGAATAATAATTTTTCAACTCAAATAACAAAAACGAACAAAATAGCATCCATCCCCGGCAACGGCGCCATTTGATTGATTATTTCCGTGTCGTGTTTAGAAATGTTTCACAACCAAAGAAATTTATACCGCAATCAATTAACGGTGTCGATGTAGCGCGTTAATGAATACGGATCGTCCACTGAGATGTGTGTTTTGCTCGATTTTGTTTTAGATGAGTTGAAATGAAAAGATAAAAGAAAAATTGCAAGAAAATTGATTCAAGAATTTTGAAATTTAGTTTCAAGAATAGTAAAGAACTAGATCTAAAGATCAAGAATCAATAAAGTTCTAAAAGATGTCTAAATCTAATGAACTATCAACATTTGTAATGAAGCTCGTAGGAATCGATCCAATCGATAGTGAGGATGAAGACTTATGATTACAAATTCTTATCTATTGATGATTTGTTGCTAGATCGATGACGATCAACGAGATTTAGGGATCTTCTGAAGAAACTAGGCTTTCTCCATCATCATCCCTTATCCTTTCGTTGATTATCATTCAAACCCTAGCCTCTAGGAAATTCAATCATCGACCGTTGATCTCTAATTAAGAGCGAAAATATTCAATAAAGCATCTCGCTCGAAACTAGGTTGTTGATGATTAAATTTCCTAAAGTTTACAAAACTCATAAGATTTAAGAATCGTTCAAGAATTTAATCATCATCATCTATTGATTTTCTCGATTCCTCCACGAGCGGAGTTTTTACTCAAACATCATAACAAAGAAATCAATCAAGAATTGAGAACTAATCATATTGCTCAAATATAGAGAAAAGCAAGATAAAGAAATTTCACCTTTTATTATTCAACAATTTCGTTACAATTCGCTCAAGTCTACAAGAATTGAGGAGAGAACTTGATCGTCGAATTAGCTTCGCATCGTTTTCGTGAGTCGCGGATCGTCTTGGATCACTTGCTTGGTTGAAGATCGGCGTCGCTTCAAAAAGACTTGATGGTTTCTTGCTTGAATCGGCACTCGATAGATCTTGATTTTTGATCAAATTGTGTCACTCAATTTGATTTAGATTTGATTTGGATCTACAATTTTTCCCTCCAATTTCAACAACCTCCCAAATTCTAGATCTAGATCTCTTTTTATAACCTCCTCATTTGAATCTTCTCTCCAAAGCTAGGTTGTTAGAAAGAGTCTTCTAGAAGAAGTTTGTTGGAGAGAATATTCTAGAATGAGGTTGTTAGGCCGAGCCTTCTGGATAAACCCACGTGGTAATTAGGAGTCTTCGGGAAGCTGAGGCCGTTACAGGAAGCCACGTGGAGGAATTTGGCATGATGATGAGTCCAACAGGCCGCGGATCCGCGGCGGATAGGCCAATTTGGCCGCGGATCCGCGGCCAAATTGTGGGCTTGCTGCATTAAAATTCCAGGTTTATTTGGGGCTGACTTTAGGTATGTTTTCTGATGTCTGGAATCTTTTCATACTTTCTTGTTCACTGCCAGATCACAAGTCTTAGACTTGGCGGATTTTTATCAGCACTTTTTAGCAGTATCGGCTCTTTTACCAGGAATTTCCTGCACAAAATCTCGAGACAAGTGTTGCGATATACAAAAGATCATGCGTGCAATAATACACACTCAATTTCCCTCAAAATGCCGGTTATAATATATAACACATGTTATTTGGTATTTTGCAGACAAATTGCTAATATGTGCTATATTTATACCAAACACCTTTAGATGATAGCAAAGAGTAGGGAAATTGATGTGTTAAAAATGCAATATTTTCGACTGATCAAGTACCTTTCATGACTGTTGCTTATACATATTGCTATTTATTGCTATCAGCTTGCATGTGATAGATTATCGCAGTACGTGCATACCTGCGATTACCTGCATATGTTATTTACTAATCACGAGTTGGAAACTCACCCCCGTTGTGCCACAGTGTTTGCAGGTGTCCCTCAGAGCAGTCGCAGCAGGTCTTCTTCATCACATCGTATCATCTTTTGCAGCGGATACCGCTATGGCTGATTGTGTGCAGTTTTGCTATGTGGGTTTTGCGGTTATCCGATGATGCTCCTTTGTATATTCGTTGTATCTAGTACTCTCCATCTACCACTTTCATATATTGACTTAGAGACGAGTTGTGAGGACGATATTTTGTATTATTTTTGTGACTCTGGATGTCATTTATGCTATTTTTATTTATATCATCTTTTTCTTCGCTACGGCATCGTATATCTGTTGTGGTGGTTGTTTTCCGTCTTTGGGCGTGGATTTGCTCCCGTTTGGGGATTCTTTACTTATATCTTTTGTTGTACCCTTTTTGGGGCTAGTTTTTACAAAGGAGGTGCTGCCAAATTTTAAAAGAAGTAAAATTTGGACTTTAACGATTTTTTATTGAGATTCTAAAAGTTTTAACAATGTTATTATCACTTGCTACTTTTGATGGTTTAGATTGCTGGGTTTTTGGCTTACTTGAATTACGTTACGCCTGGAGACGTTATGTGGTTTAAGGGCCGTCACGTGCCAAATTTCGGGTCGTGACATCAAGATACGGACATGTGTTCCTGCTGAAATACAAGTCTGGAGCTTTTAAGAAATTCAGAGAATATAAGCACGAAGTCGAGAACCAAACGGGTAAAAGTATTAAGAACCTTCGATCTGATCGAGGAGGAGAATATTTGAGCAATGAGTTTCTGGACTATCTAAAAAAGAATGAGATTCTCTCTCAGCTTACTCCTCCGTATACACCACAACACAATGGTGTATCGGAACGGAGGAATCGCACCCTATTAGATATGGTGCGCTTTATGATGAGCACTGAGTTGCCTATTTCCTTTTGGGGATCTGCACTGGAGACAGCTGCAGACCTATTGAATATGGTTCCCACCAAATCTGTGCCAACCACTCCATATGAGATATGGAAAGGAAAGAGACCATATCTTAATTATGTTAAGATATGGGGTTGTCCGGCATATGTGAAAACACAGAATCCGGACAAGCTCGGGGCAAGGTCTTTTCTGTGTAAGTTTATTGGATATCCCAAACAATCGCGTGGGTATATCTTCTACCTCACCGAGGAATAAAAGGTGTTTATTTCTCGACATGCCACCTTTTTAGAAAAGGAATTTCTTGAAAAAGAAATTATTGGCAATGAGATAGAACTGGAAGAAGTTCCAGCTACAAACTGCAACAGAAGATTTGGTGGAACTAGAGAATTCAGTAGTTCCTAACGAACCCCAGCCTCTCTGCCGATCTAGTAGGGTTCCTCATCCACCTGAGAGATACTATGGACAGCTTTGAAGAACATTCTCAAGTACTTGAGAAGGACTAAAGAAATGTTCTTGGTGTATGGTAATAGAGAACTCCAAGTGGAGTCCTTAACGATTCGAGCTTCTAAAGTGATAAGGACAACTCTAAGTCGCACTCGGGATTTGTCTTTACCCTCAATGGAGGGGCGGTGTGTTGGAAGAGTTCCAAACAGGAAACCGTGGCAGACTCGACGATGGAGGCTGAATACATCGCTGCCAACGATGCTGCCAAAAAGGCTGTCTGGATGAAGAAGTTCATAACTGAACTTGGAGTGGTTATGTCCATTGAGCATCCAATACCTTTGTATTGTAATAACAATGGAGCCGTGGCTTTGTCCAAGGAACCCAAGTCCCATCAGAGATCCAGGTATATTCTGAGGCGGTATTACCTGATCTGAAAGATAGTTGATTGCCGGGAGATCGAGGTCAGGAGAGTTAACACGAAGGACAACACTACGGATCCACTCACGATGGCCATACCCCAGATACAATTTGAGAGACTCTTCGGGATATTGGGTATGAGATACTACAACAGCTCGCCTTACTGCAAGTGGGAGATTGTTAGTTATATATATGTCCTAGAGGCCATTGTTGTACATATGATGTATATTATAGTGGATGCTTGGATATATATAGAGAGGACTTTCTTGCTCGACATGATAGTATGCTATCTGGTTTCACTTTGTCTTAACATGTTGACTTGTATTATATTAATGTCTTTCTCTCACATGTTGATAAAGCCCTTAGGATATGTACTTGACTACTAGGACTATGATGCAGATCATACTAGTAGGGCCAGGGTAGTCCATGAGTACATCCTATAATTGTTCCTAGTCAAGGGTGTATCGAGATAGGGCATCGATACTCCAGAGTAGACTCGCGTATATGCATCTTGACCCATATGATGGGTGATGGATGATCCCACATCCATTGGTATTTGACATCAAAGATGGTGTACAGGTGCTCAGTGTAGACTGCGTACACTGAACGGACTTGCCAAGAACTCCTCGATGGTATTATACCTATCGTCAGATAGCAATTCTCTGGTGACACTGGTACAGGTTAGTCTGTAGACCCAAGATCGTCATAGAGTCTTGTGTGATTCCTACTGTGTTTTGATTTCCACCTTACCACGTTCATGAGAACGTGCAAAACGGTGGCTTTTGGGTACAGTCCCGAATCACATGGAAGCAATGAGCGATAGGAGAGGTTTCGTCTCTCCCGGTATTAGGGGTTGATGTTGCGCTGTATTTGATTGGCTATAACTGGAAGTCCCTAGCCAGGGATGATATGGAGATCTACTGGTAAGTGTTATCAGTAGTTTCTCGACCCGTTATGAGCCTCGCATCGACACGACTTATCAGTTACTGGGGTCTGACGTTTACCACCCCTAGACTGCATTTGCGACATATAAGACGAAGAGACCGGACTGTACGGTAGTGTTACTGATTAGATTAACAGGAGTGTGAGCAGGCTTGCTTGTTGATCTTCTGATCGCTCAATACCGAGGTGGCTATTACGTTTAGCTGATCGCTTGCATCTTGTGGGTGTTTGATATGATCATCACCTACTGTCGGTGTATTGACGAGTCTTTAGAGTCCTACACAGAGGTTTCCTGGCTTAGGAGAAACGGAGTAGGGACACATATGTGGTATTTGTGGGACCGAGATTAATACGATATGTGATACCTTATTCTATTCTTGCGATATATGATATCGGCCGGTTATATGTGATATAGCCGGGTCATAAGATGAAGTGTTGATTCGATGAAATGATACATTTTATATTAGCCGGTTATATGTAATATAAACGGATTATCGGATCAAGTGTTGATTCGATAATTTAATGTATAATTATATATTTGATATATTAAATTACATTAACTAATATATGCTCACTTAAGTTTTTCATTTTCTCACTTTGGATACATTTAACATATATGTGATATATGTTTATTGTATTCTTTTCTTTGTTACATTAGATATTATATATGTGATATATAATATTGTAAAATGCTAGGTTATAAATGCAAATAGGGTTTATGAGATTAATACCATGGCTAGGTTTATGGTTAGCTTTTTAATTATCTTAGTTAATTCTCATTGAGTGGATTAATCATGAGATATTTTCGTATGTTGACTTGGTCCACCCTTCTTGATATTTCTAAGATATTTATTAACCTAACCTTTAACCCTAGCCCATAGTTTATTCTCTACATGAGTTAGCCATGACACATTTAACCTATGGTTGCATTTCTAACCTCAACCAAATTCATTCCCACTTGAGCTTGAGCTTCTTCTTCTTCTTGCTCTTGATTCTTGCTCTCACGATTTCTTCATGTGATGAAAAAATAGTGAAAAATAAAATATTAAAGTGAGAAAAATTCCCACTTCATCATCCTCTTCTATGCTAGCCATATAGATTAGTGTGTTAGCTTTACTAATCCATAATTAGTGAAAAGATAGCTTGGGTTTGTGAATTCTCAAGGTAGATCGTCTTGGATTGTGAAGTCTTCAAGCAAGGATGTCTCATTCACCTCATGGAGCCTCTCAAGAGTCCGGGGGCATGATGATCGCAGCGAAGGGACCTCAACTCGGAGCTTATGAAGCGAAGGAACAGACTACAAAGGTTGTAATCCCTAAACACTTAGATGTTAAGTAGTTAACATAAAGTTTAGTTTGATTCTCTAGTTAAAGATCTTGTCTTGGGTTGTTTAAACATGGCAAAAATTTAAACTTGGCATGGATGATGCTACCCGAAACCTTGCTGCCGTGTTTAGGAACCCAACGCATATCAGTCACCCACAAGCCGTCAGCGGTACTAGCTGGACGTAACGGCTACTCGGTTATTGAGCGATCAAAAGATCAACAAGCAATCTTGTTCATACTTCCGTGAATCCAATAAGTAACACTACCATATAGTCCAGTCTCTTTATCTGATATGTCGCATATCTAGTCTGGTGGTGGTAAACGTCAGACCACAATAACTTGATAAGTCATGCTGATATGAGGCTTATAACGGGTCAAGAAACTACTGATAACACTTACCAGTAAATCTCAGTATCAGCCCTAGCCAGGGACTTCCTTTTATAGCCAATCGAGCACAGCGCAATATCAACCTTCAATACCGGGAGAGATGAAACCCCTCCTATCGCCCATTGCCTCCATGTGACTCGGGACTGTACCCAAAAACCACCGTTTTGCACGCTCTCTTGAACGTGGTAAGGTGGAAATCAAAGCACAGTAGGAATCACACAAGACTCTAAGACGATCTTAGGTTTACAGACTGCATGTACCAGTGTCACCAAAGAACTGCTATCTGATGATAGGTATATTACCATCTAGGAGTTCTCGGCGAGTCCTGTTCGGCGTACCCATTCTCCAATGAGCACCTGTGCACATTCTCTGATGTCAAACACCAATGGTTGTGGGATCAACCATCGCCCCATACAGGATCAAGAATCGTACACACTAGTTTACACTGGAATATCGATGCCCCATCTCGATACTCCCTCGACTAGAAACAATTAAATGATGTTCTTGTGAACTACCCTGGCCCTACTAGTATGATCTCCATCATAGTCCTGGTAGTCAAGTACATATCCTAAAGGCTTTATCAACATGTAACAGAAAGACGGTATAAGCATACAAGTTAAGATAACGAGTAACCAGATAGCATACTATCATGTCGAGCAAGAAAGTCCTCTCTATATATGTCCAAGCATCCACTATAATATACAGTCATGTACAATAATGGCCTCTAGGGCATACATAGAACCAACAAAGGAGTCGTGCAAACAGGTAGTAGTTGGGTGTAGTCCCAAAACACTTTGAGGCAATGGTGGTTAGATAGGATTCATCTCTCCCGGTATTGGGGGTTGATATCGCGTTGTGTTCGGAAAGCCATTACACTAAGTGTTAGTGATATGTATGCCCTAGAGGCCATTATTGTATGATATAGTGGATGCTTGGACATATATATAGAGGACTTTCTGGCTCGACATGATAATATGCTATCTGGTTTCCTTTATCTTAACATGTTCACTGGTATTATTATACCGTCTCTCATATACATGTTGATAAAGACATTAGGATGTAGGCTTGACTACCAGGACTATGATGTGGATCATACTACTGGGACCTGGGCAGTTCACAAGCACATCCTTTAATTGTTCCTAGTCAAGGGAATATCGAGACAGGGCATCGATATTCCAGAGTAGACTAGTGTGTTAGTTTCTTGACCCTGTATGGGGTGAGGGTTGATCCCATATCCATTGGTGTTTGACATCAAAGATTGTACACAGGTGCTCATTCGAGAATGGGTACACCGAATGGGACTCGCCGAGAACTTCTAGATGGTAATATACCAATCATCAGATAGAAGTTCTTTGGTGACACTAGAAGGTTAGTCTGTAGACCCGAGATTGTCATAGAGTCTTGTGTGGTTCCCATTGTGCTTTGATTTCCTCCCTACCCCGGCTCAAAGGAGTCGTGCAAACAAGTGGATTTTGGGTACAGTCCCGAATCACATAGAGACAATGAGAGATAGGAGGGGTTTCGTCTCTCCCAGTACAGGGAGTTGATGATGTGTTATGCTCGATTGGCTATAACTGTAAGTCCCTGGCCAGGATTGTTGATGAGATTTACTGGTAAGTGTTATCGGTAGTTTCTCATACCGTTATAGGCCTTACATCGGCATGATTTATCAAGTTATTAGGGTATGACGATTCCATTCCAGACTCGATATTCGACATATCAGACGAAGAGACCGGACTGTACGGTAAGTGTTACTTATAGGCTTCATCGAGAGTATGGACAAGCTTGCTTGTTGATCTTCTAATCGCTTAATACCTGGGTATCCGTTACGTCCATCTAGTACCGCTGACGGATTGTGGGTGACTGATGTGATTATCACCTACTTTCGGCGTATTGACGAGTCTTTAAAGTCCTATACAGAAGTTTCCTGGTTCAAGCGAAATGAAATAGGGCACATATGCTGATATGTGCGGGGAGCCTGATTAAATACGAGCATGTGATACCGTATTCTAATCTGGCAGTTATCTGATATCGGTCAGGTTATATGTGATATAATCGGATTATCGAATCAAGTGTTGATTTGATAATGTGATATACAGATAAATGATATTAGTCGGTTATATGTGATATAACCGGATTATTAAATCAAGTGTTAATTTAATAATATGATATATATTATATTTGATATAATTTTATCTTAACTAATATTATTAGCTCACTAAATATTTTCTTATATATATATATATATATATATATATATATATATATATAAAGCATGGCATGAATTTCTATATTGTGAAAATAGAAATGAGGTGGAAAATGGGAGCATGGTGTAGCATGGCATTTCTTATTTGTTTAATACTCTTGACTCACTATTGAAGCATGGCTCTTATTTTTATTTGAAAAATATTGGATGGTTCAATAACTAAGCAAGGTGTTATGCCATTCTACACTTGATGATTCATTCTAGACTTGCTCATTTTTCTTTGCTTGAGCTCTCCAAGTTCTCTTGCTCTCATCTTCTTCTTCCTCTTGATGCTTCAAGCACCAACCCCTCACATGTGATGTGAACCATAGGGCTTGAATAAATTCTAATGAGCAAACCAACACCCCTACTTCATCATCCTACACTTGATTAGCAATAAAGTATAGTGTATTTCCTTCTCTAAAAGGTTTAGTGAAGAGAAAGTTTGGATTGCGAAGCTTCGGGGGGATCATTTTCGGCACGAAGGTCATCAGAGGAAGCTTGCACCTTCTTCAAGTGGAGCCTAGTGGAGTCGCGTGGACTACTACACGGAGCATATGAAGAGAAGGACACGGTCTACAAAGGTTGTAGCCCCTTTCTCTTAGTATAGTTTATCATATCATCATTGTTAAACCCTAATATTCTAGTTAAGATCTTGTTAAGTGATCATTAGCACCACGCATTTTTGAAAATTGCATGTGTGATGCCCGTTTAAACCACATCACGGTGCAAATAAACACTTTCATGGTATCAGAGCCAAGCTAGAACATTTGGGTAGGTCTTTATGATGTTAAAGTGTTCGATCGAATTACCCGGTTTTCTCAAGTTTCTGTCTATTTTTGAAAAGTTGGAATTTTGGTGATTAAAAATATACAGAAAATCGTGCAGGCTTTTTTATGGAGCCTCAAGAAAGATGAGTACCCAAGTCCTTCAAATGCTGCGGAAGCACGGCCAAACCCCATGTTTGGCTACGGTTCCGCGGCATGTTAGTGGATTTGTGGTGTCTTATTTCTTGTACTTCTCCATTTGGTCATTTGTCACTTTCTGGATGTTTTTAATGATTCTCAAGTTGTTGAGGTCTCTAGAATTGCAAAAATTCACAGCGCTTAAAAGAAATTTGTTGTGTATTTTGATATTGGTTGTTTGCATATTTTAACACGGAAATTAAGGGGCAAAGACCAAATTCAGATTAGGTAGGGATTTCATTACCCTTCCTAAGCCCCAAAAATCATAAAACTAGCATCCTCATCACCCTCATTAACTAAAAAATATCTAGACAAGACTCTAAGGACCGTCGCGCTTAATTAGGACAGAAGAAGGTCGTGGATAATCTATTGCTTATCCGCATTTCTTTTGTGGTGTCTAAGGCAGGTATGTTTAAGGAAAGTGGTTACTTAATTAGGCCCGCTACTTACGTAGCGGAAAACCTCTCACTTACCTGGCCACAGAAGAGATAAAAAGACAGTAGAGGATTTATCCTGCGATTTGTCTTCTGGAAGTTTAGGAGCGGTCTAGTGACTTGACCTAGGTGACCATTAGATCTAGGGTTGCTTGTGCATTTTTTGTGTGATTTTTCAAAATCCGTCTTTTTCAAAACCAAACACCAATCCACATTTTCTCTAATTATCACCTACGCTGCCACTTGTGCTAAACCCTTTAGTGCATGCTCGGCTAGACACGGGATTCTAGTGCCCGTCTTGTCCGCATTTCTCTTATCGACTCCGAAGTCGGTATTTCTACATCTTCTTTTTCCTCACCACACACCACATCCACTTCGATGGATGGATATCCATCGAATTTTCATAACACCACTTTGCCATCGCCCGCAGGTGCGCAAACTCTACCGCGTATATCTCTCAATGAGAGATGCTACCCTAAACGTGGTCCCCTTCCTACCTGTCTTTCTATACCGCCAGCCAATTGGGATAACTTTGAAATTAAACCTCATTTCATCAAACTTTTGCCCAAATTTCACGGTCTTGAATCTGAAGACGCGTACGTTTTTATCTCCAAATTCGAAAATGTATATGCAATGATTGGCATGTCACAACTGTCTATGGATGCTCTGCATTTACGTCTTCTTCCATTCACTTTGTGCGATTTAGCCGAGAAGTGGCTTTATAACACAACCGCACACTCTATTGCCAAATGGGATGAATTTGTTGTAGCATTCCTTAAAAAAAATTATCCCAATCATAAGGCCAGCCGTGTTCGTAGCGAGATCTTCCAATTTACCCAACTTCCCAATAAACCATTTTGGAAATGCTTTGAACGGTTCAAGGATCTTCTTATCCAATGTCCTCATCACGGAATCCCTAGATGAGATCTGTGTCGAATTATCTATGAGGGTTGATCTCACGACAAAACAGATACTTGAAACCATGTGTCAATGTCAATTCCTGTCTAAAGATGATGGTGAAGCTTGGAAATACCTGGAAGATCTTGCCCAAAACACTTTACAGTGGGAAAGTGTTAGTCATCCATCGTCTAGGGAAGGTATCAATCAACTCGATATTTCCGTCACAATGAGAGCCGAAATGGCTGCAATACAAAGGAAACTCGACGCTATAGAAAACAGAATCTCTTCAGCCTCCATTAACCAATACACACTTCCCAAAACCGTGTATGGATGCTGTTCCAACCCATCACATTTGATGGAAGAATGTCCTTTGAATGTACCGTTTCAAGGTCATGAACACACTAATGCTGCATTTCAGCAACAACCTAGAAACGATCCTTCTTCTTCCACATATAATCAAGGTTGGAGGAATCACCCTAATTTTGCTTGGAACCGACACCAAACTCAAAATATGGCTCCAAACCAGATTAACTTTCAAAGGATCCCTCCACAACAGCAACCACCACAACCGAGTCAGCACCCTTTTCAATCACAACCTTTACAAAATCCGGCCAACAATATTGATCCTTCTTCTGCCGGTACCGATAAACCCTCTGCACTCGATAAGTTCATTGCACATTCCATGCGAACGAATGATATTTTAACGTCTTCTATCCAAATGTTAGTACAAAACACTGCCTCCCACGGTGAGAGTATTAAATCGATAGAAGCACAAATCGCAAAACTGACTACAGCAATGAGTGCTAGAGAGAAAGGGAAACTTCAAGCCCAACCCCTACCTAATCTTGGCTACTCACACAATGTGAACGCTATTACCATGTTGAAATCTGGAAGAGTGCTGGATAACCATGTGGATGAACAGATTGTTATTGATAATGAGGAAACAATTGAAACCCCGGCTTCCACTTCTAATTCTTGCCCTATTTTTTCTAGTTTACCTTCTTCTTCCGAGCCTATTCTCCGTTTTCCACAAGGCTCGAACCTTCCACCCACTTCATCAATTCCACCCCCACAAACTTCTCCACAAATGTTGGACCCAACACTTATTGATAAATCTCCATTTCTAGATAGGTTGAGGCCCAACAAACCTAATGCACAAATGGAGAAGATTGTGGAAATGTTTAAGCAAGTTAACATCAATATCCTTCTCCTAGATGCTATCCAACAAGTTCCGTCTTATGCAAAAAATTTAAAGGACTTGTGCACTAGGAAGAGGAAGACTCAAGTGCCGAAAAAAGTTTTCATGACGAGTAATGTAAACACAGCTTTTACCCCTCAATTACCAAAGAAACGTAAGGACCCTGGCTGTCCTACAATCTCTATTTTTATTGGGGGTAAAAATATCAATCGTGCTTTACACGATTTAGGCGCTAGTGTGAACTTGATTCCATATTCTGTCTATGAGCAATTAGGTAATGGAGAGTTAAACCATCGCAATGCACTTTATAGATGGTTGATCGATCTATCACCCGTTTAAGGGGTATGCTTGAGGATGTGTTGATAAAAGTCGGGGAATTTATATTCCATGTGGACTTTATTGTTCTAGATATATAGCCTGTAGCGAACCCACGGAACCAAATTCCGGTGATTCTCGGTCGACCCTTTTTGGCTACTTCCAACGCTGTAATCAATTGTAGAAACGGCTCTATGACCCTATCCTTCGGGAAGATGTCAATTGAGCTTAATATTTACAAGTTGGGAAGTGTACCCTCTAAACCTTCTGCTCAAGCATGTTCTGTCGAATTAATAGATATCGACAGCAGCGAATTTGATCAGCTTCACGATACTGATCTAGACTCTTTTCATACGTTGTTGTTTGACCCAGCTATGTATTATACACATATGGACTCTTCCATCGAGTTATCCGGGTCAACATCTAACGCTGATTATGAACCTTTTATGGAGTCTAGAGATCATCCCACTCTTTCTGTTGAGAATATTCTTCGGGATATCGATGAAAGCTTCAAAGAAATGTTCGCTGATGAACTCCCATTCTTAGCAAACACGGGAGTTGTGATGAATCAACCCCAAAACAATGAAGTTGAACCTCCACCCCTTCTCTTTGGCATTAACGAGAATGCGAGTAATCCATCATTATCATTGTGTCGTCTCTCCAAATTGAGACGCAAACCCTTTCCATCACACCACTTATCTCTTCCCCACTTCTTCCTGGCTCTATACAACATGTTCTTCCACCAACCTATACGTTACACTGATAAAATCTTCGAATGGTTGGTGTTGACTTTCGGTCTTTGTAAGGTTTTGCATTGACCAATAACTTTACCCCCCTATTATGATCTTAAAATGCTTAATATTGTTTAACTCAAGTTTGGGGGGTATATTTTTAGCTCTTGAAAATAAAATTTGCCCTCAAAATTGTGAGCCAAAAATAAGTTTGGGGGAGATTTTCACGTTTATTCTTATCCCCGTTAATAACTTTTTCTCCCAAGCCTACAGGTTTTTGAGATTTAAAAGATGACAACAGTGAGGACACTGCTGTAAACAGGTTTGGGGGAGGTTTGTGCTTATTTGCGCATTACTTTGCATCATACTTTGCATAAGCACAACATTTTCAAAAAATTTAAAAATTCTTTGATGATAAAAGATTAGAAAGTGAAAAATTACATCTAAAAGATTGGAAAAGTTTAAGAAAACGAAGAAAGTTAGATGTTTTCTTAAACGAACTAATAATAAGTAGTTATGAGCCATTGTCCCGAGGGTTGGTAAGATGAAAGAAGTCACTAATCTAAGGATAAAAATAAGTCTGAAAAATAGCTCCTATTCTAGAAGCTAAATATTTGAACGTTGATACCCTACTATACGCACTTATACACGTCTTGAAACTCGGGATAGTAGAGGATACCTTGAAATGCTCTTGTCTAAAGCCAAAGTACGAAGAAAATAATAAATGGAGAATAAAAGTATAAAATGGTGAAGAAAAATGAACACTAGTTTTGTAATCACCAAGGCAGCTTAAAAAAATATAGCGAGGATGCTTCATCACCTAGTGCCTTAGACCAACTGGTTTGGGAGTCACTGCTAAGCCTTAGGTGTTGCAAGACGAGAAAAATACTATTTACACCTAATCAGCAAGCACATGAGTAATCTGTCGGTTAGTACCTCAAGAAGTATTAACGGTCGCATGAAGAATGTGTGAGCAATTCCATCTAAATATTCACCGACTAAAAAATACTGAGGTAGATGGACAAGAGTATGATAGCTTGAATTGAATTCTCTGAGTGTAGGGATGTCTTTTATACACACGTAGGGGTATATGATCGACGTTTGGAAGAAAATTAGGAATGAAGAATAAAGGCGATGTTTTATTGAGGGATGATGTGATTTCTAACATTTTTTCATGACTATTAAGATAGGGCTCATGACAACCGAAAAGCTAGTGTAGTTGGAAACTCTGATTTTCAAAGTCTTTCTTTTACAATTCTTATCTTTATATGTAATTTTCAAAGTCTTCCTTTTATTATAGGATTTTGTGGGTGCAATCCGCTGAAAACCTTCAGGAGACAACACTCCTCTTATTAGGGACACCTAGAGGTTTAAAGGCTTGTTGCACGTGCTCAGTGCAATCGTGTTGCCTACGAAAGTGTGTTAGTTAGTTTTTTTCTTTTTTTCCTTCTCTTGAATAAATAAAGTTTGCTCGGGACGATCAAAGTCAAGTTTGGGGGTATTTGTTCAGTCGAAAATAGTGCACTTTTAACATGACAATTTCCTTACTTTTCTTAATCATCTAAAGGTATTTGCTATAAATATAACACATATTAGAAGTTTATCTGCAAAATATCATTTACCATATGTTATACATTATAATCAACGTTATGAAGGAAATTGTATGTTTAATATTTTTACACATAATATTTTGTATCTCACATTTTTCATTGAGATCTTGTGCAAGATTAGCTCAGGTCAGATATCGGGAATCAGGAATCTGCTGATAAAATACAAGAAAGTCGAAGAATTAAATTCTGGCAGAGACTCAAAAAAGATTAGAAGATTCCAGATATCACAAGAAGACCCAAAGATCAACATAAGAAAACACCTGAAGTTTCAACCAATGAGGCCACCAATTGGCCGCGGAACCGGGGCCGAGTCAGGCCGATTCGCCACGGATCCATGGCCGATTCGTGGGCTTCGAGATCGGGAACTCTCTGGAAATTTCTTCTCAACGTCCTAGCTTGTTGGGAAAGCCTCGTTGTAACAACCTTGTTCTGGAAACTTCTCTATAACAACCTAGCTTGTTAGGGAAGCATGAAAAGGGGGCTATAAAAAGGACCTAAAGCCACATTGAAAAGGGTTCCCAATTAGATCCAAAATTTCATCCAAGTCTTCATCCAATTCAACACAAATCCAAGAACAAACATCAAATCCAAGATCCAAAATCAAGAATCATCGAGAAGTTCATCAAGAGATTCAACAAAAGATCATTTACACGAAACCGATCATCATCAACGAGCACGCGATCCACGACAGGTCCAAGACTCACGGTGATCGAGCGACGTGAAGATAGACGGAAAATTACCTCTTCAAGGGAGTGATCGAGAGCAATTCTTCTTGTAATCTCGGATTGAAGAAGTTGTAATTTGAAGTTGAATAATAAAGGTGATAATTAGTTTCAATTTCTCTTTCTTTTAAATTCCGCATTATGAGTTCTTTTTCTAATCTTTCTTCGATTTTCATGATGCACGAGTAAATCTCCGCTTGATAGGATTCATAGGATTAGAGTAGATCGATGGATGATAGAATTCTATACTTTTCTTTAGTCTTATAAAGTTTACAAACCTTCGCCGAAGAATCGTTAACATCCTCATCGGGCGCGATATCAAATTCTTGATTATCTTGACCACGATGTGAGATAAGGTTGACGATCTTTTTGTGAAGGGCTAGAAAATAAATGGGATCAATGAAAGGACAAAGGACTATAGTAAAGAAACCCTAGTTTCTTCCAAAAAACCCTAATCCGCATTCATCGCCATCAATCTAGCGTTAAACTGTCAATAGAAAAGATGAGTTACCTTTATTAGTCATCCATGGCTACTAAATTTGATCGAATCCTACAAGCCTTCTTCATATTTTCTTGATAACTAGATCTTGAACATTTTCTTGATTTTCTTTCTTGAAAACAATTTCTTGATTTTCTTGAAACTATTACTTCAACTAAATCTTAAACAATTTTCTTGATTTTCTTTACTATTTCTTTCAACCGGTCTAAAGTAAAAAATGATAAAATTTCACGAATCCCAGAGGACGACCCATACTCACTAAAGGTCTAGCTACATGCGACACCATTATTGATTGCGGTTACTTTACTACTTTTCTTTGATCAATCAGGATGCCTCGGCTAATCTGATCAAATCTTAGCCTTGTCTTTCTGCACCACGTCCGACGCCTCTGCACCCGATCCTAGAATCGCACACAAGTAAATAAGAGGATAGATCAATTATAGTCGCGCAATCAAACGATACAAGTCAACCACACCGCCTAACTAGACGCGCGCACACTTGGTGCACAAAACGTACTCGCGACACGCCACAAACCACAACTAGGGTCGCTATACGTGATAACTATCAAGCCTAGAACCCAATCGTACCAATCGCGCACTCACAACACACTAGATATTATAGGAAATAGGTTATAGCTCAATTCAACCTCAAACTTACTTAAAACCTATTTATTCTAAAAACCTGGTAAGCAATCATTAACCATTTTAGTACAAATCTAGATGTTTTAGCAATTCTAGTGGCCACAATGATCACTTAATATCTTAATTAGGGTACACAATTATTAACTAAATTTTAATCTCACCTCTTTTAGATTAAACATGAAATTAGTTTGCAAAAATGTTTAATTAGGACAATTTAAAAATAACAATTTGCAACTTAACAACTAGATAGATTTTGCATGTCTTAAAATGTTAAACTACTCATTACAACCATGAATAAGTGATAAAAACCCTAACTTTAATTTAAATCCTTCTCTTTAGAATTCTAACTTTCAATTAAAACCATATTTAAACACCTAAATAAATTAAATTGAAGTAATTAATCAACAAGTAACCATTGAGTTAAGATTATATCTCAACAATCATGAGATCAAACTTGCAACATAGCCTCCCTAAATGCCATCTTGCTCCTAAATGCCATCTTGCTCCTAAATTCAAGCTAGTTTAGGCCAAGGAATATTGGGTAAAGGTTTAATGATGAATTTGTGAGACTTTGTTTTATGGAATTTTTGAAGATTTTTGAAGTGGAAAGAGGTGGGGAAATAGGGGACCAGCAGCAGGTGGTTTCAGCCAGAAAATAAAATGGGGGGAGAGAGAGTGTGTGAGGTGTGTATGTGTGTAGAAATCTCTCCAATTATTACATCTTTTAACTCATTTCTTTAATTATTTAATTTTCCTAATAAATTTTATCCTAGAATTCTCTAGAATCTTGGAGACAAATGGAGAAAAAGAGAATATGTTACAAACTTGTTATGGTTCACATTTGTATAATTAACCCATTCTCATTTGTAATTTACACTAATTAAATGTATAATTGAAAGCTTAAAGTAATATTTAAAAATAATTAATTTAGAAAAAAATATTGAAGTAAACTAACAATTTATAAGTGACTAAATAAATACCAAATACTAGCAATTATATAATTAAAATAGGTGTATTTAAGTTTATGTAGAAAAATAATTATATCTTGGTTTTTACGGAAAACACAAGTTATATTACCAAATATCGGAAAATTCACCTAAACGATCTTTAAAACGTTTCATCGAGGGGCAGGAAGCCCACATGTAAGGCAGGGAGCCTAGCGAGAACACTCTATACCGGAGATAGATTAAAGCACGGCGGATATCCGGGAGATACCGACTGGGGCTCTTGATATCGAGAGAGGACCAGTCTGACGAGACGGTGCCCACGATATCTAGATTTACGTGTCGATGATAGGCACGAGATTTATGATGAGTTTAAGTGTCGGTGATGGACACTCGGTGGATGATGAGTTTGAGCGCCAATGATGGACACTCGTGAGATTTAGAGTGTCGATGCTGGACACTCATATGTTGATGTTTACGCGATCCGTCGAGATACGCTGTTATAGATTATACTATTTAGTAGTCGAACAGGACTAATCCATGGGACAGTACCTGAATACTATTTTCACATATCGATGCACATAAAGTGATTTCCAAATGAGCTATAGTCTCACTATTTTGACGTGTCTAGGACGGCACAAGAATCTTTTAAACGGAAACCCTCTTAAAACTCATTTTTAAAAAGCGAGACGTATACTTTAAACAAAACGCATATAATACTTCATAAAACCACGTATGCTACTTACGCCATGATATATATATTATACGGCTATTTTGTGTTAGTTATATGTATGCCCTAGAGGCCATTACTATACATAGGATGTATATTGTAGTGGATGCTGGGACATATATAGGGAGGACTTTCTTGCTCGACATGATAGTATGCTATCTGGTTGCTCTTTACCTTAACGTGTATACTGATTGTCTCTCTGTTACATGTTGGTAAAGCCCTTAGGATGTGTACTTGACTACCTGGACTATGATGCAGATCATACTAGTGGGGACAGATAGTCTATAAGTACATCCTTCAAAGTCCCTAGTCGTGGGTGTATCGAGACGGGGCATCGATATACCAGAGTAGACTAGCGTATACCTTCTCGACCCATACAGATGGGCGATGGATGATCCCATATCCATTGGTGTTTGACATCAGAGATGATATACGGGTGCTCAGTGGAGATTGGGTACACCGGACGGACTCGCCGAGAACTCCCAGATGGTATTATACCTTACGTCAGATGGCAGTTCTCTGGTGACACTGGTACAGAGTAGTCTGTTGACCCGAGATCGTCATAGAGTCTTGTGTGGTTCCCACTGTGCTTTGATTTCCATCTTACCACGTCCAAGAGGGCGTGCAAAACGGTGGTTTTTGGGTACAGTCCCGAATCACATGGAGGCAATGAGCGATAGGAGGGGATTCGTCTCTCCCGGTATAGGGGGTTGATGTTGCGCTGTGTTCGATTGGCTATAACCGGAAATCCCTGGCCAGGGTTGCTGAGATTTACTGGTAAGTGTTACCAGTAGTTTCTCGAACTGTTATAGACCTCATATCGACACGACTTATCGAGCTATTGGGGTCTGACGTTTACCACCCCTAGGCAAGATATGCGACATATCAGACGACGAGACCGGACTGTACGGTAGTGTTACTGGTTGGATTCACTGGAGTGTGAGCGGGCTTGCTCGTCGATCTTCTGATCGCTCAATACCCGGGTGGCCGTTACGTTTAGCAGACCGCTTGCGGCTTGTGGGTGTTTGATATGATCATCACCTGCTGCCGGCGTATTGACGAGTCTTTAGAGTTCTACACAGAGGTTTTCTGGCTCAAGCGAAACGAAATAGGAGCGCATATGAGATATGTGCGGGACCGAGAATAATGCGTGTATGTGATACCGTATTCCATTCTCGCGATTTGTGACATTGATCGGTTATATGCGATATAGCCGGGTTATCAGATCAAGTGTTGATTCGATAAGTTGTTACTATTGATACTAGTCGGTTATGTGCGACATGACCGGATCATTGAATCAATTGTTGATTTAATGATTTAATGTATAATTATATATTTGATATATTACTTTGCATTAACTTGTATTGGTTCACTTTAATAGGATTTTCTCACTTGATGCACATTGTATATGTGATATATTTTTGTGCACCTTTTTGTATCATGTTTGATGATACATGCTCACAAGGGTATGTGTAAAGATTAAACCATGGTTGTGTAATGGTTAGGGTTTTCTTTTGCTTAATCATTTATTTATTTTGTTTATTTATTTTGCAAAATAAATGAATGGTGGCTTTCTTTGGATGCTAGTTGAAGTTTCATGAAGCTTTGACTATGTGACCATTTTGTCTCATGCTTAACCCTAACCACTTCACTTAACCTTGGTTCATTCTCTACACTTAACCATGGTAACTATTATGATAAGAATGAATGGGATTATCTTTTCAAGTTAATCTTTTTATTCTATGATAATATTATCATCTTCTTCTTCTTCTTCTTCAAGATGAAGAACCTTGACTTCATCAATGGTGATTGATGAAAAAGAGTGAAAAATCCAATTCTAAAGTGAACCCACTTCCTATTTCTTCATCCTCTACCTCTTGCCAAGTAGTAGAGTGTGTTTCCTTCACAAGTTTTCTTGACTTGGTGAAGTTGGAGCTTGATCTTGTGATGCTTCGACGTAGATCATCTTCGGCATCGTAGTCGATGACCTAGCCCGCCCTTCTCTCCGATGAAGCCGACGCTAGAGCCCGGGATTTGATTTGGACAGCGAAGAGACTTCATCACGGAGCTATGGAGGTGGAGCACCGGATCTACAAAGGTTGTATTTCCGTTCTTTTAGTTAAGTAGTTAACTAGTTGCTTGTTTCGCCTATATATCTAGTTAACGATCCGTATTAGGGTTTCTCGGCACCCGTAAAATTTGAAATTGGCATGGTTGATGCCTTGTGAGACCTCTTGAGAGTGCCTAGGAACCCTACATTTTGAAAGGATTTTACATACATCTTTCGGCTACTTTATAGGCTTATACATCGATGCATGATATACACACACGATATGATGATATATTTCCACGTTTACGCGATCGATATTGATGCGCTTATAGTACTTATGCATTATACATACATTAGTATGGGATATGATAGTACAATACTTTATGACCTAGGTAGATCGTTATGCATTTCAATTTCTACCTTGCGATATATTTTTATTCACTGAGTTGACAACTCACCCCCATAGTGTCCCAATTTCTTGCAGGATTGACCGCTCGGATCAGTTTTGGCTTTCCGGCACACTTCTTACTTCGGTGATTTCTTTGGTAGGTAGGTTACATGTTGGATTGTAACCGCCCATTGTATATGTATATTCTTTTGGATCTAGTTAAAGACTCCATCGACTAAAACTTGTATATTTGTGGACTCAGAAGCAAGATTTAGATGTTATGTGTTTTTGGGTGTCGTATTCGTTTGGAGTCGACTTTATTTTGTTCTTTTTCATATTTCGCTTTCTATTTCTTCGCCTTGGGCGTCGTATATTAACTACATGGTTTCTCTGTCATTTTGGCGTGGAAGCTAGCTCTAGTTGGGGATGTTTTATATATATTATGCTTTGTACGTAGTTTTATTCAAAATTTACAAAGGAGGTGATGCTCGATTTTCAAAAGACATGGGTTTTTTCAAACAAACTTATTTACACTTTAAAAGGAACTTGATTCCATTTAGTAACCCTTTTTAAAAACTTCACCTCCATTATTTCTTTAAAAAGGTTTAGATTCGGAGCATTCGGCTTACTTGGGCTAGGTGGAGTCCTATAGACTTCACATGATTCAAGTGTTGGTCACGTACCGTTTCGGGTCGTGACACGATCTATATATTTCACTTACCCTCTTTATGTAATCCACAGTAAATGATATTGTGCATATTTTAACCATCTTCTTCTTTTAGAAAGGCTTTCTACCGTAGAGGTTCTCCAGGAGTCGATGCAGACACATCGTAAGAAAGAAAGGCTTCGTGCCTCTATGGGTTTTGTTATGACTTATCTCTTTTCCTTTGTGCATTTCATGGTGAACAATTTATCTCATCCTTATTCTAATGCCTTTCTCGTGCAGGGCCTTTTACGGCTAGCGCTAGTTCCAGCAATCAGCTTCCTTGTGATGTCCCTGTAGAGGGTGCTATCACCCCTATCGAGACCCTTGTGCCATTGACAGAGCCTTTGGTTACTAGTGATAAGCTAGCTGGCCCTTCACATGACGTGGCAGATCCTGAGCATTCTGTTACCAAGAGCCATGATCCTACTGCAGATGTTCCCGAGAATAGGGACATTGATTCGGACGTTACGGCTCCTCCAAGCAGATCCCAAGTATCTCCTGGTAATGCAAGTGCGGCAACGGTATTCCTCGGTTTAGTAGATGAGGGTACACATCATGATTCTGTCTCCTTTGTTGCGATGGAAACTGATGCAATTGATGTTGTTGAGGCGAGCGTTGAAGCCGGTTGTAAGTCTATTTCACATGGTCTACAAGGTTTGTAGAGGAGCGGAATTTCAAAAACCGAATATCGATGCCCTGTCTCGATATTCCTACGACTGGGGACACTTTTAAGGACATGCTTATAGACTACCCAGCCCTCACAAGTATGACTGTCATCACAACACTGGTAGTCAAGCATGTCCTACGGGCTTTATCACCATATATAAATAGTACGTAATAACAAGTAGAACATACGTACATGTTAAGATAAAGTCAAACCAGATAGCATGCTATCATTTCGAGCAAGATTGTCCTATATATATATATATATATATATATATATATATATATATATATATATCCATAGTATCCATCACAAATAATGGCCTCTAGGGCATATATATCCTACACCAGCAATGTTTAGGAAACAATTGTTACTCCTGTCCTACCGATTCCTGAAGGATACCCTTCTGTGATTTCATCGGCTTCTGGTATATTTGTGATTGCGCTACATCTTTATATTTTGAACACATTAAATAATGTTGTCTTTGTTTCAGATGCGGATTTGATGATTGATCCTTCTACGGTGATCATACTATTTGTAGTACCTACGAGCATTGTCACGATACCTTCCGGCTATGTCGAACTTAGGGAGTCGTCCTCGGCAGGCGCTTTAGCAGTTGCCACCCCTTCTCAGCTTCGACTGGTCTCACCAGAGGTTGAGAAGGCCATTGAAGGTAACTTTCTTTTGATTTTTGCCTTTTTTTCTTTAAAGGTTGGTCTTACCCTTGTATCATTTACCTGGTATTTCAGGAGCAAGTGCATTGAGAACCTACATGCTGACACATTATGGGAGGGAAAATCTTGAGAGGATACGCTACAATTTGGCACTACGCTTGGTGCCTCGCTTGAGGCTTGTTGTTCCATCTGGCATTGGTTAGTATATTTTCTAACCCTTTTCCCAACCCTTTTTAATGTAGTACTTAGCTGGTAAGTACTTGCATGCTGAAGAAGGTGAAGACCCAACGGGACCTTCTGCACTTGCTGATTTGCCACTTCCGGCCATAGGTGGGTCAAGTTTTGAAATCACGTATACCCTTTTCCATTCTGCTTTAGCTGGAGATGTAACTTGTTCTTCACACGTGCATTGCTTTGCAGCAGCTTCGCCGTTTCCGCACCTTTTGAGTCCTACATATTTCTGCCTATGGGCTCATTTGCTAGACGTGTGTCCTCCAAGGGGGCGGAGAATAGTAGGCGCATGCTGATCAGCTTTGTCGACAAACTTGGCACCGGAGCTTTCCTTTCGATGGAAGAATTTGCCGACGAAGTTAACACCATGTTGGCCACCTTCAGTATTTTCATAATGAGGGCTTGGTTCGTGCTTGGGTCGATTATTTCAAACAAATTGAGGTCAATCTTCATGGGCTCGAGCGCAAGCGCCTTACACGCAAGGCGTTATCCCTGAGGGCTCAGCTGGATGAACGAATCGCACAATGCGCCGCTTTCGTCCAATCCTGTGAGCAAAAGTTAGACAGAAAGCTGTCGGAATACGGAACAGCTTCTGGGAAACAAGCCCACTTAAGGCTAATGCCTTACAGTTTCATGCCACCTGGAAGGCTGTTCAGCGCCTCTTGACTAGGGATATAACATTGGAGAGAGCTTGCCTCCAATGAACAGATAGTGCTAGACTATGAAGCAGCCAAGAAGGGGATCAATTTGAAACCATTAAACTTCGTCATACCTATGCATCTGCCCCAAATCTGGCCCCAGAATATGTTTACCACCGAAGACGAGGATCCGAGATGATCCGGGATGGATCGTCTAGTCTGAATTTGAGGGCAGATGTATAGGTATGATCCATCCACCTCTCCAAAGAGACCTGCCTTTTCCTACTATACATGTCCGTTGAAAAGAGCATCCACGAAGGAGGAAGTTTGTTGATGACAACACCTGCAATGAAAACATTGACTAATACAATCTTTCATCTTTTAATTTCATTACAAGTTTTTCAAGTCTTTGACTTGAGAGAGCACTTCCTTGTCATCTTCAAATTTTAGGTTGAGAAACTTGTCGATCAATTTAGATTTTGACAATTTCTCTTTGTCCTTGTACCGTTTCTCTAATAAGTTCCAAATCTTCCTCGCAGAAGATTCACAAGAATAGGCATCGGCGAGGCAGTTGAGGAGGTAGCTCATGCAGAAATAGTTATCGCGCTTCCATTAATCTTCGGCCTTCTCATCCTCGTCATCATCAAAATTCGGCTTGTCTTCATAGACAATATAAAAAATATTTAGGAGTTGCATCCCAAATATTGTTTTGCGACGTCAAGTGTTTCGCTTCCATTGAAACTCTCGAGTTCCAGGCATTCAAGCCCCATTGTTCTTGCAGCGTCCATTTTAGATCATTCGAAATCTGCTTTAAGATTGTTGGAATAGGTAAGAAAAATGGACAGTAAAATTTTAAAATTTCTGCAAGGATACCACAATGATCTATTGTTAGATCAAGTCGAGAGCTGTTATACGTTCCTTAACGCGGAGCTTAAAACAGATTCGGCCTACTCAAGTGTAAGGATCACAAAGCCGATCTACCCAAGAACAAAAACTATGAGTTTTGGTGTGCACCAACCAACAACTCGGTTCTGGGCCACGATGAACGATCCGATGGCGTACGGACAGAGCTCTGTGGTTATGGGCTGATAAATTCAACGAAAGTATTTTGCTATACTTTCTGGAGTTCTGAAACTAAAACATTTCACAATATTTTATAAAATTCTGAATTGAGATCGGCGAGAATATTTCGCAATATTCTCTATTCCCAATTCAATTAAATTCTTCTGATTAGGATGGAATTCCTATTCGGTTTTCAAATTAGAATAGAACTACTTATCCTTATTCAGTTTTGCGATAAAACTACGAAGTAGTTCGGTTTCAGTCTTCTAGAACTATGAAAATATTTCTCTTTCTTTTCTCTTCGAAGAACTATGAATATAGTCCTGCCATTCACTTTTTCCAACTTTTTCTCTCTGGTTTGAGCTCTCTATATATAGAGCTCTCAGACCCAGCCCAAGAGTCTCATCAGTTACAACTCTTTGTAACTGAAAGTGTAAAGTGTTGTGCGCTCAATGCGCCTTAGCCCGATTGGCCCGATCCCGATACACGCCCATGGTCCGAAGTTCGAGCCCGACCCGAACCCAGAGCCCGAGCCCGAGCCACTAGTATCACTTATGAGTAATTAATTAATTAATTAATTATGCATACGACAAGGTTCGAACCATTGATCTTTTGGGTGGCAAAACATTTTTTCAAACCAACTGGGCTACTAGAGTCTTTGTTTAATAAGTAAAATAAATAACATATAACTAGTTTGAAACTTCACCCATTGATTTTTACAAAAAAAAATAAGATCCAACAATTTGGTGTTAGATAAACTAACCCAACCTCAGTTAGCTCTTCCCAGCTAACTAAGCTAGCATGGAGCTAACATAATGGGGTACTTACTTAATCGAGAACTTTTTAATGTTATTTTTACAAAAAATATAAAGGTTTTGGTGCTGTATTTTAAAATAGCAAAGTTGTCACATCCCGGTACGAATGGAATTGTCCGTTCTGACCGAACCCGCACGATTTTGTCCTTTGGATCGAACTGGACTCGAGAAAGGGCCACTTCCCAAGAGATCACCCATCCTAAGATTTCCCTAACCCGAGCATGCTTAACTACTGAGTTCTTCGAACTCTGGAGTGCCGGTTCTCCCAAAAGGTGCCTCCGTGTTAAATACATTGTAGCATTCCATTTATAATACAATTCCACCCTCTTTCGGAATGTGTTTCAAGGATCCGATTCCAGTGTACTAAAGAAGCCCTCACACTCAGATCACCAGGGTGTTCGCAACAGACTGCACTGAGTATAGACAGAGAAAATCACCAGGATGTTCGAAGACCACACTGCTCTGGGGTATTACATCCTTCACCTTAGAACAATGGTTCGTCCTCAAACCACAGACCCACTACTGAGGAACTGGCTCTAATATCGTTATGTCACGCCTCAGTACGGATGGTATTTTCCATTCTGGCCGAGACCGCACAGTTTTGAAGGCTTCGATTCCATTGTTCTAAAGAATCCCCCACACTTAGATCACAAGGATGTCTGCAACAGACTGCACTGAGTGTGGACAGAGCAGATCACTATGATGTTCGAAGACCGCGCTGCTATAGGGTATTACATCCCTCCACCTTAGAACAATGGTTTGTCCTCGAACCACAGACCTACTACTTAGGGACTGGCTCTGATACTGTTATGTCATGCCCCAGTATGGATGGTATTGTCTGTTCTGGCCGAAACCGCACAGTTTTGTCCTTTGGAGCGAACCGGACTCGAGAAAAGGCGAGGTAACCCATCCTAGGATTTCCCTAGCCCAAGCACGCTTGACTACGGAGTTCTTCAAACTCTGGAGTGCTGATTCACCCAAAATGCGCCTATGTGTTAAATACGTGGTAGCATTCCATTTATAATATTATTCTACTTTCTTTCGGAATGTGTTTTAAGGATCTGATTTCATTGTTCTAAAGAGACCCCCTCACTCAGATCATCATGGTGTCCGCAACAGACTGCACTGAGTGTGGACAGAGCAGATCACCAGGATGTCTGAAGACCGTACTGCTCTAAGGTATTACAAAAATTTTAAATGGGATATATCAAAACAACCCTTCCGGTAATTATTAGCAAATCAATCAATTCATCAATTGAAACTCATTGCAATCGATTAGAATTTGATGTAATTATATTTTTCCATTTTAGATTACCTGGTGCACAAGTATTGATGTATGTATATACACTAGGTTCTAAACATGCAAAACAACCGATCGATGTGATTTTCCATCCATTCATCATCTAAGATATGTAGAACAACTTAAACGGAACAAATCGTTCATAGGACGCCACACGAAAAGTTTGTGAATTTGAAAAAACACGAACCCGTCCTAACGGATCTGAATTATATGTGTGTGTATGTCACGATCCGAAATAGCACGTGACTAACCCTTGAATCAGGTGAAGTTTATAGGACCATACCTAATTCAAGTAAGGCAAAAGCCTAGAAATCTAAACCATTTTAAATAAGAAGTGAAGGAAAACATGTTTAAAGTAAGTAGTTTAAATAAAATAAATAGCCTTAAACATTTAAAAGCAATATCATATTATCCCGAAAATTTCGGCAGTCTCCTTTGAAAAAACTGGCCCCAAACGGGTACAAACATGAATAATATACATAATGAATAAAGGCATCCTCAAGCGGGAGCTAGCTCTTCGCTAATTAGCGGACACAACTATGCAAGCAATATAATATACAACGCCAAAGGGTAAGGATCAAAAATCAGAATGAAATCCAATATCCTCAAGAAAACCAGAAAAGAATCATAAATACAAGCGCGCGACTCTAAGATCGAAAGAATATACATACTGGTCTTCTAAGTCTAACAATATACAAGTCTGGTTGATGGAATTTACTAGATATAACTGAATAAATAAAAGTACTGCGGTGGTCACGATGCAAGTGAACCCACCTACCAAAGCAATCACCGGTAAAGAAACAGTGTGCCAGAAAAACCGCAAAGGAAACCTGTACGGCAAAAACCTGTAAGAAACTGTCACAACGGAGGTGGGTTGCCAACTCGTGAGTAGAAAACATCACTGAGCAGAAATCGCATGTATGACTCTATCCTAGGTCATACAATAAAAGTCCTCATAATATATAATCCGAAGCATCTAATAATGGCAAGGGTAAACATCTAAACATGAGTGTAATACCATGTGCCCGTGTCAGTGCCTCAGATAGCAACATATCACATAAATGATGCATGAATGCATGAAAACCGAATACATCTTGAATAAGAAAACTGTTTTCTTTTATCTCAGTGAGATTTCTGTATATAAATCAAAGTATCATCAATCAAATCCATAGAAAATCCGTGTCAAGTATCGACACAAAATGTATGTCCCAAAGTCTCAATATCTCGGGCTCCGGCAATCCGGACTGGCCCATATCATCAAGTCTCAATATCTCGGGCTCCGGCAATCCGGACTGGCCCATAATCAAATCTCAATATCTCAGGCTCCGGCAATCCGGACTGGCCCATAATCAAATCTCAGACTACGTCGGTATCCTCCGGATATCCGCCACGTCACAAATAACCGGTCGGTAGTGCTCCCCTGCCGAGCTCAACGCCATCATCTGCGACCATCTTGTCCCGGGGTACCGCACCGGGTCCACCATGCACCCGCAGACGGTTCCTCCTCCTCCTCGAATCGGGTGTATGATACCGCTCAAGAGCCGAGAAAACTCATGGTGGACACCTCTCACATCATATCACGAGAAAACCGTAAATTTCTATCTTTTAAAATGATAATGAGTTTATAAAATCCTTGCGGTTTCTCCAAATCCAGAAATCTCATGGAAAAATTGAATCCCAAAATGTTGCGAGTCAATAAACAAAATATCTCAGGACAAATGAATACATATACGTGCATGGTATTTAAGCAAGAATGCAATATTTAAACTAGCATAGTAATTATATGTCGGAACTATCTACTAGAAATTACATCCATGAAGTAATATTCTCTAAGTGTCCGTAACAAGGAAATTACCAATGATGATGTGTGTGAGCCGGCAAGCAAGTGTACGTGGATCATACGCATCATCGGTAATGGTGCTGGTGTCCTGACAACAGGGTTTTATAATGACTAACGAAAAGCACATTTAAGCATGCGATGCGATGCAAACAGCGAGAATATATGGAAAATGCATAATAAATGCAACATTAACGAGTATACATTTATAAGTACGAGTCATACAATTTTGGCATTTGAAATAGCACGAATCGTGGTTTTTAGAAAATAAGGGCTACGATGCTTTTTAAGAAAAGGTACGTCCTTTGGAAAATCCGTAGTATCTCTCGGCCTGTCTTTAAAATACTCACGATTCGTTAGTTTGAAAATAGGTATGAATCGAGCCCAGTCTAACATCTACCTGATAACTACAGGACTAAACTAATGAACAAATTGAAAGGGTAAGGAAGTCCACCTAAAGTCCGAGTCGATATATCTGGTAGTCGATGATCCCGCCTCAATAGCGTCACGTATGATAAAATATATAATACGACATACTCAATCAAGAGTGCGGATCAATCATCATATTTATACTTCGTATGGTAAAATCTATCATACGGCATCCCAAATCGGGGTATGGGTCAAATATCACATTTGTCTCATTGTTCATGTGGTATCATTATCCTAATATCATAAGTTAGGGGTACTGATCTAAGTCTAATACACTCCGATACCATCAACATATATTCGCGTGTGTATGAATACACATCGCCTATCAATCCGCTATAATATCATATCGTATATCATAACACGACCCGATTTACATCACCGACCTCACGGCATCATGCCCAATCACAACGACTCACCTCCAAGTATCATATACTATCCTCAACATCCGTGTATACGTATATGTATGTATGTATATATGCACCAACGCATCCACACACACACACACACACATATACATATAACCATATACACCCCAAATATATTACGTAAATGCATGTGTGTGCGTGTAACAACTATACTCTAGGGTTTCGCGACTAAAAACTAAACTTAAGCATTAACTTCCAAATACGCCAACACTGACCCAAAGTCACCTAAAGCATTTCTTGCTAAGTATACACGTCTCAAAAACACATAGGTGTGTGTGTGTGTGTATTATAACGCGTAACATACTACGAAATTGCGGGGGTGCTATACGCCATCCACCCGACTTTCCCCGTAGATATATATCTACTCAGCTCGATCCTCGCATTGCCTAAGTCGATGACGCCTTGTCCTCCCTTGTCTTCCCGAAAATCCATGTGAAGGTACCTACAATTCAACGCATATCGTAACACATCAAAATCAATTCCGGAAACCAATATGGCAAACGAAACATACATAGGTTAGAACCTATGGTACACGCATGAAAGAACAACCAAACAACTCCCGACGTTGACGTACAAATATCAAACGACCGAATCAAAACTAAAATACCTAAAAATCAAGTTTCAGAAGTCGCAAAACATCGTCAGAAATCAAGTAAAACGACTATAGATTTTTATTAATGTAAAATTAGACTTTTTTCATACAGGGTAAATCTAGTTATCTAAAAAGTGAGCTACAGACCAAGTTTCAGACCCTAACTCAAAAATTGGGCTGCAAATTGCGGCCAAATCGAATAAAACGGCGGCCAAAATATAAATGCTTGGGCTTGGGTTTCTAGAGTAGCTTCCTAATGGTCTGCACATCTCACTATATCTGTAAAATATTTTTCAGAGTCTCCGGGTCATAGCAGATCTCTAGAATTCATCACAATTCCCACAAAAATCCAATATCGGCAATTCTAAAGTTCAAGTCTTGGGGTTTAGTCTCTGGTTTAGCCTATAATATTAACTCTACAGGGTTTGTGGACACTAATACATCTCAATTTCACCTTATCAACTCATAAAATCACCTAAACCTCAACTTGGAATTTTCAAAGTTCACAAATCTCACTAAATCGATTCTAAACTTAAATAGAGGCTAAAAGAAATGGATTATTGCTCTAATGGTGAAAGAATTAGCTCATTTGGCAATTCAAGAATTTTCTTGAGTTGCCCCTAGTGCTCAAAATCCAAACTTTCTTGGTCTTCCATACTTGTAGTGAGCTTATGTACATTTTTAATGAAGGGAATGAGGTGTTTTGATATGGGATTGAGGTTTTGGTGAGGAGGTAGAGGAGGTGGAGGGAAGAGGGCAGCCATGGAGAGAAAAGAAGAAGGTGATGATGAAGGTGATGAAGTGAACACAAAATGAGCCTTGGTCAATTGACTCCTCACCTTCTCTCTCTCTCATGCCCATACCTCCATGCCATGCCCCATTCTTTATTCTTCTCTCTTTTCTTTTCTTTTATATTCTTTATCTTTTTACAAAAACATAAAACAAAACCACATATATGTTAAAATTGTGGAGTTTAAGCCATGGTTCATTTCAACAAAAGTAACAAGTGTATGAAACATGCTATGTTGCATGACATGCACATAAACACGATTAGTACATGATTAGCAAATATTTATCAAGTTTAGCATAATTTGCAAATAATTAATTTATATAATAATTCATAAAATGTCTATATCTCCTAATTCCATTAAAAATCAACATTCAAGGTAATTTTCCAATATTTTCTAATTTATCGGTATTTAATTATACCATCACATTAAACTAATCTCCATACACTAAAATATTCATAATATTTATTATTTTAATTATTTAATTTCCCAAAAATAATATTTTATTTTTCTGAAATGTTATAGTGTATGTGTGTGACGATAATGGAAAAAAGGTGTCATAGGAGAGAAGTTCCTCCTATGGCGTCGAAAAAATACACCCTCCACAATTTTTTCCGATGATCGGCACCAATCATTCTCATCTTTATCATGTAAGATATGGGTATACCAAATTTCATGTGATTCCATCACTTTTCACTGTTGATTTAGTGGGTGCAAAATTAACAGTTGCCGATAATAGAACGTTTTACATTGCTAATTCAACGATTAAAAAGCGGTGGAATCACATGAAATATGGTGTACCGATATCTTACATGGTAAAGATGATGATGATGGGTGCCGATCGTCAAAATAATTACAAAGGGTGTATTTTTTTTGACGCGGCCTAACGAAAAAGCCTCCTAAGACCTCTTTTCTTCATTATTCTCTTCCTCCCTCCCTCTCTCTATATATATATTGAGAGAGAGAGAGAGAGTAATGGAGGAAAGAGGTCATAGGAGGGAATTCCCTCTTATGGCGTTGAAAAAATACGCCCTCCATCGTGTTTTCCGACGATCGGAATCCATCATCTTCATCGTTATCATCTAAGATGTGGGTACGCCAAATTTCATGTGA